>CAWUFW010006987.1:600000-1070608 GCA_963921515.1 Calotriton arnoldi
AGGGGGATGGGTTGGTACAATTACGACTGGGATTTTCGTAAGAGGATGGCTAACTGTCCTGAGCTTACATGGGACCAGAAGGAAATTCAGCTCTATGTTGATCACATGGGGAAGTTCACCCCTGAGCAAAAGGAAGGGGTGAGCAAGAGCGAGAAGGGGCGGGACAATTCTAATGGACAGAAGCAGGCGGGGAAAACTACTTTTAAGCAGCCCTTTCGAAGAGGTCAGGGAGGCGGACAAAAGCAAGGGGGTAAGAGATTCAACTCAGGCACGTGTAGGTTGTACAACGATGGGTCCTGTTCTTGGGGCAAAGCTTGTAAGTTTGCCCATAGCTGCAGCAAGTGTGGGGCCAATCACCCAGCTGTGTCCTGCAACAATAAGCGGGAAGGTCTTCCACCACCGGCCGGCCGGCAGGGCAGTTAGTCCACTGGTGGCAACTAGACCCTCCCTGATTACACCCCCCTGGTACCACCCCCCTTCAGCACACATGGCCCCCTTGCCCGCCTTCCCAGGCGATGTCAGCTGCCAAGGAGCTTTTGGTCAAGGGTCCCTCTCCCATTGTCATTTCCAACCTCCTCCCCCTGCTCCAAGACTACCCGAATCCCAAGGACAGACAGCTCATAGCAGAAGGCTTTGTGGAGGGCTTTAAAATACCATACTTAGGCCCCTTAGTGGACAGGGATGCAGAGAACCTAAAGTCAGCCAGAGAATTGCCAGAAGTAGTAAGGGAAAAAGTTCGGAAGGAATCAACACTGGGCAGGGTTGCAGGCCCCTTTGATCAGCCCCCTTTAAAGAATTTCTTGATCTCCCCGCTGGGGGTGGTCCCCAAGAAAGACCCTGGTTCCTTTCAATTGATCCATCACTTGTCTTATCCGGAGGGTAACTCAGTTAACCATTGGTTGGAGGAGGGGACGTGCTTGGTCTCCTATTGCTCCTTAGATATGGCAGTCGACATGGTTAGGAGAGCAGGCAGAGGGGCATGGCTGGCGAAAGCGGACATCGAGTCAGCATTCCACCTGCTGCCCATCCATCTGGAGAGCCAACACCTCCTGGGGTTCAAGTGGGAAGGGAAATTCTTCTTTGACAGATGTATGCCCATGGGTTGCGCTGTGTCCTGCGCCTACTTTGAAGCTTTTAGCTCTTTCCTCCAGTGGGCGCTCACCTGGGCATTTGATGTGCAGGCAGTGACCCACTACTTGGACGACTTTCTGTTCATTGGGGGCACAGGTACACAGGACTGCAGCAGGGTATTGCAGTGTTTCCAAGAACTGGCAGGGCACCTGGGGGAAGACTGAGGGTCCGGCGCAGGTTCTCACTTTTTTAGGCATCGAGCTGGACACGATCAACGGCGAGTCCAGGCTCCCGGCTGAGAAGGTGCAGGATCTGCGTCAGGACATTCAGGCCTTGCTGGGTAAGGACAAGGCCACCCTGGGTGCCATCCAGTGCCTCCTTGGAAAACTGAACTTCGCAGCTAGAGTGATCCCAGCGGGGAGGGTGTTCGCCAGAAGGCTAGCAAGGGCGACGGCTAAGGTAAGCAAGAAGCATCACCTAGTCCGGCTGGGGAAAGGTTTGAAAGAGGATTTGGCAATGTGGCATGAGTTCCTCATGCTATTCAATGGCACTGTCATCTGGAGGGCACCTTGGGCAGAATGGTGTGCACAGAAGTGGCCCAACGCCTGGTGCAGGCGTAACATCACAGCAAACATCACTGTCTTAGAACTTTTCCCCATCGTAATTGCCTTGCATTTATGGCCTGAAGCGCTATCAGCCAGAAAGGTCCTATTCCGGTCTGATAACATGGCGGTAGTGCACGCAATCAATGGGCAGACAGCCAGATACCCATTGGTGCTGTGCTTGCTAAGGGAGTTAGTCAGGGCCTGCTTGCGCTGCAATGTCGAGTTTAAGGCAAGGCATATTGAGGGGGTCAAGAATGTGGCGGCTGACGCTCTCTCTCGTTTTCAGTGGCTCCGATTCCAGGAGGCCTGGCCGCGAGCGAGAGCGGAGATGACCCCCTTCCCGGCACACCTGTGGCGCATTCTGCAGTGGAGCAGCGATTGAGAGCATTGGGAGAACGCTCTCTGGCACCAGGAACCTTGAAGAAATACAGAGCCCACTTGACCACTTTTTTGAAAGTTTCAGAGCATCAGGACCATGGCGCACTTCCCTTGGAACATAGAGTGCAGGCATTTGTAGTGTGGGCAAAGGAACAGGGGAGGAGTCATTCCTGGGTATGCGGTCATTTGGCGGCAATAAGCCTTGATGCCAAACTAAAGGGAGGTCAGGACCCTACCAAGTCCTTTCTCATCAGGGCGGCCCTCAAAGGTTGGGCCAGGGAGGAGGTCAGGGTTCCAGACAGCAGGGCGCCCATTGACTTCCCCACACTTCAGGGCATGCTGGATGTAATGGAGCAGGTCACCTACTCTCAGTTTGAGGCTAGACTCTTCTCGACAGCATTCTGTCTTGCTTTCTTTGGGGCTTTCCGAATCAGTGAGCTGGTGGCCAGGTCCAAGACAGATAGGTCCAGTGACGCCTGAAGCAGACAGGACGTCATCTTGGATGGTACTTTGTCTATTCATATCAGAAAGTCCAAAACGGATCAGGCAGGGCGGGGGGGCCAATGTGGTATTGAGGCCGTTAGGGGATCAGAGATACTGCCCAGTCGCCAAGGTAAAAGAGTACATGGCGCTGCGCCCCGACGTCCCTGGCTACTTCTTGATTCACGCTGACCAGGGGCCCCTGACCAAATATCAGATAGAACGCATAATGAAGGATTGTCTGGCACGAGCTGGTCTTGCTCATCCTGACAAAAAATACTCCAGCCACTCCTTCAGGATCAGGGCGGCCACAGCTTCGTTTAAGGCAGGCATGGGACCCGAGGGTATAAAAAAGGTGGGACGTTGGGAGTCTCGCTGCTACAAGCGTTACAGCCGCCCTTGAAGACAATTTTTGTAAATAGTAAATATGGTGTGCAGTGACTTGAGTGTATTAATGACAAATCATGCGTGAATACAATGAACATTAAAAAGCAGAGTGTAAGAATGGTGTCCTTTATTTTACCAGGATTCCAGGTATGGGTGATTGGGCACTCATTCGTCGCCAGGGTGGCACAGTGGGCTGCGTGCCGGAATTGGATGCGGGGATTTTCACAAACGCAGTTTGTTTGGATGGGTTTCCCCGGAATGAGATGGAGCAGCTTCATGAACAGTTTGGAACAGAGAGTGGCCCTAGGGGGAGTTCCCCCCAATTTCTTAGTGATACACCTAGGGGGTAACAACCTCATTGCATTGGGGAGGTCTCTTTTGCAAGCCATGAAAGCTGACTTAGGGGAGATCAGTAAATACATGGGTCAATGCGAGCTCTGGTGGTCTGAGATTATTCCCCGCAGAGTGTGGCACGGGGCTAAGTCAGAGGAGGCCGTTGAACATTCACGGAAAAGAGTTAACAGTTCAATGCATAAGTTCACAGACCAGAGGGGTCTTGGTTTCATCAGACATGAGATGATTCAAGCTAATGTGAAAGGGTACTTTGACAAAGATGGGGTTCATTTGTCACCAGTAGGGATGGATCTCTTCCTTCTAGATTTACAGGAGGCCCTGGAGGTGAGAGGTTGCAGGTAGACTATAGCTGTCTTGGTGGGGGGGCTCTAGCGGCGACGGGGGCCGCCTCCAGAGCTGTGGCGGAGTTACAGGGTGATCTGGAAGCAGATGGGTACAGAGGGGTACCTCTGCGTGGCACAATAGGGGTGCCAGAGCCAAAGGCCAGGAGCCTCATGGCAGGTTCCTGGGAAACTGCGTCAGCGCCCCGTTAGTCCTTCGGACGGTTGTGGGCCTGAGCAACCGGGGGCTTGCCTTGCTAGGCTCTGCCCTGAAAGGGGCGTGAGTATAAGGGACCAATGTGTCACGTCATCCGGAAAGAGGATCACCCCATAAGGTGTAGCACTGATTGGGTCCTCCACAGTGCTTGGCTCATCAGGCGGGCGGGGCAGCATAGGTTGGTTACATCTGCCTGCCCTTGGATCACCCGTAAGATAACCCACCATATTGCATACTTTTGTATGGAATAAACCTGCAGCAATATTTTTCCAAACAAAAGTTTTGTTGTGTCTTTATTTATTCAGCATGCATGCTCTGTTGTTGTGTGGGTGGGGTGTGTTGCCAATACTGGCACTATGGCCCTTGACAAGGTGAATTTAATGAATAGTAATTCAACAGGTCAAGTGAAACCAAAATACAGTGGGACACAGTCATGCATCCTACATGAGAAGGTGAACACAATTAACACAAAGGAACAAAAAAGGCAGGCAAGAAACAGGGCTTGTTGGGATTACGAGGGGTTAAACAAGCAAAATAATATCACAACCGTAACATGCAAAACATAAAAATAGAAATGTGTACACTGTGTCAAGCAAGTCCTTGACGTAAAATCACTGTCCGGCTGTACAGCAGCAATATAGTATTGATTCCATTCTATATTCATTTGTTGTTCTTTACCTAACCTTGTCAAGGGCCATTGTTCTCCGTAATGCTGCACCAGACATGCACACTAACACAGGCTTACATCACTGCAAGCGTGCCGTCCAGAAACGTACAGCAGCCAGCACGCGTTTCGACCCCCAGACTTCTTCAAGGCTGTGACACCTAGATCAGTCAACAATGCCTCAAAGGATTTTGAAGGGGCTACCCAGAGTGGACATTAGGTGTGTGTTTGCAATGGTTATGGTGTAATTTAGAAGAAAGCTGGATCTCTTGACAGAGCGAATGCAGGACTCTCTGGTGCACACAGGAGAGTCACAGGACTCTCCGGTGCACACAGGGAAGTCACAGGACTCTCCGGTTCACATAGGGAAGTGACAGGACTCTCTAGTGCACACAGGAGAGTCACAGGAGTCCCGGTACACACAGGGAAGTCGCAGGACCCTCCGATGCACACAGGGAAGTGACAGGACCCTTCGGTGCATGCAGGGAAGTCACAGGACTCTCTTGGGCACACAGGAGAGTCACAGGACTCCCGGTACACACAGGGAAGTCACAGGACCCTCTGGTGCACACAGGAAAGTGACAGGACCCTTCGGTGCACACAGGGAAGTCACAGGACCCTCCGGTGCACACAGGGAAGTGACAGGACCCCTCGGTGCACACAGGGAAGTGACAGGACTCTCCGGTGTACACGAGGAAGTCACAGGACTCTCCGTTGCACACAGGGAAGTGATAGGACCCTCCGGTGTACACGAGGAAGTCACAGGACACTCCGGTGCACACAGGGAAGTGATAGGACCCTCCGGTGCACACAGAGAAGTAACAGGACTCTCCGGTGCACACAGGGAAGTGACAGGACTCTCCAGTGCACACAGGGAAGTGACAGGACTCTCCGGTGCATACAGGGAAGTCACAGGGCTCTTCAGGGCACACCGGGAAGTGACAGGACTCTCATGTGCACACAGGGAAGTGACAGGACCCTTTGGTGCACACAGGGAAGTCACAGGACTCTCCGGTGCACACAGGGAAGTGACAGGACTCTCCGGTGCACACAGAGACGTCACAGGACTCTCCGGTGCACACAGGGAAGTGACAGGACCCTTCGGTGCACACAGGGAAGTCACAGGACTCTCTGGTGCACACAGGGAAGTGACAGGACCCTCCGGTGACCACCAGGAAGTTACAGGACTCTCCGGTGACCACCAGGAAGTTACAGGACTCTCCGGTGCACACAGGGAAGTGACAGAACTCTCCGGTGCACACAGGGAAGTGACAGGACTCTCCGGTGCACACAGGGAAGTGACAGGACTCTCTGGTGCACACAGGAGAGTCACAGGACTCCCGGTACACACAGGGAAGTCACAGGACCCTCTGGTGCACACAGGGAAGTGACAGGACCCTTTGGTGCACACAGGGAAGTCACAGGACCCTCCGGTGCACACAGGGAAGTGACTGGACTCTCAGGGATGTGGGGGTGGGTCTGTCACTCTCGTCACAGTTGATCTGAGAAGATGTGGGGCAGGGTTGCCCTGGCCCCTTGGTGGAGTCAGTGGTGGGTCTGGCCGGTTCACCTCTGCAGTGTTTGCTGAAGCCCCAGACTCTAAACATGGCAGCCGTGCTGCACCAGATATATTTAAACAAAGACAAGGGAACCCAATATGGTGTGCAAGGACCTTGGGTAGTGATATTTACGGAGAACAATGCGGCTGCCCGCGGCCCTCGCAGGGGGCCACCCTAAGTGGGCGGCCCCTTTAGTGCCATTTGGGCACCAACCCACCCCTTTTCATGTCAGGACTCAGGGAGGACTCCCCCTTTGCCTGTGGCGCGCTAGGCGCATCACTTCCTGCGTGACAGGGATCAGGGGGAGGGCATATATGCGTCCCCTGGCCATCCTGGCATCCTCTGTTGCGCCAGGCACGCCGTCTTGCTGGTCGTGCTGCTGGGCTACCGCTGAGCCTACCCGTGTCGTGTCGTTTGGTCGGTCGGAAGCTGGAAGCTAGGTCAGTCCCACAACCCCTGTCGGCGTTTAGACGTGTCCTGGGATCACCAGATCGTCTGTACGCGGTGAGTGCGCTACCCCCCCTCCCCATCATAGGGGCAGCCCCGGGCAGGGTAGCTTCGCCCGGCCATTGCCGAGGCGGCGTTCCGCCCTGGGGGGGGGGTAGAACAGATCCCGTGGGGACACAGGCCATCATCCCCTCGCACCGGATCATGCCTTCATGATCCCTCCCGGCCCGGCCCCGCGTGGGCCCTTATATGTGCGAGGGGGTGGGGGAAGGCAAGCGGTGGAGCTCCTACAGGCCATCATCCCCTCGCCCCGGGTCATGCCTTCATGATCTCTCCTGGCCCGGCCCCGCATGGGCCCTTATATGTGCGAGGGGGTGGGGGAAGGCAAGCGGTGGAGCTCCCACAGGCCATCATCCCCTCGCCCAGGATCATGCCTGCTCATGATCTCTCCCGGCCCCGCATGGGCCCTCATATGTGTGAGGGGGTGGGGGGAAGACAAGCGGTGGATGTGAGAAGTTGGCCTGGTATATGCTGTCCACTAGTTATAGTGGGCACCTTGCACCAGTCCAAACAACCCCTTATTGATGATAGGTTTAAGACAACCTTATTTGAAAGCTATCCTAGTGGTAGCTATGGAGAGCAGCCTTCAGGCTAAGTCTTGAAGGAGTGTAAAGCAGCTTGTTTTACCAGTATATAATCTTTTGAATGGCTAAATGAAAGGAGACCACACCAGGTATATATATAAAATATATGTATTTATTTCTAAACACACCTTACTAGTCTCTTTATGAGGCTAGAGGTCAAAGCACATATTTACACTTCAAATATCACAGTAATTTAGCAGAATATACGATAGGCCCTAGGGGCGAACCAAACCATTTATTAAGAAAGTGGTATAAGAACCACGACTTGACTAGACACAAGGCCTAGAGCCTGTAGAATCGCTGGGACCCGAAGGAACCACCCAAGGTAGTGACACAGGGGACCCACGGGGGACGTATGCAGTGTGTGGACACAGCCGCGAGCTCCGTTAGCTTCTATGGGGAAAGTCGCTGTTAGAGTTTTAAAGTTTAGGGACACTTAGGAGTGGACTAGGAACAATCCCTTTTGGACTTAGATGGTTCTAGGGCCAACACCCACGGGAGCACCGGAGTACTCGTGTTACCTCACCCAGGGAAGCCGGGTGCATAGGTGTCAAATGGTGTCGGGTCGCGTCGTCGTTTTCAATGGCAGCTTGCTGAAAAGTGCTGCTGCCGGGAAGATGAGAAGTGTCCGAAGAGATCCAGGCCTGGATCAAAGATGTGAAGAACCTGACATCAGAGGGGACAGAGTCTGGGTCACTAGCCAGTGACCAGGGGCACGATAGTCGTATGCTCACCGATGTCGGGTGCTTCAGGTGCGAGGAGGGGAAGCTTGACTCTTCAGCCACGAGAACCAGAAGGCGTCGAGGACATCCAGGAGCTGGATTCGAGCTGTCCCACGAAGGATGTCGAGTGCTGCAGCGTCGGTGCCCGTATTGGGCACAACAAGCCTTGGCAACAGCAACCCACGCAGGAAGAGGAAAGATGCTTCGGTGCGGATCAGCAAGGTCCTGGGGACTCCCCAAGCGATGGAGAGTCAGGACACGTCTGGAGCAACCAGGAAAGCCCAACTGAAGTAAGAGTTGCCTTCACAGGGACCCACCAGTCGAGGTACCAGGGATCGCGAAGGAGCCTCGAGCGAACACACAAAGGGTGGGCTCACGGAACACTCGTGGAGTGTAGGCCAGCAATCTTCGGTGCAAAAGGTGCTCGGGGTCTGGGCTACAAGTAACCCAATGCACAGCCTCAAAGGACGTCGAGAAGCTGATGCGCTTGCAAATGTGCACGGTGTCCAGGGGTTCCGGTTCCACGGTACCCACGAGTGCTACGGGTCAGCTGAGGCTTTGCTGGGGACTCGGGTCAGCCTCTGGGAAGTCTGGAAACCCACCTCCTGGGTTGCAAAGTCTTCGGCGTCCGGCGGGAGCTTCGGAGATGCAGACCGGGCAGATGCGTCTTTGGTGCCTGCCAAGCAGGGGAGTAACTCCTTTGCTCCAAGGGAGATTCTTCAGTCATCTAGTCGTGTAGATCGTCGAAGTTCCGGGATTTCTGTATCAGAGTTTCGTCCAGGTGTGATCTAAAGTCCTGTAGTCAGGGGTTCCTTCTTTATACCCAAGGAAGGGGTTGGACTAACTCTGGGGACCCACCTATGGGAGGGTTTGGAAAGAGGGGTGGCTACACCCATTTCCTTTCTCCAGTTTAGCCCCTGCAACCGGTTTGAACTGGGCTATGCACAGGGACACCAAATGTGCCCCCAGTGCAGGACTTCAAAGCACTCTTGGAGTGCACCCACCCAGCCCCAATCCACTAAGGCCTGTCTGGGAGGTGGTAACACCTCCCTGTGACAGGAAACCTATTGTCCAGGCCTCCACTGCCGGAGTTTTGGTCAGCAGCAGGAGGCCAGACTTGTGTCTGTGGCTGGCAGCATCCATTTTGTGATGCCAGGGCTCTGTTAGCTGGTACCGGGTATACCGGTGCTGTCATGTCTCTCCCTCCAGAAGGGTGGGATCATACTCCCACACCAGTTACTGGTGTGGGGGTATGATTCCAAGGTGTTTGACACCAAACACAACATGTTTCCGTGCAGCCATCCCAAAGTTAGCATTTACAGCGAGGTTATAATGCACTTAAGAGTATATGGTCAGGCTGCATCACAGACAACCCCGGAGAATAGATTCCGAAGGCTGCAGAGGGGCTCAGCTCATGCATGGGCACCCTCTCACATAAAACCAAGCACCCTGCCTTCAGGATTGATAAGGCCTGTCATAGGGGTGACTGATAGGTTTATATGTGCAGTGATAGGGTGAGATATTGTGAACCTATATCTCAGTAAGGGGTGCATGCACCACCTCACTCAGGCTGCTGTAGCAGTCCTGTGGTGTCATTTTGGAAGGCTGCCCAGGGGTGGCATAATACCTGCTTCAGCCCCTGGTAGGCCTCTGGAGTACCTATGCCCTGGGTACATAGTATACCATATACTAGGGACTTATAAGGGCACCCCAGAATCCAATTTGTGGTATACCTAAGATACAGGGAATCAATTTAGAGAGGAAGCAGCTAGGCTGGGGTCCTGGATAGCAGGGCCCCAGCCAGACTAAAGTCGAAAAACAGTGAAACATCAGCAAAAAGTGGGGGTAACCACAAGAAGCAGATCCTACTCCCCTACACAACCCCCCCCCCAAACGCAGGGACATTAAACTAACCTTGACCAGTTGAGTCTTCATGTTCTAAGTGGAAATAACTGGAGAGTCCATCTGCATTGGCATGGTTACTCCCAGGTCTATGTTCCACTGTATAGTCCATCCCCTGTAGGGAAATGGACCACCTCAAAAGTTTGGGATTTCCACCCTTCATCTGTTTTAGCCATAAGAGGGGCTTATGGTCTGTCTGAACAATGAAGTGAGTGCCAAACAAGTATGGCCTCAACTTCTTCAGAGCCCAAACCACAGCAAAGGCCTCCCTGGACACTGTCCATCCTGTCCACAAGAAGGCCCAACTCCAGAGCCAAGACCCACAGGAAGCTGCAAGGGGCCTGTAGGAAAGTAGGATCTGCTTTCATGGTCACCCCCACTTTTTGCTGGTGTTCAACTGTTTTCTGACTAGTCTGACTGGGATCCTGCTAACCAGGACCCCAGTCACTGTGCTTCCTCCCTAAAATGGTTATGGTAAGTACCTTGGTACATTCCTATTTGGCCACTGGGCACCCTGGTAAGTCCCTAGTAAATGGTACTAAGGTACCTAGGGCATGGGTACCCCAGAGGTCCCCTATGGGCTGCAGCATGTATTATGCCACCCAGGGGGACCCTCCAAACTCCCACTACAGGCTTGCCATTGGAGCCTGTGTGAGTGGGTGCATGTGCCACTCACAAGAGATATGTTTCCTTATATCTCGGACTCACTGCACTTGCGACCCATAAGTCACCCCTCTGGCAGGCCTTCCAGTCCCGAAGGCAGGGTGCTCGGTCCTAAGTGGGAGGGTGGCCCTGCATGAGCAGGTCACCCCTTCGAACTCCAGAGACCATTCTCCAGACTTTGTAAGTGAAACAGCCATTACAATATAGAGAGGCCATGCGTCATTACGCAAGGACCATCTCTAAACTGGCTGTAACGAACCTGGGCATGTTTGGTATCAAACATGTTTGAATCATACCCCAACACCATATCCGGTATGATTCCATTCACGATAGGGCCCCTCCGGGAGGCCCTCCATGCTCCCGGGACAGATCTAACAGAGCCTGACAGCAACCTAGGGCTGCTGCCAACCACAGACACGAGTCTGCCCTCCTGCTGCTGGGCCAAGCCCGAGCAGGGGAAGGGAGGACAATAGGTTTCCTGTCACAGGGAGGTGTGATCACCTCCTAGACAGGACTTAGTGTATTGGGCCGGGGTGGGGGCGCTGGCCAGCGCCACATAGTCTGCTAGAAGGGCACATTTGGTGCCCTCCTTGCATACTCCAGTTCAAACCAGATCAGGGAACCGTTGGCTCCCCGCTCTGGCGCGAAACTGGACAAAGGACATGGGAGTATCCTCCCCACTGTCCGACCCCTCCTCTGGGAGGGCCCCTGAATCGTCCCAACCCTCACCTTAGGGTACTTAAGGGTTTACCTGTGGGTGGGCCCCTAGATTTGTAGTGGGATTCGATTCAGATCCAACTCCACTTCTTCTTTAACCGTCTGGACATCTTGGCCGAGTCGTGCTGACCGTGCCGAACTGATCGCATCATTCTTTGCTTTGGGACCGAGACTGCAACTGAGAAGAATCTGTTGACTCCTGATCTCGTCATCCTGCAAGCTCGCTGCACCATCAGTGTCCGTGCTCCATACAGGTTCTGTTCTGGGCCTGTGGACATCTAAAGACATCCAAAGGAATCTCCCTTGGAGTGAAGGATTCACTCCCCTGCATCCGCAGGCACCGTAACACGATCGACTGGTTTGCCGAACTTGGGCTACAACGGACTCCACAAGGCTCTGCAACACAGGTAGTGAATCGGCGTTCCCTTGAGGCCTGAGCTGTCCTCTTGTCGAGTTGAGGCCAGCATCCTTCGTAGAATGGCCTACAACAAAACCCCTGTGCACCGTGTCGCTGCATTGCTTCAATCACCCGGTGACTGCAACGGTTACCACGACCGACTCATGCCAACAGAGTCAGACGCATCGAGAGGTTCTGTTGATGAGTCTGTCCCCGCTATAACTGATCCGTGACGACGCGGTTGGTTGGACGGACCGACTCAGTGGTCTTCAGCATCCTGGTGGCTCGGGCAGAGTTACCGCTTCAGTGTACCCAAGCTTGAAACCTCTTCACTTAATTTGTTTCCTTGAACTCGAGTGGCTTTCGTCTTCCGTGCCTCCTGGACGTCCCGGTGTGGCATACACTCTATCCCCTCTGCTTTCAGGTACTCTTCGACTCAAACTCACCTCTGAGTTCCAACAGACTCTGTTGTCCTTCTGTGGTAAGACTGCAACCGCGATGTACCCGCTGATCAGTATTGAGTATATGGTTGGGTATTCCTTCACACCCGACTGTTGGGGGGTTCCTCGACTCTCACCTTGGGTGGCTCCTTGGGTCCCCGACTCTTCTGGTCTCCTGGGTCCAGTCTCGACTTAGGTTGTGGTTCGCTTCCCATTTATTTGATATATGGTCTGTCTCCCAACTGCGGACCACTGTGTATTGGTGCTAACTGCTGTTCTATGTCCAAAGTATTATGTGCATTGCAAATATCTCCGGGTAGGAGATATAGCAACGTGTTAGTGAGTGATTGTAATAAACATCTATTTTTTTAAGTACACTGTGTGCTTCTTTTTCATTTAGCCTACACTAAACGATTAGATACTGTTAAACCGAGCTGCTTTGCACTCCTCCTAGATTAAGCCTTAAGGCTGCTCTCCACAGCTACCACTTAGAGAGCTTTTTACGGTTATCTAAACCCCTAAAATCACCATAAGGGTCACCCTGGTTAGTGCAGGGTGTAGGAGAGTAGGATCTGCTTCACATGGGTACCCCCACTTTTTGCTGATCTTCACTGTTTTTCGACTTTAGTCTGGCTGGGGCCCTGCTAATCAGAACCCCAGCCTAGCTGCTTCCTCTCTAAAATGGTTTCCATGTGCCTTAGGCACATCTCTGATTGGAATCTGGAGTGCCCTTATAAGTCCCTAGTATATGGTATACTATGTACCAAGGGCATAGGTACCTCAGAGGCCTACCAGGGGCTGCAGCATGTATTGTGCCACCCCTGGAAGGCCATCCAAAATGACACCACAGGTCTGCTACTGCAGCCTGGGTAAGGTGGTGCATGCACCCCTTACTGTGATATAGGTTACCTATATCACTACATACCTACACACATATAAACCTATAAGTCACTCCTATGGCAGGCCTTGTCAATCCTGAAGGCAGAGTGCATGGTTCCTATGTGAGAGGGTGCCCCTGCATGAGCAGGGCCCTCTGCAGCGTTCGGAGACCCTTCTCTGATGCTGTTTGTAGTGCAGCCTGACCATATACTCTTAAGTGCATTATAACCTCGCGTTAAATGCTAACTTTGGGATGGCTGCACAGAAACATGTCGTGTTTGGTGTCAAACATCTTGGAATACTACCCCCCCCGCCAATCCTGGCGGCGGGGGTAGCATTCCACCCTTCTAGAGGGAGAGACATGTTAACCCTGGCTTGCCCGGTAACTTCTTTCCAAAGCCCTGGCATCACAAAATGGATGCTGCTGCCACAGACACAAGTCTGGCCTCCTGCTGCTGGCCGAAACTCCGGCAGGGGAGGCCTGGACAATAGGTTTCCTGTCGCAGGGAGGTGTAACCACCTCCCCAGACAGGATAGTGTGTATTGGGGCTGGGCGGGAGCACTCTCTGGTGCTTTGAAGTCCTGCACTGGGGGCACATTTGGTGTCCCTGTGCATACCCCAGTTCAAACCGGATCAGGGGCTTTCAGCCCCTGCTTTGGCGTGAACTGGACAAAGGGAAAGGGGTGTAGCCACCACTCTGCCCTGACCCACCCATAGGTGGGACCACAGAGTAAGTCCAACCCCCAAACTTAGTATAAGTATGGGACCCCAGTCCTTAGGACTTTAGATATTCCCTGGACGAAACTCTGATACGAAATCCTGGACCTTCGACGCTCTACTTCAAGATTAGAGGACTGAAGAATCTCCCTTGGGGTCAAGGAGTGACTCCCGTGCTTGGCAGGCACCAACAAAGCAATTGTCCGGTCTGCATCTCTGAAGCTCCCGTCGGACGCTGAAGTCTTTGCATCACCAGAGGTAGATTTCCAGACTTCACCGAGGCTGCCCTGAGTCCCCAGCAAAGCTGAGGCCCGTAGCTGTCGTGGGTAGCGTGGAACCGTGACCCCTGGACACCGAGCACATTTGCAAGTGCATCCTCTTCCTGGACTCCCACGAAGTTGTGCTTTGGGCTCCGAGTAGCCCCCGCCTCCACCACCGACTGCACCGAAGATCACTGGCCCCCACTCCACGAGTGTCCTGTGAGCCAGCTCTAAGTGCGTCCACTCAAGGCTCCTTTGCGGTCGCTAGTCCGTTGGCTAGTAGCCCTTCTCGAAGGCCAATATTTTCCTACTTGAGCTTCCCTGGTTGTTCCAGGCTTGCCCTGACTTACCCTTGCTGGGTGAGTCCCTCAGACCTTGCTGGTCTGCATCATCGTCCTTCTTCCTTCTCCACGAGACTTGCCGTTGCCAAGGCCTGTTGGGTCCAATCCGGTTGCCGACACCTCAGCACGCGACAGACATCGTGGGCCAGCCCGAATCCTGCTCCTGGTTGCCAACAACGCCTCCTGGACCTCGTGGCTGCAGAGACAAGATGACCGTCAACCTACCTGAAGCACCCGACATCGGTGGGCATCTGCTCATCGCCTTCCTGGTCACTGGCTAGTGACCCAGACTCTGTCCCCTCTGCTTTCAGGTTCTTCAGATCTCCGATCCACCCTTGGATCCACCCGGACACTTTTCACTTGGTCGCCAGCAGCACTTTGCAGCAGATCGCCATTCAAATCGACGACGAAACCCGACCCCGAAAGGCACCTATGCACCCGGCTTCCCTGGGTGAGGTAACAAGAGTACTCCGGTGCTCCCGTGGGTAGAGACTCTAGAACGACCTAGTTCTCAAAGGGTTTGCTCCAAGTCCTTCTTTAAGTGTCCCTTTTCTTTAAATTTCCAACCGCGACTTTCCCCATAGAAGTTAACGGCGATTCGCGGCTGTGTTTACACACTGCACGCGTCCCCCGTGGGTCCCCTGTGTCACTACCTTGGGTGGTTCCTTGTGGTCCAAGCACTTCTACAGGCTCTAGGCCTAGTGTCTAGCTCAGTCGTGGTTCTTATACCACTTTTTTGGTATATGGTTTGGTACGCCCCTAGGGCCCAAACGTGTATTTGTGCTATTACTGTGTTTAAATAACTTATAACTTGTGTACATCGAACTCTAGCCTCATAAAGAGACTAGAGGGGTGTGTTTAGCAATAAATACATATATTTTGAATATATACCTGGTGTGGTCTTCTTTCATTTGGTCACTCAAGAGATTATAGACTGGTAAAACAAGCTGCTTTACATTCCTTCAAGACTTAGCCTGAAGGCTGCTCTCCATAGCTAAAACTAGGATAGCTTTCAATAAAGGTTGTCTTTAACCTATCTCCAATAAGGGATTGTTTGGACTGGTGCAAGGTGTCCACTATAATTAGTGCACAGCATATACCAGGCCAACTTCTCACACAGGGTGCTACACTTACATAAGTGAGCACCAAATTCTGAAACGGCTTGTCACAAGGCCGCTTGCTGCAGGCGGACAGGCCAGGAAGGGCAACATGCATGTGGCAGCTTCCCCTTTATCACCTGCCTCCTACCCTCATTGGTTGACTCTGACGGGCTGTCTGCCATGCTCAGCCAGTTAAGATGGCCTGTTAAGGCTCCCACCTCCTACCCTCATTGGCTGATCCTGACAGACTGGCTGTCATGCTCAGCCAGTTAAGGTTCCTGCCTCCTACGTTCAGTGGCTGATCCTGACAGGCTGTCTGTCATGCTCAGCCATTTAAGGTTCCCGCCCCCTACCCTCATTGGCTGATGCTGACCGGCTGTCTGTCATGCTCAGCCAGTTAAGGTGGCCAGCTAAGGCTCCCGCCCCCTGCCCTCATTGACTGATCCTGACAGGCTGTCTGTCATGATCCTCCACTTAAGGTAGTGGGGACTTGGGGCAGTCTTTTCATTGATAAGGATATGGTATTTTAGGACTCTCAGCGCTGGTGAATATGCTGTCCATAACTTCTCCACCACATCTACATGCATGCACCATGAACGTGGAAGGGGGTATGTGGGCGACTGATCGATCTGCCCCTCCTAGGCCACTGATGTATGTTTCAGACAATAGCCTCATTACTCCACATTCATTTTGAGTTTTTTAGTTGCTGTTTCGGTTTTCTTATTGATGTGTGACACTTTGTCACAGTTGAGGTCGGTTCACAAGGTCAGCGCTGTGATGGGCCGAAGGTAGCGGGTAGTGATGAACTTTGGATGCCTGCCGAGGCGGTAGCCTTCTGACAGTGATGAGTTTGGGGTACCTGCTGGGGCTGTAGCCTCCTGGCAGTGATGAGTTTTCTGTGCCTGCCGAGGCGGTAGCCTTCTGGCAGTGATGAGTTTTGGATGCCGATTGGCTGTTTTGATTTCACAGGGTCAGCGCTGTGATGGGCCGTGGGTAGCGGTCAAATGGGTTTGCAGAGATGTCAGCAAGTTTCCTGATCAGTGGGTTTTCTTTTTGATCCAATCCTTTGTAGAAATTCCTGTTGAGTTTGCGGAGATGGTCATCCAACATCTCAACGCCTAGGTCTCTGTGGAGGTCTGCTGTTCTTGTGAAGATAGGAGCACCTGCTGCAATCCTTAATGCCTTGCTCTGCAGTATCTGTAGGTCCTTCCGAAGCTGCGGGTGGCAGCCACTCCAAACTGGTGAAGCGTACGTCATTGTTGGTCGAATTATTGCAGTGATTGCTCGTACCTTGCTCGGCATCGGCATTGACTTGGTCCTCAGGAGTGGGTACAATGCAACCAGCTTTGTTGTTGCTTTCTGGCAAGTCTTCTCTACGTGGTTCCTCCAGCTGAGTTTGGAATCCAGAGTCACCCCCAGGTAGGAGCTGCTGTCTTCCCATTTGATCTCTTCTCCATTGAGGAGGATCTGGGGATGTTTCCTTTTCAGCTTTTTGGTGAATAAGTTTGCTGTGGTTTTGCTTGTGTTCAGGGTTATCTGCCAGTCGCTGTACCATCCGGCAAGTCACTTTCTGCGCCAGGAGGCACTCTTATACCGGCCAGGGCTCCCGCAGCGCCCGTCTGAGACCGGATGAGGCTGGGCTGGGCCTACTCTCTTGGCCCGTCATTGGAATTTCTTTATACCTTTCACAGACTACAGCTGACTGGCTACATTGTTGCACCCAGCCTCAGCCCTATTGAGTACCTTACAGCTTCACAGCCTGACCTCCTGCGGTATCTCCAGTGGTTGAGGACAAGGTAGGAAGGTGACTAGCCTTACTTTGAACTGTATCTGATTCTGGGATTAAGTTCGCCGTCTGTAGGGGAGTTTGTTAGCTGTGTGCCCCTGGAGCTGTATCTTATACATATTTAAGTCAATCAACTATACATAATCAGCTCCTGGGTCTACGCCCTGTTATCTATGCGCATTAACTTGAACATTCTGGATATATTATGGGAGGGCCGCGGCAGGTACTACCGCCTCAGTGGTTACTATGGACTCGTTCCTCCAGCGAGCTGCAGTAGTGCTGGACACGGAGATTGAGCTGGTAAATCAACGTCTTTCTAGGTCTCCCGTTATTGCACCATCCCCTATGCTTTCAGACACACCCTTGTCTATGGCCAGCGCTGATGACGACTTGCCAAATCTGTCAATTAATCCTGGGTCGCGTGAGGTCGTGCGGGATTGTACCGGGACACCCCGCCATTCCACAGCTCAACAGTTATCCCTTTCCCCTGCCATCACTATTAACAACAAGGGGGGTAATGAAGTATCTCTAAATCAAGGGCATGCGGTGATTACCTCCAGCAAGCATCTGGAAACTTTAAAAGCTGTTGGTGCAACCACGTGAGGGAGTTTACTTATGGCTGAGTCGGGTAGTTTAGGGACAGGTACAAAAGGAAATTCCAAACAATGGCGGGCAAAGCTAAAAGATCAAAACCTAACCTGTTACCTAAAGTCCCAATGACTACTCAAACATTGACCACGCCAGATTTGATGGGCGCATTAGAATCTTTCCAGGTGATGATGAAGAATATGTTGGACTCTAAACTGGGCCCGATAATCCATCGCTTGACTTTGATTGAAAAAGGTCTACCAGACCTCAAATGCTATGTTTCACCTGCATCAATGGGAAGGCCAGTCGCCCAATCTGAACTAAGCACCCCATCGGTCCATCTAAGCTCGGACAGTCCACCTAGAAACATCGGGGGACAATCACAGCCTCTGGGGGGACAAGTATCTGTAAGCCACCCAGCATCTATCTCGGGTGTAAACCACAGCAACTTGGACAGATCGGCCAAGCGGGCCCAGCTCTCGGGGGAGAACCATCAAACAGGGGGGAGGCCCCAGGGGGGAGGTGAAGCCCATTTGCAGCGCCTACCAGTTATCCATCTGCCAGCGGAATCTACCCCTATGTAGTGTTATTGGGGAATGTGCCAACTCTCCCCCAGGGTACTAAGGAAGACTTTTTCCAGTTAAAGAATAAAGTCTTATACTGGCTATCGCACAATACCACCCTAGGAATGAGGGTGGAGAAAAACATTAATATGGTGCGAAGAGTCAACTGGATTGGTAGTTCTCCTAAAGCGTGTATGGGCGACTGTGTTATCATAAATTTTAACAGGCCTCATATAGCAGAAAGGAGTCTGTTCACAGACCCACATCCTGCTCCTTTTGGTCCTAAGTCGTCCATCATGGCCCTACCACTTGGCTTTTTTTATAAACCATAGTTACTGGGGTGCAACTATATGAACATTGCCAACATGGTTCCATCCAATGGTCTGTGCCGATAGTTCCTTCTAACAGGAATGTTCTTCTGAATCTGCCTCCTTCTTTAGTTCATCCGAACCTGATGCCTGTACGTCGACAGGATTATGGACCTCCACCTTTGGAGTTGTTTAATCGGTTCACTTCCCTGGCTACGATGGATGCATGTGATTGACTTGGTAGTCTTACTCCTTGGACCCAGAGAATCCCAAAGCCCAGCAGGAATCTTTACGGCAAAGCCATGGGTGTTTGCATGAATATGACAATAACGTTATATCCTGGAACGTCGCAGGTCTAGCCAATAACTTTTCTGACCCGTTGTGGATTTCTTTTGTGAAACAATTTCGTGTTATATATTTGCAGGAAACATGGTTGGAGGATCGTAGCTTATTTCGGGAGGGATACAAGCCCTTTTTTGTTCTGGCCACCCCTTCTTCGGCTGGTAGACCAAAGGGTGGCCTTGTTATTTATATTTCTCTAGCGGTAGAATGCCAGATCAGGTCTTGTCTACAACGAGTTCGTGCATACTGTCTCTGGTAGTAAGAAAGGGGTCAAACAAACTGGGTCTAATTAACTTTTACAATTCTGTATCATGTCTCAATGGTGGGTGTAATATCACTTTGTTAGGGTCTTTTATAAGGCAACACTGTACAGCTGTCCTCCAAAACCTTATGATTGCTGGGGACTTTTACATCCACCCATGTGGAGACCCTAGGGTTTCAAGATTGGCTGACCTAGGTTACCCACGTGTTAGGGGGATCCATTTTGAACATTCTGTTCAGGGTGATGCTCTGAATGATCTCCTACACGAATTTGATCTAATATCCCTTATGTCACTAATTGATCCTTGCAGCAAGGCCGCCGTCCCTTCCTTTAAAGGGAGAGGTGGTGGCACATTCATTGATTTTATATTAATCTCATCGTTATTACAATCTTTATTTTTGGGTTTTACAATACAAGAAAGTGCTCATAGTGACCATAACCCTCTGTGTGTAGAATTTTGTGGTCCCTTGTTGACATGCAAAAGAGGAGTTGAGCAAAACGGGTCAGTGAGACCAACAGATGGTAGAAGACGGCTAAAGTGGACACAGATTTCCCCAGACGCTTTTTATAAGTCAGTGACAGAATCATGTGCTAGTGAATTAGCTCTGTGTACCTCATCGCATACATCCCCGGGGGAGGTTATCAGTGCTTTCAATATTATTTCCGCTAAAGTAGGTGACCTTTTAAGTGTCCCGGCACGTGGCACAGTCATCCAGACCCCTGGCGGCAAGAAAACTGCGGGAATCCTTAAATAGTAGTCCAAGAAATCAGACCCTGGTCAGAGCGTGTCGTAAAGATTACAAATTATAATTGGCCAAACGCAAGTCTGTTCTGAAGGAGGAAGCGTGGAGGGGGTTGACTGAGGCTAGCACTCTGAGGAATAGCTCTAGATTCTGGAGCATTATTAACAGCCCATTTTTAGAGCATGACGAAGGCAGTGCAGTAGGTGCACACATCACTGAGGATGAATGGGTGCTCCATTTTAAAACTATGTTTGAGAGCCCACCTGAGCTAAACCGCCAGTCAGGTAGAGAGGAAGCCACCCCTGATCTGATTTTTGGCCTGGGGGAGGTCGAGGAGGGTATCGCCGGGTTGACAAGCAACAAAGCCCCGGGACCGACAGTATCCCTCCGGACCTTTTTAAATCTGACCCTACCTTTTGGGCCCCGGTCCTTGTTGCTGTAATTAATGCTGCGGCAAAGAATGGATGCCCTGAGTCCTGGGCTACCTCGACTATAGTGCCAGTTTTGAAAAAGGGTGACCGTGGTAGCACACATTGCTATAGACCGATTTCGCTGTTGGATTCGATGGTTAAGGTGGTGGGCAGAGTGCTTTTAGATAGGTTGACCAGCTGGGCAGGGGAACATGATATATTATCAAACGTACAGTACGGGTTCCGCCCGGTCCACGGTGGCCCAGTGCCTTAACCTTACCATGATTCTCAACAAATATACGGTTGCACGTTCTGGCACCATTTATCTAGCATTTATGGACTTGTCTTCCGCGTTTGATCACGTGAATAGGGCCAAACTGTGGCAGTCCATGATAGATATTGGGGTAGACAGGAATATTGTCTATTTTTTAGAAGACCTCCACAGTGCAACCAAGGCCAATGTTAGATTCTCGCAGGATTTACGTGTGTCGCGGAACTTTGATATAAGAAGAGGTGTACGCCAAGGGTGTATCTTGGCTCCTTTTTTGTTTAACCTTTACATCAATGATTTAGATAAAGCCCTTTTATTAACAGGGATAGATTAAGATTATCCGCACGTAGGCCGACGTGGCCTCCCGGTACTTCTCTATGCGGATGACACGGTACTTATATCCAGGACCGCTAGGGGGCTACAAACCCTGCTTGATGCCTTTTCCGCCTTTATGTTGGATCGGGATATATCTATAAACAATTCTAAATCCTATGTTATGCAGGTGGGTATGTGCCCAAAAAAATCCTTTCAATTCAGGGTAGGTTCGGCTAAGGTACCTCGCACAGACTTTTTCTCATATTTGGGGGTTGTAATGGATGACCAAATGAAATGGAGTCCTCTCAAACAAAGAAAGAGGGGGGACCTGGTGCGGGTGAACGCGGGCATTTTTAATTTTGCCTCTAAATTGGGAAATAGACCCATTGCAGCGCTGCTAAAGATTTATCAAGCTAAGAGTGTAGCGGCAGCTTCTTATGGCAGTGAAATATGGGGGCATGTTACCACAGACGATTTACAGGTATCTGAGAATACATTTTTGAAGTGCTTATTGGGTGTTCCTCGTGGCTTGTCTAACATGGTGGTACATGAAGAACTGGGGGTGCCTTACTTAAGTGACATCTGGGCACTCCGTCCCCTAACCTTCTGGTTGAAAATCTGGTTGAGTGTGGGATTAACGTTGAGTCAGATGATTTTAAAAGAGTGCATGACCCTTGACTGTACCCTCCGTATACCTTGGCTCAGATATATTAAGAGTAGCCTTGAAAGGTTAGGACGAGTCGAATTGTACACCAACCCTGAACAAATAACCAAAAAGGATGAGGGTTAATAAGGGAGTCCTTTAGCAGTCTAAGGAAACTGGGGAGGGAAGAGCTGGAATTGCAGAAACCGAGCGTCCGTAAATTTTTAATGTTAAAGACAACATCACTAGCTGAGCCTTTTCTCCTGGGGTTTTTAAGTATTTATGAACGTTTTTTACTAACCAGGTTTCGCCTGGATCTTTTTCACCTCCTGCTTGCCATACCTAGGGGGAGTAGTAGAGGCCAGTTGTTAGCACCCTGTGGCTGTGACGGTGAGTCTCCACAGGATTTGCGACACTTCATCTTATTTTGTCAATTTTACGAGGTCCCCGGAAGTCTTTTATTGCCCAGATTTTAAAGAGGATGAATTTTAAGCAGGCTCGCCCAGCTCTCCTGTATTTACAGCTGTTGCGGGATGAATGTATCTTTTTTGTCCTTAGTTACCTGAAATCCGTTGTGAAGGCGAGGGCTTGTCTCAATTAAATGTTAACAAGGGTTAGGGTTTAAGCGCATTTTTGAGATATATATACCCTAGTATAAGCCCTGGGATACATTTACTTTGCCGTCGGGTTTTTTAAATTATGGGTTAAGATTATCTGTATTTACGTTTGCACCTTATGTTGTGAATTACTATGGACCATTGTGGAATTTAATTTAATTGTGATGAACTGTGTTTATATTTTATGAAATCTTGATGTATTGATACCGTTTATGGTTTTATATGCTGAAACCGAATAAAGTTGAAATTGAGTTGATAAAAGCACCATGGATGACTTGTCACGCGTTCCAGTCTCCTTACGGTATTAGGGGGCTTGTGTTCAGACCCAGAACTCATCACAGCTTCTGTTTTATATTACAGGCCCTCTGTATGTGAATGACACCGGAAGTGCTCGACATGTCACGAGGCTTGCGAAGTGCACTGTTCATTCACCTGCGGCAGCTCACAGTGGAGGAGCTGCAAGGCTTCAGGTCCCTGTTGGAGAAGCACCCACCGAACAGTGGGAGCTCAGGGTTGCCTAGAAGACGGCGAAAGAGGGCATTATATCTAAAAATTGCTGCACAGATGATCAGAGATTACAGTGAAGAACGGGCCGTGGAGTTGGCAGTGGATTTATTGCGCCAGGTCGACAGGGAAGACCTCTCAAAACAACTAATGCAAGTCTCCCAAAGAGGTAAGTCCCAGGCCTCCCGGTCTCTGAGGTCCAGCTGAGTGTGAGGATGTCTTATTGCTCAATCTATTCTAAGCACCTGAGACATTATGACCACGTAATACTAAGAAAAGTTCGCTAGTCTACACAATCACGTGCTCCACCAGGTGAACACTTGACTGCTCACAAGAACGCATAAACCTACAAGAACGTTATTTATCCGCCCAACCTCAAAACAATAACCCTACGATAACTCTACTGGTTCCACTATCACATAGGAATACCTCCTGGAACTTTGCTGGACACCCTCAGCATATAAACTCAGCGCTACATGGGTCCTCCAATTTCTTTACTCTTCCCCTGTAGCAGCGTCATTGGCCCCTCACTCACAAAAAAAAAAAATGTAAGTCCGTTTTTATATAGCGCAGCTACTCACCCTTACGGGTCTCAAGGCGCTGGGGGCCGTAGTGGAAATTAAGTGAGCTATTGCCCAGAGTCACATGGTGCTGAGCTGAGCTGCCGCCGGAGCCGGGGATTGAACCATGAACCCTGTGCTCCGAAGTCAGCTGCCCTGGCCGCTGTACCACACCTCTCCACTCACGGCAGCTAGCCCTTCACCATGACAATACTGCTGATCCACCAGATCACAGAACCCAATGAGAACTTTACTGGCCTTTCAATCACGCAGTACCATAGTACCAGAACTTCAGTGGCCCATAGATCACATATCCCTCGCACCTGGTCCCTAATGACACATGCTCTAGTCTAGGAGAACTTCACTGGTCTCCTGATCACACACCCTCGTCTAGGAGAACTTCACTGGTGGCCCGATCACACACCCTCGTCTATGAGAACTTCACTGGTGGCCCGATCACACACCCTAGTATTCAAGAACTTCACTTGTCCCCGATCACACACCCTAAGCTACGAGAATTTCACTGGTCCGAGATCACACACCCTAGACTATGAGAACTTCACTGGTCCTGGTTCCCCGATCATTAACCCTAGTCTATGAGAACTTCATTGGTCCCCCGATCACACACACGAGGCTATGAGAATTTCACTGGTCCCCTGATCACACATCATCGTCTACGAGAACTTCACTGGTGCCACGATCACACACCCTTGTCTACAAGAACTTCACTGGTGCCCTGATCACATACCCTTGTCTATGAGACCTTCACTGGACCCCTGATCACACACCCTATGCTATGAGAACTTCACTGGTCCCCCAGTCATTTACTCTAGACCATGAGACCTTCACTGGTCCCCCAGTCATTTACTGTTGTGTATGTGAATTTCACTCATCCCCCGATCATTTACCTTTACCTATGAGAACTTCACTGGTCCTCCAGTCATTAACCCTAGTCTATGAGATCTTCACTGGTCCCCTGGTCACAAACACTAGACTACGAGATCTTCACTGGTCCCCCGATCACACGCCCTAGTCTACGAGATCTTCACTCGTCCCCCGATCACAAACCCTAGTCTATGAGAACTTCACTGATCTCCCGATCATTTACCCTAGTCTATGAGATCTTCACTGATCCCCCAATCATTTGCCCTAGTCTATGAGAACTTCACTGGGCCCCAATCACATGCACTCAAGTCTATGAGAACTTCACTGGCCCCCGATTATTTAACCTAGTCTATGAGAACTTCACTGGTATCCGATCATTTACCGTAGTCTATGAGAACTTCACTGGTATCTGATCATTTGCCCTAGTCTATGAGAACTTCACTGGTCCCCCGATCATTTACCCTAGTCTATGAGAACTTCACTGATCCCCCGATCATTTACCCTAGTCTATGAGAACTTCACTGATCCCCCGATCATTTACCCTAGCCTATGACAACTTCACTGGTCCCCCGATCATTTACCCTAGTCTATGAGAACTTCAATGATCCCCCGATCATTTACCCTAGTCTACGAGAACTTCACTGGTCCCCCGATCATTTACCCTAGTCTATGAGAACTTCACTGATCACCCGATCATTTACCCTAGTCTATGAGAACTTCACTGGTCCCCCGATCATTTACCCTAGTCTATGAGAACTTCAATGATCCCCCGATCATTTACCCTAGTCTATGAGAACGTCACTGATCCCCCGATCATTTACCCTAGTCTATGAGAACTTCACTGGTCCCCCGATCATTTACCCTAGTCTATGAGAACTTCAATGATCCCCGATCATTTACCCTAGTCTATGAGAACTTCACTGATCCCCCGATCATTTACCCTAGTCTATGAGAACTTCACTGGTCCCCAATCACATGCACTCAAGTCTAGGAGGACTTCACTGATCCCCTGATCACACACCTGAGCCTATGAGAACTTCACTGATCCCCCGATCACACACCAGAGGCTATAAGAACTTCACTGGTCCCCTGATCACAAACCCTAGTCTATGAGAACTTCACTGATCTCCCGATCATTTACCCTAGTCTATGAGATCTTCACTGATCCCCCGATCATTTGCCCTAGTCTATGAGAACTTCACTGGTCCCCGATCATTTACCCTAGTCTATGAGAACTTCACTGGTCCCCAATCACATGCACTCAAGTCTAGGAGGACTTCACTGATCCCCTGATCACACACCTGAGCCTATGAGAACTTCACTGATCCCCCGATCACACACCAGAGGCTATAAGAACTTCACTGGTCCCCTGATCACAAACCCTAGTCTATGAGAACTTCACTGATCTCCCGATCATTTACCCTAGTCTATGAGATCTTCACTGATCCCCCGATCATTTGCCCTAGTCTATGAGAACTTCACTGGTCCCCCGATCATTTACCCTAGTCTATGAGAACTTCACTGGTCCCCAATCACATGCACTCAAGTCTAGGAGGACTTCACTGATCCCCTGATCACACACCTGAGCCTATGAGAACTTCACTGATCCCCCGATCACACACCAGAGGCTATAAGAACTTCACTGGGCCCCTGATCACAAACCCTAGTCTATGAGAACTTCACTGATCTCCCGATCATTTACCCTAGTCTATGAGATCTTCACTGATCCCCCGATCATTTGCCCTAGTCTATGAGAACTTCACTGGGCCCCAATCACATGCACTCAAGTCTATGAGAACTTCACTGGCCCCCGATTATTTACCCTAGTCTATGAGAACTTCACTGGTATCCGATCATTTACCCTTGTCTATGAGAACTTCACTGGGCCTCCAATCACACACCCTATGCTATGAGAACTTCACTGTTTCTGGTCCCCTGATCATTA
Source organism: Calotriton arnoldi (assembly GCA_963921515.1). Classification (NCBI taxonomy): domain Eukaryota; kingdom Metazoa; phylum Chordata; class Amphibia; order Caudata; family Salamandridae; genus Calotriton; species Calotriton arnoldi. The sequence continues at coordinate 626,008 of CAWUFW010006987.1, forward strand.
ACCCTAGTCTATGAGAAATTCATTGGTCCCCCGATCACACACACGAGGCTATGAGAATTTCACTGGTCCCCTGATCACACACCATCGTCTACGAGAACTTCACTGGTGCCACGATCACACATCCTTGTCTACAAGAACTTCACTGGTGCCCTGATCACATACCCTTGTCTATGAGACCTTCACTGGACCCCTGATCACACACCCTATGCTATGAGAACTTCACTGGTCCCCCAGTCATTTACTCTAGACCATGAGAACTTCACTGGTCCCCCAGTCATTTACTCTAGACCATGAGACCTTCACTGGTCCCCCAGTCATTTACTGTTGTGTATGTGAATTTCACTGGTCCCCCGATCATTTACCTTTACCTATGAGAACTTCACTGGTCCTCCAGTCATTTACCCTAGTCTATGAGATCTTCACTGGTCCCCTGGTCACAAACACTAGTCTACGAGATCTTCACTGGTCCCCTGATCACACGCCCTAGTCTACGAGATCTTCACTGGTCCCACGATCACAAACCCTAGACTATGAGAACTTCACTGATCTCCCGATCATTTACCCTAGTCTATGAGATCGTCACTGATCCCCCGATCATTTGCCCTAGTCTATGAGAACTTCACTGGGCCCCAATCACATGCACTCAAGTCTATGAGAACTACACTGACCCCTGATTATTTACCCTAGTCTATGAGAACTTCACTGGTATCCGATCATTTACCCTAGTCTATGAGAACTTCACTCATCCCTCGATCATTTACCCTAGTCTATGAGAACTTCACTGAACCCCCGATCATTTACCCTAGTCTATGAGAACTTTACTGGGCCCCCGATCATTTACCCTAGTTTATGAGAACTTCAATGATCCCCCAATCATTTACCCTAGTCTATGAGAACTTCACTCATCCCCCGATCAATTACCCTAGTCTATGAAAACTTCACTGATCCCCCGATCATATACCCTAGTCTATGAGGACTTCACTGGTCCCCAATCACATGCACTCAAGTCTATGAGGACTTTACTGATCCCCTGATCACACACCTGAGCCTATGAGAACTTCACTGATCCCCCGATCACACACCAGAGGCTATAAGAACTTCACTGGTCCCCTGATCACAAACCCTAGTCTACGAGATCTTCACAGGTCCCCCGTTCACAAACCCTAGTCTACAAGACCTTCACTGGTCCCCAATCACATACACTCAAGTCTATGAGATCTTCACTGATTCCCCGATCATTTACCCTAGTCTATGAGAACTTCACTCATCCCCCGATCATTTACCCTAGTCTATGAGATCTTCACTGGTCCCCCGATCATTTACCCTAGTCTATGAGAACTTCACTGGTCCCCAATCACATGCACTCAAGTCTATGAGAACTTCAGTGGTCCCCGATCATTTACCCTAGTCTATGAGAACTTCACTGGTCCCCCGATCATTTAACCTAGTCTATGAGAACTTCACTGGTCCCCCGATCATTTACCCTAGTCTATGAGAACTTCAATGATCCCCCGATCACTGGTCCCCCGATCATTTAACCTAGTCTATGAGAACTTCACTGGTCCCCCGATCATTTACCCTAGTCTATGAGAACTTCAATGATCCCCCGATCATTTACCCTAGTCTATGAGAACTTCACTGATCCCCCGATCATTTACCCTAGTCTATGAGAACTTCAATGATCCCCCGATCATTTACCCTAGTCTATGAGAACTTCACTGATCCCCCGATCATTTACCCTAGTCTATGAGAACTTCACTGGTCCCCAATCACATGCACTCAAGTCTAGGAGGACTTCACTGATCCCCTGATCACACACCTGAGCCTATGAGAACTTCACTGATCCCCCGATCACACACCAGAGGCTATAAGAACTTCACTGGTCCCCTGATCACAAACCCTAGTCTATGAGAACTTCACTGATCTCCCGATCATTTACCCTAGTCTATGAGATCTTCACTGATCCCCCGATCATTTGCCCTAGTCTATGAGAACTTCACTGGTCCCCCGATCATTTACCCTAGTCTATGAGAACTTCACTGGTCCCCAATCACATGCACTCAAGTCTAGGAGGACTTCACTGATCCCCTGATCACACACCTGAGCCTATGAGAACTTCACTGATCCCCGATCACACACCAGAGGCTATAAGAACTTCACTGGGCCCCTGATCACAAACCCTAGTCTATGAGAACTTCACTGATCTCCCGATCATTTACCCTAGTCTATGAGATCTTCACTGATCCCCCGATCATTTGCCCTAGTCTATGAGAACTTCACTGGGCCCCAATCACATGCACTCAAGTCTATGAGAACTTCACTGGCCCCCGATTATTTACCCTAGTCTATGAGAACTTCACTGGTATCCGATCATTTACCCTTGTCTATGAGAACTTCACTGGGCCTCCAATCACACACCCTATGCTATGAGAACTTCACTGTTTCTGGTCCCCTGATCATTAACCCTAGTCTATGAGAAATTCATTGGTCCCCCGATCACACACACGAGGCTATGAGAATTTCACTGGTCCCCTGATCACACACCATTGTCTACGAGAACTTCACTGGTGCCACGATCACACATCCTTGTCTACAAGAACTTCACTGGTGCCCTGATCACATATCCTTGTCTATGAGACCTTCACTGGACCCCTGATCACACACCCTATGCTATGAGAACTTCACTGGTCCCCCAGTCATTTACTCTAGACCATGAGAACTTCACTGGTCCCCCAGTCATTTACTCTAGACCATGAGACCTTCACTGGTCCCCCAGTCATTTACTGTTGTGTATGTGAATTTCACTGGTCCCCCGATCATTTACCTTTACCTATGAGAACTTCACTGGTCCTCCAGTCATTTACCCTAGTCTACGAGATCTTCACTGGTCCCCCGATCACACGCCCTAGTCTACGAGATCTTCACTGGTCCCCCGATCACAAACCCTAGACTATGAGAACTTCACTGATCTCCCGATCATTTACCCTAGTCTATGAGATCGTCACTGATCCCCCGATCATTTGCCCTAGTCTATGAGAACTTCACTGGGCCCCAATCACATGCACTCAAGTCTATGAGAACTACACTGACCCCTGATTATTTACCCTAGTCTATGAGAACTTCACTGGTATCCGATCATTTACCCTAGTCTATGAGAACTTTACTCATCCCCCGATCATTTACCCTAGTCTAAGAGAACTTCACTGAACCAACGATCATTTACCCTAGTCTATGAGAACTTTACTGGGCCCCCGATCATTTACCCTAGTTTATGAGAACTTCAATGATCCCCCAATCATTTACCCTAGTCTATGAGAACTTCACTCATCCCCCGATCAATTACCCTAGTCTATGAAAACTTCACTGATCCCCCGATCATTTACCCTAGTCTATGAGAACTTCACTGGTCCCCCGATCATTTACCCTAGTCTATGAGGACTTCACTGGTCCCCAATCACATGCACTCAAGTCTATGAGGACTTTACTGATCCCCTGATCACACACCTGAGCCTATGAGAACTTCACTGATCCCCCGATCACACACCAGAGGCTATAAGAACTTCACTGGTCCCCTGATCACAAACCCTAGTCTACGAGATCTTCACAGGTCCCCCGTTCACAAACCCTAGTCTACAAGACCTTCACTGGTCCCCAATCACATACACTCAAGTCTATGAGATCTTCACTGATTCCCCGATCATTTACCCTAGTCTATGAGAACTTCACTCATCCCCCGATCATTTACCCTAGTCTATGAGATCTTCACTGGTCCCCCGATCATTTACCCTAGTCTATGAGAACTTCACTGGTCCCCAATCACATGCACTCAAGTCTATGAGAACTTCAGTGGTCCCCGATCATTTACCCTAGTCTATGAGAACTTCACTGGTCCCCCGATCATTTAACCTAGTCTATGAGAACTTCACTCATCCCCCGATCATTTACCCTAGTCTATGAGAACTTCACTGGTCCCCCGATCATTTACCCTAGTCTATGAGAACTTCACTGGTCCCCCGATCATTTACCCTAGTCTATGAGAACTTCACTGGTTCCCCGATCATTTACCCTACTCTATGAGAACTTCACTGATCCCCCGATCATTTACCCTAGTCCATGAGAACTTCACTGGTCCCCCGATCATTTATCCTAGTCTATGAGAACTTCACTGATCCCCATATCATTTACCCTAGTCTATGAGAACTTCACTGGTCCCCCGATCATTTACCCTAGGCTCTGAGATCTTCACTGGTCCCCTGATCATTTACCCTAGTCTATGAGAACTTCACTCATCCCCCGATTATTTACCCTAGTCTATGAGAACTTCACTGATTCCCCCAATCATTCACCCTCATCTATGAGAACTTCACTGATCCCCGATCATTTACCCTAGTCTATGAGAACTTCACTGGTCCCCCGATCATTTACCCTAGGTTATGAGAACTTCAATGATCCCCCGATCATTTACCCTAGGTTATGAGAACTTCAATGATCCCCCGATCATTTACCCTGGTCTATGAGAACTTCACTCATCCCCCGATCATTTACCCTGGTCTATGAGAACTTCACTCATCCCCCGATCATTTACCCTAGTGTATGAGAACTTCACTGGTCCCCCGATCATTTACCCTAGTCTATGAGAACTTCACTGATCCCCCGATCATTTACCCTAGTTTATGAGAACTTCAATGATCCCCCGATCATTTACCCTAGTCTATGAGATCTTCACTGGGCCTCCAATCACATACACTCAAGTCTATGAGAACTTCACTGGTCCCCCGATCATTTACCCTAGTCTATGAGAACTTTACTGGTCCCCCGATCATTTAGCCAAGTCTATGAGAACTTCACTGGTCCCCCGATCATTTGCCCTCGTTTATGAGAACTTCAATGATCTCCCGATCATTTACCCTAGTCTATGAGAACTTCAATGATCCCCCGATCATTTACCCTAGTCTATGAGAACTTCAATGATCCCCCGATCATTTACCCTAGTTTATGAGAACTTCACTGGTATCCGATCATTTACCCTCGTTTATGAGAACTTCAATGATCCCCCGATCATTTACCCTAGTCTATGAGAACTTCAATGATCGCCCGATCATTTACCCTAGTCTATGAGAACTTCATTGGGCCCCGATCATTTACCCTAGTTTATGAGAACTTCATTGATCCCCCGATCATTTACCCTAGTGTATGAGAACTTCACTGGTCCCCCGATCATTTACCCTAGTTTATGAGAACTTCAATGATCCCCCGATCATTTACCCTAGTCTATGAGAACTTCACTGGTCCCCGATCATTTACCCTAGTCTATGAGAACTTCACTGGTATCTGATCATTTACCCTCGTTTATGAGAACTTCAATGATCCCCCGATCATTTACCCTCGTCTATGAGAACTTCACTCATCCCCCGATTATTTACCCTAGTCTATGAGAACTTCAATGATTCCCCAATCATTTACCCTAGTCTATGAGAACTTCACTGGTCCCCGATCATTTACCCTAGTCTATGAGAACTTCAATGATCCCCCGATCATTTACCCTAGTCTATGAAAACTTCACTGGTCCCCGATCATTTACCCTAGTCTATGAGAACTTCAATGATCCCCTGATCATTTACCCTAGTTTATGAGAACTTCACTGATCCCCCGATCATTTACCCTAGTGTATGAGAACTTCACTGGTCCCCCGATCATTTACCCTAGGTTATGAGAACTTCAATGATCCCCCGATCATTTACCCTAGTCTATGAGAACTTCACAGGTCCCCAATCATTTACCCTAGTCTATGAGAAGTTCACTGGTCCCCCGATCATTTACCCTAGTCTATGAGAACGTCACTGGTCCCCCGATCATTTACCCTAGGTTATGAGAACTTCAATGATCCCCCGATCATTTACCCTAGTCTATGAGAACTTCACTGTTATCCGATCATTTACCCTAGTCTATGAGAACTTCACTGGTCCCCCGATCATTTACCCTAGTCTATGAGAACTTCACTGGTATCCGATCATTTACCCTAGTCTATGAGAACTTCACTGGTCCCCCGATCATTTATCCTAGTCTATGAGAACTTCACTGGTCCCCCAATCATTTACCCTAGTCTATGAGAACTTCACTGATCCCACGATCATTTACCCTAGTCTATGAGAACTTCACAGATCCCACGATCATTTACCCTAGTCTATGAGAAGTTCAATGATCCCCCGATCATTTACCCTAGTCTATGAGAACTTCAATGATACCCCGATCATTTACCCTAGTCTATGAGAACTTCACTGGTATCCGATCATTTACCCTCGTTTATGAGAACTTCAATGATCCCCCGATCATTTACCCTAGTCTATGAGAACTTCAATGATTCCCATATCATTTACCCTAGTCTATGAGAACTTCAATGATCCCCCGATCATTTACCCTAGTCTATGAGAACTTCACTGGTATCCGATCATTTACCCTCGTTTATGAGAACTTCAATGATCCCCCGATCATTTACCCTAGTCTATGAGAACTTCACTGGTATCCGATCATTTACCCTCGTCTATGAGAACTTCAATAATCCCCCGATCATTTACCCTAGTCTATGAGAACTTCACTGGTCCCCCAATCACACACCCTATGCTATGAGAACTTCACTGTTTCTGGTCCCCTGATCATTAACACTAGTCTATGAGAACTTCATTGGTCCCCCGATCACACACCTGATTCTATGAGAACTTTGCTGGATCCCCGATCTCACACCCTATGCTATGAGAACTTCATTGGTCCTGGTCCCCAGATCATTTACCCTAGTCTATGAGAACTTCACTGGTCCCCCGATCATTTACCCTAGTCTATGAGAACTTCACTGGTCCCCCGATCATTTACCCTAGTCTATGAGAACTTCACTGGGCCCCCGATCATTTACCCTAGTTTATGAGCACTTCAATGATCCCCTGATCATTTACCCTAGTCTATGAGAACTTCACTGGGCCCCCGATCATTTAACCTAGTTTATGAGAACTTCAATGATCCCCGATCATTTACCCTAGTCTATGAGAACTTCAATGATCCCCCGATCATTTACCCTAGTCTATGAGAACTTCACTGGTCCCCAATCACATGCATTCAAGTCTATGAGAACTTCACTGGGCCCCCGATTATTTACCCTAGTTTATGAGAACTTCAATGATCCCCCGATCCTTTACCCTAGTCTATGAGAACTTCACTGGGCCCCCAATCATTTACCCTGGTTTATGAGAATTTCAATGATCCCCCGATCATTTACCCTAGTCTATGAGAACTTCAATGATCCCCCGATCATTTACCCTAGTCTATGAGAACTTCACTGGTCCCCCGATCATTTACCCTAGTTTATGAGAACTTCAATGATCCCCGATCATTTACCCTAGTCTATGAGAACTTCAATGATCCCCCGATCATTTACCCTAGTCTATGAGAACTTCAATGATCCCCCGATCATTTACCCTAGTCTATGAGAACTTCACTGGTCCCCCGATCATTTACCCTAGTCTATGAGAACTTCACTGATCCCCCGATCATTTACCCTAGTCTATGAGAACTTCACTGGTCCCCCGATCATTTACCCTAGTCTATGAGATCTTCACTGGTCCCCCGATCATTTACCCTAGTGTATGAGAACTTCACTCATCCCCCGATCATTTACCCTAGTGTATGAGAACTTCACTGGTCCCCCGATCATTTACCCTAGTCTATGAGAACTTCAATGATCCCCCGATCATTTACCCTAGTCTATGAGAACTGCACTGGTATCCGATCATTTACCCTCGTTTATGAGAACTTTAATGATCCCCCGATCATTTACCCTAGTCTATGAGAATGTCAATGATCCCCTGATCATTTACCCTAGTCTATGAGAACCTCAATGATCCCCCGATCATTTACACTAGTCTATGAGAACTTCACTGGTATCCGATCATTTACCCTCGTTTATGAGAATTTCAATGATCCCCCGATCATTTACCCTAGTCTATGAGAACTTCATTGGTATCCGATCATTTACCCTCGTCTATGAGAACTTCAAAGATCCCCCGATCATTTATCCTAGTCTATGAGAACTTCACTGGTCCCCCAATCACACACCCTATGCTATGAGAACTTCACTGTTTCTGGTCTCCTGATCATTAACACTAGTCTATGAGAACTTCATTGGTCCCCCGATCACACACCTGATGCTATGAGAACTTCGCTAGTTCACCGATCTCACACCCTATGCTATGAGAACTTCATTGGTCCTGGTCCCCCGATCATTAACCCTAGTCTACGAGATCTTCACTGGTCCCTGATTACAAACCCTAGTCTAAAGGGCAGACAAAATGTAATCAGCTTGATGCATTGCTGTTGCATGGCTGCATTCTGGTCCATTGACTGAAATACAAGACTTCTTTCTTCTCTGTACTCATGGAAGGAGAAGCTACAGCAAGTAAAGGGTTGACTCTTGCACAGTTTAAAGTGGGGTACAGTGAGCTCAACACACTGCTGTGCACCCGAACCCAATAATCTAGGCCCACATGGGACGATTTGCGGCTTTTGAACCAGACGTATCTTCTGTGGTTGAGGTTGGGTGTAGAGGGGGCAGAGTGGCTGCCGGTGCAGAAGCCTGTGGGTCAACTCTTAGCGAACCTGTAGCCTGGTATGATGAAGCGACATTGATGGAACGGTGTGCAACTCGAAGCACAGGCTGGACATAGAAGTCTGCAGTCTGAGCCGCGGCAGCAGCCCGGAACCCAGAACAAAGTGAAAAACCAGAGCAGCGTTCTGTGAGGCAGCGACTCTCCAAAGAATGCTCTTGGTAAATTGAACTGTCCAGACGGGTCGAGAGTCAGTAGATCACTCCCAGGGTAGATGGGTAAACCTTCTCTGACAAAGAATGACAAAGACTCTTCTGCACCCTACCTGGAAGCAGAACGAAACTGCCAAGTTCTGACTGTCCCTGGATGATCAACGGCTGAATGCAGGCAGGATCTGCATCGCCGCCTGAACAGCAGCACAAGCTGAGGGGGAACTTCATCACCCTGTGATTCTAGGGCAGGATTCTCCTCCTCAAACACCCTTCTGGCATCTTTCAGACAACACAGATTACACCTCTGAGCCAACGGAGGGCAACCATAGGAGCACAGCGGCTTGTCTCCATCCACTTCTTGAAGAGGCCAAACCCTTTCACCAGGGGTCTTCTTTCTCCAGGGTAGTTGCCAGCACTGATGGCCAAAACCCTGGGGTAAGCAGGCTGGGAGTTGAAATAAATCCCTATGTAGCTACCACCCCAACCCACATTGGACTGTTTTCGATTGGCTCAGGATCATCTGAGGTGGAGAGCCAATCAGAGTTGGTTGTCCTAGCTCCTTGTTGTGTCCATGGGTCTCTCAGTGAGGGTTGTGCTAGATCTGGGCTGCGTCCAGTGCCCTTCCCATCCAAGAAGTGACATTGTTCGGTGAGGAGCTCCCTCCCTCCCTCAAAGGAGGGGACCGGAGCTATGAGGAGAGATGCAGGAAGGAGGAGCAGGCGGAAGAGGACAAGGGCCTCCCCCCTCAGAAGGTTACATACCCCCTACAGAACCAAAAGGTCTTCATGTAAGGAGTTTCTAGATAATCACCAATAGTGGCTACAGTTTCATTAAAAAAGATGGATGCTTTGAGACAGTAGACCAAAAACAGGGCTAAACCCAACTCATCTTACAACCGCGACCGAGACCTCTAGGTGAAGCGCCACCATCTATAATCCGATGTGCCTGGCCTCTGTCATCACCGACCCCAGGAGAATTAAGGAACCTCTCAAAATGAGTCTTAAATGGCTTTTTTACCACATTTGGCAGTCAAATTACACAGACCATTGATCATTGAGGGTTTACTATGTGGCGTAAAATCAAGGGCCTCGCAAAGCTTTTTGTAAGAATGTTTTTCTAATTTCCTTTCAGAGTTGGAGCAGAAACACCAGGAAAACAAAGCTAGAGGTATGTTTATGTATTTTGAAGTCTTATTGTGCAGATATCAAGATGTGTATTTTTATTATTACAACATTGTTTGCTGCCAAGAGAGGCTGACAGTGTAAACTGTGTCTCAACAGCGCCCACCTCTCCTGATCACTTGTCACTACTACCTAGAGTAGAGAGGCCGCCTCCTCTCAGGGGTCAGGCGGTGGCTCCTGACTGCTCCTCCAAGTATGACATCAAGACCCTTTGTTTCTTTTTCTAAATATATAATATACAGATGTAGTGGGTCTGGGGGCGGCCTCTTTCAGCTGCTCTCTTCTTTGTCTCAGGAAGCTTCATCCATTGGCTGGAGAGGTTGTCTATCACACCTTGAGTTAGACCACTGGTTCATGATGGCCTCTCTGTCTTTCTACTGGATGTTTTGATAGATCCTTTAGGATGCACAAGGTACTACATTCCATCAGAAACAGTACAGTTAACCTCACACTTCAGTGTTTTACGTCTTACTTTCATGCTGTTCACAAAGCAGTCAATGTTTGTTACTGAATCAAGGTTTGATTTTGAATACTTTTTGTCAGTGCTTGAATGTGAGCCCGAAAAGAAGATGGCCGCCCAGCAGCTGGTGAATGAGTGAATGTGCCCGGTGGCTCTTACCTCCCATTCCAGCAGCTCCTGTCCTCTGCTGCCAGTCCACTGCATCCTATCGCCCACCCAGCAGCTTTGCTGGGACTCTACTGCCGGGCTCTGCTGCTGTTCAGCTTGGCCAGGGACTCCCATCCATTGACAAAGCCAATGAGTCTTCCATGTTAGTCATAATATAAGCCAGACCTACTGGCATTGCCATTGCTTGATAGGTCTGTGGTGGCCATCACCGGGCCTGTGTTCCATGAACAGAGTGGGCTTGGGTTCGGCCTCTTCAAACTTGTGTCTTACTTGCTTCGGTCCCTTTGAGTCAATGCCCAATGCCTTGAGATAATGTCTTAGCATAGATGGGTATCTTAGTCTCACTGTCATGTTATTGGCTGCTTGGATGTATCCTTCCTCCTAGAGTGCTTCCACTGGAATGCACTGGGGAATATTTGACCCCTCAAATGTAAGACCAGTCATTGCTCTTTTTGTCACATCCAATCGCTTATCTCGCACATACATTTTATACACAGAACAATCATGTTTTGGGTATTTTTCACTGCTGCAGCTATTCTCAGATGCTTTTATCAGCACTTGAGTGAGAGCCTGACTATAATATGGCCGCCCCTCTGGCATGTCTTGTTTCAGATTGGGACAACCTGACATTATGGTGAAGCCATGTAAGGTCAGCAATAAAAGGTGAGTCTTGCACGACTTTGCCCTGCATCGCGGGGTCAGGCCATTTGATCTGCAGGAGGGCCACTTTTACCTTTCAGCATGCCCTCTGGCTCTTTCTCCTCCTGTCACTGGGCCACTGCTAACAAGCATTCAAAAATACAATAGATATAGATTATGACTCATCTGCAAGCCAGACCTATTGTCTTTATTCCCTTTTCTTGCTTTTTAAGACCCTGTTTAGGCACCAAATGGCAAGGAGGGCTACTGGGCCACAACCATGGTTATTTGGGTCTCTTGCCTTTGCCTTGGCGTCCTGGGGTCCGTCCTACTATTGCCCTGCCACCTTAGCCAAGTACACCCATCCCACACTTGTGTCTCAGGGTAGCGAGGGTGAGCTGCCAAAGGCTTCTCAGGGAGGTGGTGTGGGGTGAGGGACTCAGAACTTAAGAGGTTCAACAGCAGGCTCAGTTAGCCACTGTCCAGCCTGGTGCAGAGCTTCATCCAAATAACTCTACTTTCATCACACAACAAAAATGGATGGGGGTTCAGTTACAGAGTTCTGTGAAACCCAGGTCCGGGGCTGTAGGAATCTCACACCTGACCATAGAGTTCTAGCAGCAATGAATGAGATCCTAGGCAGGAATTGGATGCAGGTGTGAGCAGCTCCTCTGTTCGGTGACCCGTAGATCACTTTGTATCATATCTTGAACAGAAAGAGTTCTCAATGGCACTTATTAATCTCTCTCAAATGCAGAACTCTCTCTCAGAGTCCACAGCAGTCTTTTCGTTTCTTCATTCAGGCCTCATGTGAGCCTTTTTGCTTGGATGGTCTCTGCTGCAGGGGTTGCTGGAGCACCATTTAAAGTCACACAGTGGGCGCCTCAGCCAAGGGCTGCAGCGCTGCGGGCAGTTGTCAGACACCACATGAAGGCCAGGCTTCTTTTTAGCTTTTGATTTCAAGAGCAACAGAGCCAGAACCTCCCTGGGCCAAGGTAACACTTTCAGCAGGTCCGCCCCCCTCCAGCCACGGATATATATATAAAACCAAGATATATGTGTGTGTGTATATATATATATGTATATTATCTACTGGCGGTCGCCAGTAGATAGTTATAGTTAAAACCTATTATCCATAGGAAATACGCGACATTCTATTTGAAATAACGTTGGCGCCGGTTGACGAATCTTCGCGAATGTTTCCAACTTGTTGGGGCGCTCCGATCCGCTCCTATCCTGAAAGTCTCGGGTGATACGTCAAGCGGGGGCCGAGAAAAAGGGGGTCCCAAAACGCGTTTTCCCATTCATTTTTCCATAGGAACCTTTAGTCGCAGCTACAGCCCGAACTGCTGAACGGAATTACACCAAATTTGGCAAAGAGGTAGCCCTTGGTTCAGTGTCGTGCCTTTTGCTTAAATGGTGTAAATCCGTTCAGTAGTTCCTGAGAAAATCAAAAGTAAAGTCACATATATATCTGGGCGGAGCCTAACCACACATGTCATCGTGAGATCTGATTGGCTGTCAGCACTTCATCCTGGAATTGCTGGCAGCCATCTTGGGACCAATATAAATGATAGTACCTCATTGAAATGCATTGTAGTGAATAGAAGATTTTGAGGGTCACCAAAAGGAGAACTATAAAGGGTGATAACAGGCTTTAGTTACATTAGAATTTATTTGTTGATGGTACCATACTAATTTTAGGAATTGTGGTGTATTCTAAGGTGATTTTACCCTGTGAAAAACCTTCTGCTGGGATATCATGAATCATGTTTGAGAGAACACTATTTTCTCATGCTTGTCCCATGGAGGTTTGGAAGGTGCTCCAGAAGCTAAAATGAGAGCATATTTTCTGTAAATTCACATTATCTTTCTCACTAATGTGAGAATGAAGTCTGACATTCTCAGTAAAACATGTACATCCAACAAGGGCAGAGACTGTCAGTTGATTCCTTCAAGGACATCCCGCACGACTCATCCTGGACATCCCCCGACACAGCCACATCACCGGACACCTGAAAGACCTGCACTGGCTCCCCGTCAGCAAGAGAATCACGTTCAGACTCCTCACCCACGCACACAAGGCCCTCCACGACCTGGGCCCAAAGTACCTCAACGACCGCGTGACCTTCTACACGCCCACACGCCAGCTACGATCAACCAGCCACGCCCTCGCCACCGTACCACGCATCCGCAGAACCACCGCCGGAGGAAGATCCTTCTCCTACCTGGCAGCCAAGACCTGGAACTCCCTCCCCACTCACCTTCGGCGAACCCAGGACCATCTCTCCTTCAGGAAGCAGCTCAAGACCTGGCTGTTCGAGCAGTAACTTACCCCCTCCCCCAGCGCCTTGAGACCCTCCCGGGTGAGTAGCGCGCTCTATAAATGCCATGATTGATTGATTGATTTGTCTTCTACTGCAGCTTCCCAGAGTGTTCTAAAGAACAACTACAGCGCTAACAGCCTTACTTATGACAAAAGTATGGCACACCTGAAGCCATCTTGATTGGAATAAACTGGTAACACTTAAACAATTTAATTTAAAAAGGAACACAATGATGGGGTTAATTTTGTCATAGAAATTATGGTTAGTGCTGTAGAAAGAAAAATTAGGACATGTTTCAAGTGTGATCTCAAATATCTTCCTGTTATATTTCAACAGGAGCAGCCTGCAGTTGATGCCTTTGTGTTCTACTGCAGCTTCCCAGAGTGTTCTAAAGAACAACTAGAGTGCTAACAGCCTTACTTATGACAAAAGTATGGCACACCTGAAGCCATCTTGATTGGAATAAACTGGTAACACTTAAAACATTTAATTTAAAAGGAACAAAATGATGGGTTCATTTTGTCATAGAAATTATGGTTAGTGCTGTAGAAAGAAAAATTAGGACATATTTCAAGTGTGATCTCAAATATCTTCCTGTTATATTTCAACAGGAGCAGCCTGCCAGTTGATGCCTTTGTGTTCTACTGCAGCTTCCCAGAGTGTTCTAAAGAACAACTAGAGCGCTAACAGCCTTACTTATGACAAAAGTATGGCACACCTGAAGCCATCTTGATTGGAATAAACCGGTAACATTTAAAACATTTAATTTAAAAAGGAACAAAATGAGGGGTTCTTTTTTAAATAGAAATTATGGTTAGTGCTGCAGAAAGAAAAATTAGGGCATGTTTTAAGTGAGATCTCAAATCCTCTTCTATTTCATTAGAAAATTCTGACATGCAGACTGAAACAATCACTTTCAATACCAGCAGCAGACTACCAGTTAACTCCCTGGTGAGCAGTAGCTTTACTCCAGTGATCTAATGAGCAACTAGAGTGCTAACATTCTGAATTTATGGCAGATGTGAGACACATCTGAATGCCTCCTTGATGGAATCAAAGTAAAAACTGAAAGCATTTCCTACTGAGGAGACTGCAGTAAATGAAGAAATTAGGAAACTTCATAACAAAGAAGTCTTCCAAGATGGCCACCAGTGAAAAAAGAGCCCAAAGGTAGCACAAATATTACCCAGATGTAGCCCACATATAGCCCAATGACAACAGTGTGCAAAACACTTTTTATTTTTAGTTTTTTTGCAGTTTTATGTAGTGCAGACTGGTCAGGTATTGGAGCATTGCATCTTAAAACATGACCCCCCTACACTACAAAAACACCACTGCACTACCCTAAACCCTAAAACACTACCCCCAGCATGACCCCCTACACTACACAAGCACCACTGCACTACCCTAAACCCTAAAACACTACCCCCAGCACGACCCCCTACACTACACAAACACCACTGCACTACCCTAAACCCTAAAACACTCCCCACAGCACGACTCCCTACACTACCCAAACACCACTGCACTACCCTAAACCCTAAATCTACCCCCAGCATGACCCCCTACACTACACAAACACCACTGCACTACCCTAAACCCTAAAACACTACCCCCAGCATGACCCACTACACTACACAAGCACCACTGCACTACCCTAAACCCTAAAACACTACCCCCAGCACGACCCCCTACACTGCCCGAACACCACTGCACTGCCCTAAACCCTGAAACACCAGCCCCTGCATGACCCCCTACACTGCCCGAACACCACTGCACTGCCCTAAACCCTGAAACACCACCCCTAGCACGACCCCCTACACTGTCCGAACACCACTGCACTGCCCTAAACCCTGAAACACCACCCCCTTCACGACCCCCTACACTGCCCGAACACCACTGCACTGCCCTAAACCCTGAAACACCACCCCCAGCATGACCCCTATACTGCCCGAACACCACTGCACTGCCCTAAACCCTGAAACACTACCCCCAGCAAGACCCCCTACACTGCCCGAACACCACTGCACTGCCCTAAACCCTGAAACACTACCCCCAGCATGACCCCCTACACTGCCCGAACACCACTGCTCTGCCCAAAACCCTGAAACACCAGCCCCAGCACGACCCCCTACACTGCTCGAACACCACTGCACTGCCCTAAACCTTGAAACACCAGCCCCTGCACGACCCCCTACACTGCCCGAACACCACTGCACTACCCTAAACCCTGAAACATCACCCCCAGCACGACCCCCTACACTGCCCGAACACCACTGCACTGCCCTAAACCCTGAAACACCAGCCCCAGCACGACCGCCTACACTGCCCGAACACCACTGCACTGCCCTAAACCCTGAAACAACAGCCCCAGCACGACCCCCTACACTGCCCGAACACCACTGCACTGCCCTAAACCGTGAAACACCAGCCTCAGCACGACCCCCTACACTGCCTGAACACCACTGCACTGCCCTGAACCCTGAAACACCAGCCCCAGCACAACACCCTACACTGCCCGAACACCACTGCACTGCCCTAAACCCTGAAACACCACCCCGTGCATGACCCCCTACACTGCCCGAACACCACTGCACTGCCCTAAACCCTGAAACACCACCCCCAGCGCGACCCCCTACACTGCCCGAACACCACTGCACTGCCCTAAACCCTGAAACTCCACCCCCTGCACAACCCCCTACACTGCTCGAACACTACTGCACTGCCCTAAACCCAGAAACACCATCCCCAGCACGACCCCCTATACTGCACGAACACCACTGCACTGCCCTAAACCCTGAAACACTACCCCAGCAAGACCCCCTACACTGCCCGAACACCACTGCACTGCCCTAAACGCTGAAATATCACCCCCAGCAAGACCCCGTACACTGCCCGAACACCACTGCCCTAAACCCTGAAACACCACCCCCAGCAAGACCCCCTACACTGCCTGAACACCACTGCACTGCCCTAAACCCTGAAACACCAGCCCCAGCACGACCCCCTACACTGCCCGAACACCACTGCACTGCCCTAAACCCTGAAACACCACCCCTGCACGACCCCATACACTGCCCGAACACCACTGTACTGCCCTAAACCCTGAAACCCCACTCCCAGCATGACCCCCTACACTGCCAGAACACCACTGCACTGCCCTAAACCCTGAAACACCACCCCTGCACGACCCCCTACACTGCCCGAACACTACTGCACTGCCCTAAACCCTGAAACACCACCCCCAGCACGACCCCTACACTGCACGAACACCACTGCACCGCCCTAAACCCTGAAACACTACCCCCAGCAAGACCCCCTACACTGCCCGAACACCACTGCACTGCCCTAAACCCTGAAACATCACCCCCAGCAAGACCCCCTTCACTGCCCGAACACCACTGCCCTAAACCCTGAAACACCACCCCCAGCAAGACCCCCTACACTGCCCGAACACCACTGCACTGCCCTAAACCCTGAAACACCACCCCCAGCAAGACCCCTACACTGCCCGAACACCACTGCACTGCCCTAAACCCTGAAACACCACCCCCAGCACGACCCCTACACTGCCCGAACACCACTGCTCTGCCCAAAACCCTGAAACACCAGCCCCAGCACGACCCCTACACTGCCCGAACACCACTGCACTGCCCAAACCCTGAAACACCAGCCCCAGCACGACCCCCTACACTGCCCGAACACCACTGCACTGCACTAAACCCTGAAACACCAGCCCCAGCACAACCCCGTACACTGCCCGAACACCACTGCACTGCCCTAAACCCTGAAACACCAGCCCCAGCACGAACGCCTATACTGCCCGGAAACTACTGCACTGCCCTAAACCCTGAAACACCACCCCCAGCAAGACTACCTACACTGGCCGAACACCACTGCACTGCCCTAAACCCTGAAACGCCACCCCTGCACGACCCCCTACACTGCCCAAACACTACTGCACTGCCCTAAACCCTGAAACACCAGCCCCAGCACCACCCCCTACAATGCCCAAACACCACTGTACTGCCCTAAACCCTGAAACACCACCCCTGCACCGCCCCCTACACTGCCCGAACACCACTGCACTGCCCTAAACCCTGAAACACCACCCCCTGCACGACCCCCTACACTGCCCGAACACCACTGCACTGCCCTAAACCCTGAAACACCACCCCCAGCATGACCCCCTTTACTGCTCGAACACCACTGCACTGCCCCAAACCCTGAAACACCACCCCAGCATGACCCCCTACACTGCCGAACACCACTGCCCTAAACCCTGAAACACCACCCCTGCACGACCCCCTACACTGCCCGAACACCACTGCACTGCCCTAAACCCTGAAACACCACCCCCTGCACGACCCCCTACACTGCCCGAACACCACTGCACTGCCCTAAACCCTGAAACACCACCCCTGCACGACCCCCTACACTGCCCGAACACCACTGCACTGCCCTAAACCCTGAAACACCACCCCCAGCACGACCCCCTACACTGCCCGAACACCACTGCACTGCCCTAAACCCTAAAACACCACCCCCAGCACGACCCCCTACACTGCCCGAACACCACTGCACTGCCCTAAACCCTAGAACACTACCCCCAGCATGACCCCCTACACCACTGCACTACCCTAAGCCCTAAAATACTCCCCCCAGCACGACCCCCTACACTACCCGAACACGACTGCACTGCCCTAAACTAACCCTGGGCATAATACTTCGCTACGCTCGAGGAACATGCAAAGTTTGTGCCACTACGCAAATTGCACGTAGCAGAGTAAAAAACTGTGCTAATTGACGTAGCGTAGCAGCAATATAATAAACACATACAAATGCTTTGATAAAGCATTTTTCTATGCTAAAAAGCATATAACAAATTCACAAAAGTGAACTTTGACAATGAAAATATCAAGCAATGAGAGAGGTGATGATTTTGGGGTCCCCCTAACCTAGGGGAGGACCAAGCAGATGCCTTGAACACAAAAAGCATATCATGTGAACGATTCAGTGGTGGTCCCTTCCTCCTAGGACCACCCCAAGCACAGTTATGGGCACAAATACAATCCCAACCAAAGGCCCTGCAAAGCATTATGGGACGAGGTTAGCAGTGGGCAGTGAATATTACAGTGTCCAATATCAAAATAATTCTACAAAGAGCTGCAGTTCAACTAGTCGTTACTAGATGTCCCTCACGAGTCAAATGCAAAAGCATTGAAATTATTAATACATCAAGCTGCAGTTCCACTAGTCGTTACTAGATGTCCCTCACGAGTCAAATGCAAAAGCATTGAAACCCTTTCATGAAGCTTTTGCATTTGACTCGTGAGGGACATCTAGTAACGACTAGTGGAACTGCAGCTCTTTGTAGAAGTATTTTGATATTGGATACTATAATATTCACTGCCCACTGCTAATCTCGTCCCATAATGCTTTGCAGGGCCTTTAGTTGGGATTGTATTTTTGCCAATAACTGTGCTTGGGGTGGTCCTAAGAGGATGGGACCACCACAGAATCGTTCAAAAGATGTGCTTTTTGTTTTCAAGGCATCTGCTTGGTTCTCTCCCTAGGTTAGGGAGGATACCAAAATCATCACCTCTCTCACTGCTTGCTAATTTATTGTTTTCACTTTTGTGAAATGACTATATGCATTTTAGCATATAAAGACAGAGATACTTATTTTATCTTAACTTGCACTGTGCAAGATGCCTTTGGCAATTATTGTACAGTGCAATCAAGCACACAGCTACGCACTACGCAATTTGCATAGCTACGTGTAGTTCAAAATGTACTTCACGTAGCTACGTGAAGTGCTACTACGCAAACTACGCCCAGGGTTATCCTAAACCCTAAAACACTCCCCCAGCACGACCCCCTACACTACCCGAACACCACTGCACTGCCCTAAACCCTAAAAGACTACCCCCAGCACAACCCCCTACACTACCTAAACACCACTGCACTGCCCTAAACCCTAAAAGACTACCCCCGCATGACCCCTACACTACCCACATACCAATGCACTACCCTAATCCCTAAAACACTACCCCCGCACAACCCCCTACACTACCCAAAGACCACTGCACTACCCTAAACTCTAAAACAATACCCCGCACGACTCCCTACACTACCCAAAGACCACTGCACTACCCTAAACCCTAAAACACGACCTCCTACACTACACAAACACCACTGCACTACCTAAACCCTAAAAACTAGCCCCAGCACGAACCCCTACACTACCCAAACACCACTGCACTACCCTAAACCATAAAACACTACCCCCAGCAGTACCCCTACGCTACCCAAACACCACTGCACTAACCTAAACCCTAAAACACTACCCCAGCAGTACCCCCTACACTACCCAAACACCATTGCACTACCCTAAACCCTAAAACACTACCCCCAGCAGTATCCCCTACACTACCCAAACACCACTGCACTACCCTAAACCCTAAAACCCTAAAACACTAACCCCAGCACGACCCCTACACTACCCAAACACCACTGCACTACCCTAAACCCTAAAACACTACCCCCAGCATGACCCTCTTCACTACCTAAACACAACTGCACAATTTGTTACAGGCGTTGCAACGCAGGCCTGTGGTGCTTACTGGAAGTACCTGGTGGGCTAGTTGGGCCCCAGGGACTCTCAGGATTCAAGGTGACCTAATCCCCCAACTTAAAACGCGCCACGGGGCGTGTTTGCACAGTGGTGAAGGGAGGGGTGGGGCCTCAGGTGACATGTGCGCAAACACGCCCTGTGGTGCGTTTTAAGTTGGGGATTTAATTCCCTTTGAATCCTGGGGGCCAACTAGCCCACCAGGTACCTTCAGTAAGCACAACAGAGTTGCGTTGCAGAGAGGTGAAAAAAGGTGCGTCGCCTCGGAACGCCTCTCTGCAACTCAGCTCTGTGGTCCTAACTGTAGGTACCTGCGGGGCTAGTTGGGCCCCAGGGACCCTCAGGATTCAAGGGGACTTAATCCCGCAACTTAAAACGCGCCACGGGGCGCGTTTGCACACATGTCACCTCAGGCCCCTCCCTTCACCACTGTGCAAACGCACACTGGCTCTGGTTAGTCAGAGTCAGTTACCACCAGTACCCGTCTGAAAAAGTTGTGGGCACAGGATGATTTTGCAACAAGGCCTCTTTCTGCTCCTCTGTTGGTTCTTTCTGCACATCTTTTGCTTCTTTCTGTGCGTTTTTCTTCTTTCTTCACATGTCCTACCTCTGTTGGCATAGTTAGAAACTAGCATTTAAAAAACCTTTGAAATTCACTTAAAAATCATAGGTTTCAGGCACGTTATAGTTAGAAATTAGCATTTAAAAACCTTTGAAATTCACTGAAAAAACCATAGGTTTTAGGGACAGTTATAGTTAGTTGGACATTGCACTCGTACAAAACCCGTGAAATTCCCTGTTATAGTTAGTTCAGCTAACTATAACTCGCGCCCCACAATGCACTGCTGATGACGTCACATATTACATCACTCATGACATGGTCAGTGACATCACTGATGACATCACTGATGACATCTCAAATGACATCACTGATGACATCATCCATGTGATAATTTCATGCATCTTCTCACACCCTAATATAACTTTTGATACACCCACTCTAAATTACAGACTGCCATTCTCAAAACCATAGACACTCCAACACCAAAAACTACATACCCACTCACTGATTCTTAGGTCTACACACACATCCACTCACTCACCTGTACAGTCACTCATACTTACAGTCACTCAGTACAGGACTATCATATGCACTCATACACCTATATAAACACTCACACACCGCCACTCATCCATAGAGGTACTCACACACCTAGTCAGTCATGCAAAAAATTAATCACACACCCATTTACTCACCTATACAGTTATACACACACCAGCTCACTTACTCATACAAATACTAGCACATTCTTACGCTCTTATACAATAACTGATACAAGCACACACGCATCCATTACAGCCACTCTCACAATAACACACTCTCACTTATAGCCATTTAAATACTCTAACACACATATATACTGCCTTTTACATATGTAGTTACTCGCACATGTACCACTGAGATATACATTCATTCACTAACACACCCATACACACACTCACCCACCCAAGCAGTCCATCACAGATGCACTCTTGAAATCATGCACCCAGTGAATCACCCACTCACACACATATGTTTAGAGTCACACACACCCCACCCACACAAACACTCAGGCAGCCATACAGATACTCAGAGAACCAATCAATAACCCATATAGACACTCATGTAGCTATTCGCAAATCCATGCATCCACTTACACACCAACAAACAGACGGATACAGACATTCACACAGTTTAGTCACTAACCCATGCATTCAGTAAGATACGTTTAATCACTCACTTGTAGAGTCAGTCACTCACGTACTAAATCATCCATTCAGACACTTATACACCCACTCATTCTTCAATACGCCTTTCCCTATATATATTAAACATATTTAAACTTTACAGAAACACACAGTCACTGGATGATGTCATCAGTGATGTCATCAGTGATGTCATTTGAGATGTCATCAGTGATGTCATCAGTGATGTCACTGACCATGTCATGAGTGATGTAATATGTGACGTCATCAGCAGTGCATTGCGGGGGCGCGAGTTATAGTTAGCTGAACTAACTATAACAGGGGAATATATATATATATAAAACATATTTAAACTTTACAGAAACACACATTCACTGGATGATGTCATCAGTGATGTCATCAGTGATGTCATTTGAGATGTCCAAAACACACAAGAGTGTCTATGGTTTTGAGAATGGCAGTCTGTAATTTAGAGTGGGTGTATCAAAAGTTATATTATTGTGTGAGAAGATGCATGAAATTATCACATGGATGATGCCATCAGTGATGTCATTTGAGATGTCATCAGTGATGTCACTGACCATGTCATGAGTGATGTAATATGTGACGTCATCAGCAGCGCATTGCGGGTGGGCAAGTTATAGTTAGCTCTACTAACTATAACGGCTGAATTTCTCTGGTTTTGTACGAGTGAAATGTCCAACTAACTATAACGTCCCTAAAACTTATGGTTTTTTCAGTGAATTTCTAAGGTTTTTGAAATGCTAATTTCTAACTATAACGTCCCTGAAACCTATGTTTTTTTAGTGAATATATATATAAAAAAAATATATATATATATATATATATATATATTCACTGAAAAAACCATAGGTTTTAAGGACAGTTATAGTTAGTTGGACATTTCACTCGTACAAAACCATAGAAATTCCCCCGTTATAGTTAGTTCAGCTAACTATAACTCGCGCCCCGCAATGCACTGCTGATGACGTCACATATTACATCACTCATGACATGGTCAGTGACATCACTGATGACATCACTGATGACATCTCAAATGACATCACTGATGACATCATCCAGTGACTGTGTGTTTCTGTAAAGTTTAAATATGTTTAATATATATATAGGGAAAGGCGTATTGAAGAATGAGTGGGTGTATAAGTGTCTGAATGGATGATTTAGTACGTGAGTGACTGACTCTACAAGTGAGTGATTAAATGTATCTTACTGAATGCATGGGTTAGTGACTAAACTGTGTGAATGTCTGTATCCGTCTGTCTGTTGGTTTGTAAGCGGCTGCATGAGCTTTCTGAATAGCTACATGAGTGTCTACATGGGTTATTGATTGATTGTCTGAGTATCTGTATGGGTGCCTGAGTGTTTGTGTGGGTGGGGTGTGTGTGACTCTGTGCATAGATGTGTGAGTTGGTGATTCACTGGGTGCATGGTTTCAAGAGTGCATCTGTGATGGACTGTATGGGTGGGTGAGTGTGTGTATGGGTGTGTTAGTGATTGAATGTATATCTCAGTGGTACATGTGTGAGTAACTACATATGTGAAAGGCAGTATATATGTGTGTTGGAGTATATAAATGGCTATAAGTGAGAGTGTGTGATTGTGAGAGTGGCTGTATGGATGAGTGTGTACTTGTATCAGTGATTGTATAAGAGCGTAAGAATGTGCTAGTATTTGTATGAGTAAGTGAGCTGGTGTGTGTATAACTGTATAGGTGAGTAAATGGCAGTGTAATTAATTATTTGCATGACTGACTAGGTGTGTGAGTACCTCTATGGATGAGTGACGGTGTGTGAGTGTCTATATAGGTGTATGAGTGCATATGATAATCCTGTACTTTCTAACTATAACGTGCCTTAAACCTATGGTTTTTTCAGTGAATTTCAAAGGTTTTTTAAATGTTAATTTCTAACTATAACGTGTCTGAAACCTATGGTTTTTTCAGTGAATATATATATATATATACCACCAACTCCTCCTTTTCCCTCAAAAGAGGTGCACCGACTCTGGTTGTTTTGCAAATAAAGTTCATTTAATAATGGAACATGCAGAGGCAAGAGGCACACTGTTCCCAACGTTTCTGCTCGACAGAGCCTTGATCACGGGATATATATATACACACACACATATATTCACTGAAAAAACTAAAGGTTAAAGTAACATCATAGTTAGTCATAGTAAAAATATCTGTTTTCGTTTAAAAGAAAAACCTAGAAATTCAGCGATAAAAGTAAAGTAAAGTTATAGTTAGGTGAATTTCTCAGTGACAGCGATAACGTTCTAATTTACAAAAACACAGAAATTCAACAGTTATAGTTAGAAGCACTAACTTTAACTTGCGCCCCACCATGCACTGCTTAAGACTAACTAGTGAATGCCAATTCCAAAACAAATAACCTTCTACCCTACTATTGACAGCTTTTAGCTGTATCAACCCTATGACACAAATAGAACCTACATTAAAACATGAAGTTGATCTCAGTAGAGAACTAAGGGCCCGATTCACAAAAGTAATCTGAGACAAAATCCTATCTTTACGACTTTCTCGGTATTCACAGAAGGCATTTAGGAGTACTAAAGTTAGGAATCCTAACTTTACTACTCCTAAATGCCTTCTGTGAATACCGAAAGTCGTAAAGATAGGATTTTGTCTCAGATTACTTTTGTGAATTGGGACCAAAGTATTGTAAATAGTGTTTACTCTACGGAGAGAGCTCATTCTATACCACACTATTTGCAAACAGTGAAACTCTCATGATAAATACACCACAGAGTGTTCAAAAGAATCTGCTAAGAACAGTGTACATTCTATACAACAGTTGTCAAAAAATACACTATTTGCTAAAAATAAACAAGATCTGAAGGTGCTAAAGATCATACTACCTGCACCCTTCATACTGTGATGAAAACTTTACAGATGCCCATCTTCTAAAGGAAAACAAACACGTATACAAGGGTTAGTACCTGGTGCACACACTCTTTTATGTTAATTATAAATTATGATGCTGACACGATTTCCTCTAATAACTCAACACTGCTTACAAAAGTTAGTATCTACTACGTAGAATCTTTTTCCTTTTTATTACGAGCCAAAAAGTTGTGTGGAGCATAATGAATACAAGTCAACACAGAATTACTTTTGAATGCAAACATTAATAACATGTTCAATACCTCCACACAGGTACAGTGCATGAGGAGCGCACGTTTTGTAAACACTTAACTCCTGTTATCTGCACTCAAGCTGTACAAAAGGAAGTAGAATCAATATGATGCTTACTTGTCACTATGTAAACTGTAAAACAAACTTGCACACTCACTGGATGATGTCATCAGTGATGTAATTTTAGGTGTCATAAATGTCATAGAACATGTCATGAGTGAGGTCATATGTGAGGTCATAAGCAGGGCATAGGGAGCGCAAGTTATAGTTAGTGCTATTAGCTATAGCTGCTGAATTTCTGTGTTTGCACTGTTTCCCTTTTTTCCCGTGCTTAAAATCTCTTGTGAGACTCTTGTGAGAGCCAGAGAAGGGTACCAGAATACATGGCTTTCGTGAGAGTTCACGAGCGCTCGCGAGAGACAGGGAGACAATCCTTATCATTCAGTCTGAGGTCAGTGCTTCCTAGTCTTGTCTCGCGAGCCTCTAATGAGATCGTACTTTATATAATGGAATTTGCATTTACACTGCATATATCCTGATGTGGTATATAAAAATGTACATCCACCAGAATACTAACAGTGTGTTTAGTTTAATGAAATGCAATCCATTATATAATTGTGGGGAAAAATAAATCACTTAGATTTATGAACAAAACCCATATGCTTTATGTGCATGAGACGAACATTGGTACATAGCACGCATTTATTTACTTTAAGTTAATTTATTATTATTAGAAAACGTTTGGTCATTAAATACTCGTTATCATTGGGAGGCCACATAACAACAATGAAAATGAACTATTTATATCTACATACATGTTTCTAAATATTGTTACTTCTAGAACTTTGGTTGTAGAAATATAAGATAAGAATTTGGAAGTTTCCAGGGTGATCTCTGCTTTACAGTAAGCGAAGGATCATCACATTCAGCCCAGACAGATTCATTTTTAAGATAGACTGTATAGTGACCAGAGTTGATCGAGTGCCCATGATGGAAGACAATACCCACAGCAGTGGATGTTTTCTTAAGAACTGATATCTGACCAGCTTTAAAGTTGGTGGTATCAGCACTGATTTTCCTATCATCAGCTCTGCATCTTTGTTGCATGAGAAGGAGATATTTTGAACCGTGTCTCTCTATTGAGAACCCTCTCTTGGATAATGGGTGTCCAGACCAGGGTGTGAGAACGGACTGCCCTCTCTTTCAAACTTCTCCCTCAGATGACGGGTGTGCATATCAGAGTATGGCGAGTGACTGGCCTTTTCTTGCAGACCTCTCTCTCAGATGACAGATATGCATAGTAGGGTGTGTCGAGGAACTAGCCTCTCCACTGAGACCTCTGTCTATAATGATAAGTGTGCATAGTAGGGTGTGGGGAGGGACTGGGCTCTCCGCTGACACCTCTCTGTTAGATGACAAATATGCATAGTAGGATGTGGATAGGGACTGGCCTCTCCTTTCAGACCTCTCTCTCAGATAACGGATGTGAGTAGTAGGGTGTGAGAGGTACTGGCCTATCATTCGAGACCTCTCTATCCAATGACAGGTGTGCATAATAGGGTGTGGGAGGGACTGGCCTCTCTGGTGAGACCTCTCTCTATAAAAATGGTTGTGTGTAGTAGGCATAGCTGCCAAGGTTTCAGATTGCAATGTGTGACATTTTCATAATTTCAATATAATTATGAGTGACATTTTAATGACTATGAGTGACATTTTCTCAGTTATACCACTTTGACAGCGGCCCTACTATATGAGTGCAGTAATATCAATGCTTAGCCTGCCCAGGTAGGGGGGCCGGATTACCCTGCTTAGCCCAAAGCCACTGTTCCTGCCCTTGCAGCCAACTGGGTCTCGTGGCGCCATCAAGTACAAGTATTGGGAAGTCTTGTATGCCCAGTGGTATGGGGCAAATCAACACGCTGCTCTCGGCCTGCAAGGGGGAGGGGCCGGTATTACAGTCCCAATCTGTGGTGCCGCTATCAAAGCTGTCCCGATTTACCAGGAGGGCAGAAGTGACGTCATCACCTGCCCCACAAATATGCAGTCTAATCTAGGGTCGTGGCGGCCAGAGTGCAGAGGTGCCGGCCACCTGTAAAAATGACCCTAAAGCCAAGCGATCCGGCCCAGCTGGCAACTCTAGGACAGCTGCCGCATCAGCACGGGTATTGATTGAAGGGTCAGTGTTAGAAATGGGATTTTTGGTAGGCTTGGGCATGGGCCAAAGCCAAGCAAAAACCACCACTCTAGTCAGGGTAAGGGAGTTACACGTCTAAAATAACCCCTGCTCACCCCCTTGGTAGCTTGGCACGAGCAGCCAGGCTTATTTTAGAGGCAGTGTGTAAAGCATTTGCACATAACCGACAGTAATACAGTGTTCGCACCACAAAAGGACGCCACACCAGTTTAGAAAAATATCCAATATTTTTATATAATTAAGACAAGACCAAAAACGATAAGAATCCACAATACTATACTTAAAAGTTCACAGTTCCAAAAATACGCTGATTAAAAAGAGTTCCTTGTGTGGATTGCTCCGTCCGGGCTACCACGGCGTCGTGAACAACAAATCCAACAGTTCTGGCTGGTCGCGGGGTCGCGGGCCATCTACGGTGTCGGGAAGACCCGCAAACAGTACCTGTGAGAGATGCAGGGCGTTGAGGCCCTTGAAGTCACTCGTGTTGCAGGTCGAGCTCCTCTCTGATGGAATCAGGAGCGCTGGCACCAGCAGACGTCGGGTACTGCGGTGCGAAGTGCAGCGGTGCGGCGTGCGGTGCCCCCAGATCGCGGTGCGAGCAGCGGCTTGGTGGCGGCGTCAGATGGCGTCATCGGTGAGACCAGGGTCGCGGTGCGAGACGAAGGCGGTGCTCGCCACGGTGCTGGCAGGTCACGGTGCAAGCAGCGTCGTCGTCGTTGCTGAAGCGCTGTCGTCGGCTGACGAACTGGAGTAGATGGCGCCTCGGTCGGTAGGCCAAGGCTGCGGTCCGGGATGAGAGCGGTGCGTCGTGTGACTTACGAGCGGTGCCCTCGAACCACGGTGCAAGCAGCGGCGTCGATTTTGTCGGGAAGTGGCGGCGTCAGGCAGACCAAGGCGTCCTCGTGAGGCAAGGCGGTGCGGAATGCGGTGCCCACAGGTCGCGGTGCGAACAGCGGCTCGGTGGCGGCGTCAACAGGCGTCGTTGGTGAGACCAGGGTCATGGTGCGGCGTTGCAGTGGTGCTCTCTGCGGTGCCAAAGCTTCGGCGCGAAGCGAGGTGGTGCGGAGTGCGGTGCCCACAGGTCACGGTGCAAGCAGCGGCTCGGTGGCGGCATCCACAGGCGTCGTCGGTGAGACCATGGTTGCGGTGCGGCGGTACCCCCTGCGGTGCCAAAGCTTCGGCGTGAAGCAAGGTGGGCGGAGTACGGTGCCCACAGGTCGCGGTGCAAGCAGCGGCTCGGTGGCGGCGTCAACAGGCATTATCGGTGAGACCAGGGTTGCGGTGCGGCGTTGCAGTGGTGCCCTCTGCGGTGCCTTCAGGACACGGAGTCGGCAGTGGTGTCGTAGACGTCGTCGAGTTGGTGTTCTTCGGGTGGCAGCACAAAACACACAGCCCCCAGTGCTGCGGGTCGAAGAACTTGAAGTCTTTGCTGTTCCTGAGACTTCGTGAACAGGGGGCAAGCTCTACCTCAAGCCCTTGGAGAGACTCACAAATTAGGTTGCAGAAAGTCCAGTCCAGGCCTTTCACTGCCCAAGACAGAAGCAGCCACTGCAGGTCAGCCCAGCAAAGCACCCAGCAAAGCAGTCGTTCCTTTCGCAGCTTCTCCGGCTCTTCTTCTTGGCAGTCTTCTTGTTCCAGATGAGTTCTAAAGTTCAGGGGTCTGGGCCCCAGTATTTGTACATAAAAATCCTTTGATCTTTCAGGCAGAGGGTGTCTGTGCCCGGCCAGAACCAGTTCGGCCTTCTCTGGTGTGATTTCCTGGCAGGAGGTGGAGACGGCATTGTCAGAGGCAGACCAGGCCTTTGGGGTGCAAGGAAATCTCCCCCCTCTTCCCCCATTGCAGCCCAGGTCTATTCAGCCCCTTCCTGACATGCCTAGACTATCTGGAGCCACACCCGCTCCCCAGCCTTCTGTCATCCAAAACCCAGACAGGCAATCCACATTCCAGCAGAGGCACACGGGATGACCGAGCAAAATAATACCCACTTTCTAAAAGTGGCCTTTATGAACTCGGAATGAAAAGGGCACCTTCGCTAAAGGCTGCGTCTTTAGATTTCGAGTTCAGGCATACTAAACTTCATTTCTTTACCTCCTTCCCCGGGCCCATTAGGTTTATCAGATGTTATAAACAAAACTGCCCGATCCATCCTACGGGGAAGGGGGGACCTTGCAATAGTGAAGAGCGAATTTGGCTGTATTCACTATCAGGACACGCCACACACACCCGGGCATGTCCTGCCTGTCACATACAATGCACCCTGCCCATAGGGGTACCTTGGGCCTACTTTAGGGGCGCCTGGCATGTAAGAAAAGGGAAGGTTCCGTGTCTGGCCAGTACAGACTCTGCGAAGGCAGGTCTAAGATACCTTTTTCCGGGCTACGTACGTGGGTGGCACAATCCATGCTGCAGACCCACGAGTAACCTTTGATTCACAAGCCCCGGCACCCGTAGTGCACTTTACTAGGGACTGACACGCAAATCAAATAACACACTTTACCACAGGAGCACCTGCACTTTCCCACTGATCAGCAGTGCGAAAAGTGAGCAGAAACATTACACCAGCAAAAACAGAGTCAAAACCGGGAGGTCAGAAAGCAAAAACTCAGCGGAAACACGCCAAAAGATGCCAAGTCTAACACATGTCCCCTCCAGCTGAAAGTAGGGAGAACTACCCACTCGCCTGGGAGTTCTCTTCACTAAGGCCGAAGAACCTGGACAGGCCATCTGCGTTGGCGTGCTCTGTGCCAGGGCGGTGTTCCACCATAAAGTCCATTCCCTGTAGGGAGATGGACCACCTCAGCAGTTTTGGATTCTCCCCCCTCATCTGCATTAACCATCTGAGGGGCCTGTGGTCGGTCTGACCCCAGAAGTGAGTCCCAAACAGGTACGGTCTCAGCTTCTTCAGCACCCAGACCACAGCGAAAGCCTCCCTTTCTATGGCACTCCACCTCTGCTCCCTGGGGAGTAGTCTCCGTCTAAGGAAGACTACCGGCTGGTCTAGGCCCTCTTCGTTCAGTTGTGAGAGCACTGCTCCCACTCCATGCTCTGACGCGATCGGTCTGCACGACAAATTCCTTCGAGAAGTCGGGTACCTTGAGCACGGGGGCCGTGCACATGGCAGCCTTCAGGGTATCAAATGCCTTCTGGCAGGACTCAGTCCAGATCACCTTTTTTGGCTGCTTCTTGGAAGTCAGCTCAGTTAAGGGGGCAACAATGGTGCCATATCCCTTAACAAACCTCCTGTAGTACCCGGTGAGTCCTAAGAAGGCCCTCACCTCTGTCTGAGTCTTGGGGGGTTCCCAAGCCAGAATGGTGTCAATCTTGGGTTATAGGGGCGCCACCTGGCCGCTTCCTACCTGGTGTCCCAAGTACACCAACGAACCCTGCCCGATCTGGCACTTACTGGCCCTAATCATGAGGCCTTCCTTCTGCAGCGCCTTCAACACTTCCCGAGGTGCTGCAGGTGTTCATCCCAACTGGAACTGAACACCGCAATGTTGTCCAGGTATGCGGCGCTGAATTCCTCCAGCCCGGCCAACACCTGGTTGACCAACCTCTGAAAGGTGGCAGGTGGCAGGTGGCAGGGGCATTCTTCAACCAGAAGGCATCACACAGAACTGGTAATGTCCTTCCGGGGTTGAGAATGCGGATCTTTCCTTGGCCCCCTCGGTTAGAGCAATCTGCCAGTACCCCGACGTTAAATCAAACGTACTAAGGAATTTGGCAGCTCCCAGCCGATCGATGAGCTCATCAGCTCGGGGGATGGGGTGTGCGTCAGTCCGAGTGACGGCTTTGAGCCCCCGGTAGTCCACACAGAACCGCAGTTCTGGTGTGGGCCCGGGTGCTGTAGCCTTCGGGACCAAGACCACGGGGCTGGCCCATGGGCTGCTGGACAGCTCAACCACCCCTAACGCCAACATCTTCGAGACCTCCTCTTTGATGCTGGCCTTGACCCGGTCAGCCAACCTGTAAATCTTATGTTTCACAGGGGGGCTGTCACCGGTGTCCACCTCGTGGGTACACCAGTGAGTAACACCTCGGGTCAAGGAGAACAGCGGGGCAAACTGCCCCAGCAACTGGCGACACTCGCTCTGTTGCTCAGCGGTCAGGGTCGGGGAGAGGATCACACCATCCACCGACCCATCCCCTCTTGGGCAGACAGGAGGTCCGGGAGAGGCTCACTCTCCGCTTCCTCCCCGTCGTCCGTCGCCAAGAGCATGCTCACTTCGGACCTCTTGAAGTGAGGCTTGAGGCGGTTCATGTGGAGGACCCGTAAAGGGTTCCGGGGAGCCTGCAAATCCACCAGGTAGGTGACCTCACTTTTGCACTCCACCACCTCAAAGGGCCCAGTCCACTTGTCCTGCAAGGCACAAGGGTCCACTGGGGCCATGACCCACACTTTTTGTCCAGGTTGAAATGAAATGAAATGAAAAGACCATTTGTTAAGCGCAATAGCTACCCTAAGGCGTCCTAGCACTGCAGACACATGCGTGCGGGAATATAATTAGGGTCTATACCGGTTTGTTAAAGAGCAGAGTTTATAAAAGTTTACGGAAGGGTAGCAGATTGGGCTCTGCCCGCAAGTGGAGGGGGAGAGAGTTCCAAAGTTTAGCTGAGTTATAAGCAAAGGAGCGGCCACCACATCTAGTTCTTTTGATCTTGGGCACTAGGGCGAGGAAGGAGGATGTTGATCGAAGCTGTCTATTTGGCTGGTAGGGAGTGATCAGAGATTGACTAATGGCAGGGCCCGTCTTCCAGAAGGCCCTATGGGCAATGCACAGGGCCTTGAATTCAATTCTTTCCCTAACCGGGAGCCAGTGGAGGCTTTTAGTCCAGGATTGATTGAGAGTCAGCGGGGAATCTGAAGGAGTGTTCGGGCTGCGCAATTTTGGATGACTTGGAGTTTGCGCAAGGTGGATTGAGGGGCCCCTAGATAGAGGTCGTTCCCAAAGTCCAGGCGTGATAGAATGAGACCCTGGACCGTGATTTGTTTTGCCTGGAATGGAAGTAGGGGAAGAATTTTTTGTAGTAACCTCAGTAGACCATAGCAGGTGGCTGAAAGTTTAGCTGCTTGGTGGTTAAAGTTGAGGAGTTAACCAGCCAAATGCCCAAGCTTTTAATTGTGTTTTTGGTGCTGGAGCAGGACCGAGGCAGATGGGCCACAGCGAATTCATATTGAGCTTGGGGGTATTACCTAACAGCATGAGCTCGGTTTTGTCCCCGTTCAACTTTAAAAAGGAGAGTGTCATCCAGTTGGCCACCTCCTCCAGACATCCACTCAGGTTGTTAGGGGAAGTATTGGGCTGGTTAAGGGCCACCACTAGCTGAATGTCATCGGCATAAGTGATGTTTTTTATGCCGAAGGGACGAACAATCTCAGCTAGGGGGCTCATATATACGTTAAATAGTGTGGGGCTCAGGGAAGAGCCCTGAGGCACACCACAACTGAGTGGCATGCTGGGGGAGATAATATCGCCCTCAAAAACCTGGAAGGAACGATCTGCTAAAAGGATTTGAACCAGGTGATGGCCTTTCCTGATACTCCTAAGTTGGTAAGTCGGTGTATTAGTATGTCATGATTTACAGTGTCGAATTCGGCACTTAAGTCAAGGAGGATGATTGCTGCAGAGCCTCCTTGATCAAAGATCTTCCTGGCCTCCTCGATTACTGTGAGAAGGGCGGTTTCGGTTCCATGCATAGGACGGAATCCCGTCTGGGAGAGATCAAGTAAATGATTACTCTCCAGGAACTCTGTCAGTAACGCGTTGACATATTTCTCCAGGATCATGCTCAGCCACGGTAACAGGGAGATTGGTCGGTAATTGCTGGGATTGTCGTGGTCGAGGTTGTTTTTTTTTAAGAGAGCCTTGACCATGGCACGCTTCCACGGTGGAGGGACAGTGCAGGAGGAGATGGAGTCGTTAAGCAGGTCGAGGGTGGTAGGAAGAATGTTGCCAATAGCTGGCAGCAGGGCGCGTGGGGGTGCCGGGTCAAGGAGGGAGCCGGATTTCACCCGGTGCATAATGGATTCTAATGTGGTGGGATTGAGAGGGGGGAGGGTATCCAGGGTGGCTGGAGAGCGGGGTCCTGCACTTGAAAAGTTAGCGGTGGTTGTGTCGAGCTGGGTGGGGGAAAAGGAGGTGTATATAGTTTGTATTTTCTGGAAAAGAAATCTGCCAGGTTGTTGCAGCGAATTTGGGCATCGATCGGGTTTGGCAGTTTCTGAGGGAGTTTGAGGAGAGTTTTTGCGATTCGATAGATTTCTTTGGGCAAAAAGCAGCTGCTTTAATTTTTCTTCAAAAAAGTAGATTGAGAGGCTTTAATTTTCTTTTTGTAGGCTTTTATTGCCGCCCTATATGCAGTTTTGCTAGAAGGGGAGTAATCCAGTCGCCATTTCCTCTCTAACTTTTTGCAATGTCGTTTACTTTCCCGTAGGTTGGGGGAGTACCAGGGTGCAGTTGTAGCGCTGCGCTTAGTTTGAGAGCATTTCATGGGGAGCATGGAGTCTAAGGAGTTGTGGATCCAGCTATTGTATTCCTCATTGGCTAGGATGGGATTGGGGTTATTGGGTGGTCTTGAGGTTTCAAGGGCCGTCAGCCAGGGGAAGTTTTGACCAGTTCCGTTCCCTACGAATGGTCGTGTTAGTGGGGAGGTGGGGATCGGGGATGACCCAGGAAAGAGGGATCAGGAAGTGGTCCGACCACGGGAGAGGGGAAGGGGTTCCCATTGTGAGATCTACACAGTTACTAAAAACAGGATTGAGTAAGTGGCCTTTGGTGTGGGTGGGTTTGAACAATAATTGTTTGTGTTGTAGTGCAGAGAGGCTCATGGTCAGTTCTTTGGCGATGTGATCAGAGGCATCGTCAAAGTGGATATTAAGATCCCCTAATAGTGTGAAATTAGACAGCCTACATGCCAGATCGGCAGTGATAGGGGGAAGAGTGTTAAGAAATTGTCCTAGGGCACCGGGTGGACGATATATAAGTAGCCCGGAAAAGGTACTTATGGGGGAGAAATCAATGGCAAAGGAAAGACTTTTGCAGTCTGGTACCAAGTTAGGAGAGCTGCGCAACTTATAACAATCCTTAAAGATAACCGCTAGGCCTCCTCCTCTACCCTCTTTATGGTCCTCTCATTGAATGTGATATCCATGGGGAAGGGTTTGGATGAGATCCGGTTCTGACTCTGCGTTGAGCCAGGTCTCTGTCAGGAATAGAGCGTCCGGTTTGAGTTCTTCTAAGAGCATGGCAATTTCGGTGGAGTGTTTGGGAAGTGATCTACAGTTTAGGAGGTACATCCTTCGCTGGGTGTTCTTGGTAAGGGGGGCAGATTGGAAGTGGAATCCACAGTGTGAAACTCGACCAGAGTGGCATTCTGGTCATACCACTACTTCATTTCTTCCTGGCTGGCCTCGAGGTTCGCCTGAGCGAGTTTCCTGAAGCGGGCAGTTTGGTTTCGGAAGGCCAGCATGTAGCTAAACACATCCTGGGGTGTCTACCTGGGGGCGGCCTCCCAGCCTTCCTTCACCAAGCTTAGAGGTCCTCGCACGGGTGACCATACAGAAGTTCAAAGGGACTGAACCCGAGAGACTTCTGGGATACCTCCCTGTACGCAAAGAGAATGCACGGTAAGAGGATGTCCCACTTACGCCTCATGGGTTCGGTGAGACCCTTGATCATGCCCTTCAAGGTCTGGTTGAACCTTTCTACCAGGCCGTTACCTTGGGGGTGGTAAGGGGTGGTGAACTTGTAAGTAACACCACACTCCTTCCACAGGGATATCATATACTTCGATATGAAATTTGTCCCCCGGTCGGAAACCACCTCTCTGGGGAACCCCACGCAGGAAAAGATCCCCATTAACGCCCGGCCCACCACTGGCGCCGTCCTTGTCCTGAGAGGGATTGCCTCCGGGTACCGGGTGGCATGGTCCACCAAGACCAGGATGTGCCTGTTGCCCATGGCTGTCTTGGGATCCAGTTGCCCTACAATGTCCATCCCTACCCTTTCAAAGGGTGTCCCAACAACGGGGAACAGTTGGAGAGGAGCTTTGACCTTCCTCCCACTCTTGCCACTTGCCTGGCAAGTTTGGCAAGACCGACAATGCACATCCGACTGCCTTCGCATTTGAGGCCAGAAGAAGTGGGTGACAAGCCTGTCAAAGGTCTTGTCCTGCCCCAAATGTCCTGCCAAAGGCACGTCGTGAGCCAGACCCAGTAGGAAGGTCTGGAAGCACTGGGGTACCACCAGCACACGGGCTGACCTTAGGCTCGCTGTACAGGAGATCATTCTCCCAGTAGATCCAATGTGCCCGGCTTGATCACCAGTCGCCTGGGCTGCGGCCTGCCACCGGAGACCCTCCAGAGAAGGGCACTCCTTCTGCTCCTGGCAGAACTCCTCCCTGGTGGGACCGCCTTCTTGCTGCCAATGGGTCAGCTAAGAGATGTCCCCCAGTTCGGCTACCTGTTCTCCTGTAGGCACCGGGGCGTCCCCCTCAAGGTCCGCCTCCTCCCGGGCCGTGGGAACTTCGGGGCCGGTTTCCTGCACCTCCGGCCCTTTCTCTTGGCAGGGACTGGGGCCACTGTTTCAGGCTCTGGGTCCCTCTGATTACCCTCTCTGGCCGCCATTGACCGAGTGGACACGCATGCCCACTCTGGCAACCCAAGCATCTCCAAGTGGGACCTGAGCTCAACATCCTTCCACAAGGACTGCTCCAGGTCGTTACCGAGCAGACAATCGACAGGCATGGAAGGGCTCACAACCACCCTCAAAGGACCTGAGACCCCCCCCCACTCGAAGGGAACCTGCACCACCAGACACTGGTGCTTGGAATTGTCGACTGCAATTACTTGGTGGAATGCCCCGTGGACTACCTGCCTCTCAGAGACCAGGTGACACCGAACTGAGGTCACACTGGCTCCAGTATCCCTGAGAGCCTCTACCCTTTTCCCATTGATGGTCACCCAGATGCTGTATTTCTTTGTGTTAGGGGGCACCTGGGTCCCTGGGGCCATCTCACTGTCCCCTAGTGAGACGAGGGTCTCACTAGGGACTGACACGCAAATCAAATATCCAATCGTGAAAACATCAATCCATAACACACTTTACCACAGGAGCACCTGCACTTTCCCACTGATCAACAGTGCGAAAAGTGCGCAGAAACATTACGCCAGCAAAAACAGAGTCAAAACCGGGAGGTCAGAAAGCAAAAACTCAGGGGCAACAGGCAAAAAGATGCCAAGTCTAACAGTCAGCCTCAGGCTGGGACACAATTGGCCGGGCAGCAGCCTGAGAGTGTGCTGGGGCGCGGTTTACGTTGTCTCATGAAAACTACGGTGTGAGTGACATAGATTTAGAAGTGTGAATTGCACTAAGCACATTTTGATTAGCAGTCTGACTCACCTTGCGAACGGCGGCATTTCGGTTTAACGGGCCGCCTAGTGGACGCAACGACTGACTCCCTAGGCAAACGGCCCGCCACCTGGCATTCAGACTCAGCTCAGCAGAGAAGCTCAGTGGTGTGATATGGGCTCCAGCGGCCGCTGCGGTCTGTGGAGTTGGGTCAAGTTGCGTCAGCACGGAGGATCATCACTGATTTGAAAATCTTACTGCAGCCTCCAGAACATTATGATAAGGAACTCCAGCCTGAGCCACCCTTAGAGCTTGCGCCACTTTTAAGTCTGCGTCACGAGTGCTGACTTTGCGGTAGCCATTGGGAACTGTCTATCCTGACATCATTAGCATGGAGGGAATGCCTTGCCGTCATGTCGGAAATAGCCTATAGTTACTTTGTAGCACTGCAGCTCAGTAAAGCTAACCCCCTAGCATGCTGGGAGCAGTGTGCCTTCCAGAGCGCAGCTGCCACTCTAGTTTTTTGTTTCAATCACGCAGCATTGCTGAATTATTTAGCAGCGCTACGTCTTCATGACAGCCGAGGCAGGCTATGCCACTTATGCGTGACTTTGCATTTCAGTGCGGTGATGCGGATCACCACATTGAAATGCGTTAGTCTGACGCCTGATGCGTGGTACTTGGCAGGGCTGAGTAGGGTGTGTGGATGGACTGGCCGATCATTGCGGACCTCTCTCTCAGATGACAAATATGCATAGTAGGTTTTGTGGAGGGACTAGCCTCTCTTCTGAGACCTCTGTCTGTAATGATAAGTGTGGGTAGTAGTGTCCAGGGAGGGACTGGGCTCTCGGCTGACACCTCTCTGTTCAATGACAAATATGCATAGTGGGATGTGGATAGGGACTGGCCTCTCCTTTCAGACCTCTCTCTCAAATGAGGGGTGTATGCAGTACGGTGTGGGAGGGACTGGCCTCTCATTCAAGACCTCTCTATCCAATGACAGGTGTGCCTAGTCGGGTGTGGAAGAAACTGGCCTCTCTGGTGAGACCTCTCTCTGTTAGAATGGTTGTGTGTAGTAGGGTGTGTGGATGGACTGGCCTCTCCTTTCAGACCTCTCTTTCAAATGACTCATTGTCAGTGAAATTGCTCTCCCACCCTCGCAGCTCCACCATTAAGTGAGGCCTGTCCCTGCACTCTCGAGTGTTGGTGATCGAGGCCCTCCTCCACCCGCAGGTTTCCCTGCGCCTCATCCCTGGTGGTCCAGTGGACCTCTGTTTCCTTCTTCTCACTCTGCTTTTTCACTCGTTTTCACTCGTTTTTCTACCCTTTTTTATCTTTCACCTTTCTGCACATCTCTGCTCTTTTGTGCCTTATTTCTGCTCATTTTCCCTTCCTCTCGCTCTGCTCTTTCACTCGTTTTTCTACCCTCTTTTAGCTTTCACCTTTCTGCACTTTTCTGCATCTCTGCTCTTTTGTGCCTTATTTCTGCTTATTTTAAATTTTTTCTTTATCCCTTATTTCCTTCCTCTACCTTTCCCTGCCGCTGCTGCCCCTG
The DNA here is from genome assembly GCA_963921515.1 of Calotriton arnoldi. Classification (NCBI taxonomy): domain Eukaryota; kingdom Metazoa; phylum Chordata; class Amphibia; order Caudata; family Salamandridae; genus Calotriton; species Calotriton arnoldi. Next base: position 664,244 of record CAWUFW010006987.1, read on the forward strand.
CGGCCCCTCCCCCCCAGCGCGACCGGCCGAATCCAGCTCCCCTCCCCGCTCCCGCCTCCCAGCAGTCCAGCCCTCCCCGACCCCTACCTAATGGCGGCCGCTGCGGGGACAGGCGAGCAAGACCACTGACTCATTGTCAGTGAAATTGCTCTCCCACCCTCGCAGCTCCACCATTAAGTAAGGCCTGCCCCTGCACTCTCGAGTGTTGGTGATCGAGGCCCTCCTCCACCCGCAGGTTTCCCTGCGCCTCATCCCTGGTGGTCCAGTGGACCTATGTTTCCTTCCTCTCACTCTGCTCTTTCACTCGTTTTTCTACCCTTTTTATCTTTCACCTTTCTGCACTTTTCTGCATCTCTGCTCTTTTGTGCCTTATTTCTGTTCATTTTCCCTTCCTCTCGCTCTGCTCTTTCACTCGTTTTCACTCGTTTTTCTACCCTCTTTTAGCTTTCACCTTTCTGCACTTTTCTGCATCTCTGCTCTTTTATGCCTTATTTCTGCTTATTTTCCCTTTTTCTTTATCCTTATTTCCTCCCTTTACCTTTCCCCGCCGCTGCTGCACATGGGCCCCTCCCCCAGCGTAACCGGCCCAATCCAGCTCCCCTCCCCGCTTCCGCCTCCCAGCTGTCCAGCCCTCCCCGACCCTTACTTAATGGCGGCCGCTGCGCGGACGTGGGCAGCGGGCGCGCCGCTGGCGCACCGAAGGCACGTCAAAGGCAAGCCCGTCTGCGCCCGTCCGCGACCCGACAACCACCAGCGCCAGGAACCCTGGACCTCCGCTGTGAGAAGTTGGCCTGGTATATGCTGTCCACTAATTATAGTGGGCACCTTGCACCAGTCCAAACAACCCCTTATTGGAGATAGGTTAAAGACAACCTTTATTGAAAGCTATCCTAGTGGTAGCTATGGAGAGCAGCCTTCAGGCTAAGTCTTGAAGGAATGTAAAGCAGCTTGTTTTACCAGTCTATAATCTCTTGAGTGACCAAATGAAAGAGGACCACACCAGGTATATATTCAAAATATATGTATTTATTACTAAACACACCCCTCTAGTCTCTTTATGAGGCTAGAGTTCGAAGTACATAAGTTATAAGTCAAGTTAATCACAGTAATAGCACAAATACACGTTTGAGCCCTAGGGGCGTACCAAACCATATACCAATAAAGTGGTATAAGAACCACGACTGAGCTAGACACAAGGCCTAGAGCCTGTAGAAGTTCTTGGACCACAAGGAACCACCCAAGATAGTGACACAGCGGACCCACGGGGGACGCGTGCAGTGTAGTAACACAGCCGCGAATCGCCATTAACTTCTATGGGGAAAGTCGCGGTTCGGAATTTAAAGAAAAGGGACACTTAATAGAGGACTTGGAGCAAACCCTTTGAGAACTAGGTTGTTCTAGAGTCTCTACCCACGGGAGCACCGGAGTACTCGTGTTACCTCACCCAGGGAAGCCGGGTGCATAGGTGCCTTTCGGGGTCGGGTTTCGTCGTCGATTTGAATGGCGATCTGCTGCAAAGTGCTGCTGGCGACCAAGTGAAAAGTGTCCGGGTGGATCCAAGGGTGGATCGGAGATCTGAAGAACCTGAAAGCAGAGGGGACAGAGTCTGGGTCACTAGCCAGTGACCAGGAAGGAGATGAGCAGATGCCCACCGATGTCGGATGCTTCAGGTAGGTTGATGGTCGTCTTGTCTCTTCAGCCACGAGGTCCAGGAGGCGTTGTCGGCGACCAGGAGCAGGATTCGGACTGTCCCACGATGTCTGTCGACGTGCTGAGGTGTCGGCGACCGGATTGGACCCAACAGGCCTTGGCAACGGCAAGTCTCGTGGAAAGTGAAGAAGGACGATGATGCAGACCAGCAAGGTCTGAGGGACTCACCCAGCAAGGGTAAGTCAGGGCAAGCCTGGAGCAACCAGGGAAGCCCAAGCAGGATAAGATTGGCCTTCGTGAAGGGCTACTAGCCAACGGACTAGCAACCGCGAAGGAGCCTCGAGTGGACGCACTTGGAGCTGGCTCACAGGACACTTGTGGAGTGGAGGCCAGTGATCTTCGGTGCAGTCGGTGCTGGAGGCGGGGGCTACTCGGAGCCCAAAGCACAACTTCGTGGGAGTCCAGAAAGAGGGTGCACTTACAAATGTGCTCGGTGTCCAGGGGTCACGGTTCCACGTTACCCACGACAGCTACGGGCCTCAGCTTTGCTGGGGACTCAGGGCAGCCTCGGGGAAGTCTGGAAATTCACCTCTGGTGATGCAAAGACTTCGGCGTCCGACGGGAGCTTCAGCGATGCAGACCGGACAATTGCTTCTTTGGTGCCTGCCAAGCAGGGGAGTCACTCCTTGACCCCAAGGGAGATTCTTCTGTCCTCTAATCTTCAAGTAGAGCGTCGAAGGTCCAGGATTCTGTGTCAGAGTTTCATCCAGGGATAATCTAAAGTCCTAAGGACTGGGGTCCCATACTTATACTAAGTTAGGGGGTTGGACTTACTCTGTGGTCCCACCTATGGGTGGGTCAGGGCAGAGGGGTGGCTACACCCCTTTCCCTTTGTCCAGTTCGCGCCAGAGCAGGGGCTGGAAGCCCCTGAACCGGTTTGAACTGGGGTATGCACAGGGACACCAAATGTGCCCCCAGTGCAGGACTTCAAAGCACCAGAGAGTGCTCCCGCCCAGCCCCAATACACACTATCCTGTCTGGGGAGGTGGTCACACCTCCCTGGGACAGGAAACCTTTTGTCCAGGCCTCCCCTGCCGGAGTTTCGGTCAGCAGCAGGAGGCCAGACTTGTGTCTGTGGCAGCAGCATCCATTTTGTGATGCCAGGGCTTTGGAAAGAAGTTACCGGCCAAGCCAGGGTTAACATGTCTCTCCCTCTAGAAGGGTGGAATGCTACCCCCGCCGCCAGAATTGGCGGGGGGGTAGTATTCCAAGATGTTTGACACCAAACACGACATGTTTCGGTGCAGCCATTCCAAAGTTAGCATTTAACGCGAGGTTATAATGCGCTTAAGAGTATATGGTCAGGCTGCACTACAAACAGCATCAGAGAAGGGTCTCCGAACGAACGCTGCAGAGGGGCCCTGCTCATGCAGGGGCACCCTCTCACATAGGAACCATGCACTCTGCCTTCAGGATTGATAAGGCCTGCCATAGGAGTGACTTATAGGTTTATATGTGTGTATGTATGTAATGATATAGGTAGCCTATATCATAGTAAGGGGTGCATGCACCACCTTACCCAGGCTGCAGTAGCAGACCTGTGGTGTCATTTTGGATGGCCTTCCAGGGGTGGCACAATACATGCTGCAGCCCCTGGTAGGCCTCTGAGGTACCTATGCCCTTGGTACATAGTATACCATATACTAGGGACTTATAAGGGCACTCCAGATTCCAATTAGAGATGTGCCTAAGGCACATGGAAACCATTTTAGAGAGGAAGCAGCTAGGCTGGGGTTCTGATTAGCAGGGCCCCAGCCAGACTAAAGTCGAAAAACAGTGAAGCATCAGCAAAAAGTGGGGGTACCCATGTGAAGCAGATCCTGCTCTCCTACACAACCCCCCCCCCAAACGCAGGGACATTAAACTAACCTTGACCAGTTGAGTCTTCATGTTCTAAGTGGAAGTACCTAGAGAGTCCATCTGCATTGGCATGGTTACTCCCAGGTCTATGTTCCACTGTGAAGTCCATCCCCTGTAGGGAAATGGACCACCTAAGCAGTTTGGGGTTTTCACCCTTCATTTGTTTTAGCCATAAGAGGGGCTTATGGTCGGTTTGAACAAGGAAGTGAGTGCCAAACAAGTATGGCCTCAACTTCTTCAGAGCCCAGACCACAGCAAAGGCCTCCCTCTCAATGGCTGACCAACGTTTCTCTCTAGGGGTCAGCCTTCTGCTAATAAAAGCTACTGGCTGATCCTGACCTTCATCATTCAATTGTGACAGTACAGCCCCTACCCCCAATTCAGATGCATCTGTTTGGACAATGAACTTCTTGGAGTAATCAGGACTCTGTAGAATGGGAGCAGTGCACATGGCCTGCTTCAGGTCATCAAATGCCTTTTGACAGCTAGCTGTCCACTGAACCTTTTTGGGCATTTTCTTGGAAGTTAAGTCATTCAAGGGTGTCACTATTGATCCATACCCTTTGACAAATCTCCTATAGTACCCAGTCAGGCCTAAGAAGGCTCTCACCTGAGTCTGGGTAGTTGGAGCAGCCCAGTCCATGATGGTCTGGATCTTGCTCTGCAGTGGTTGAACCTGGCCTCCACCCACAAGGTGGCCCAGGTACACAACCTGACTCTGCCCTATCTGGCACTTGGTGGCCTTGATAGTCAGGTCTGCCTTTTGCAGGGCCTGTAAAACATTTCTGAGGTGGACCAGGTGATCCTCCCAGGTGGAGCTAAAGACAGCAATATTATCTAGATATGCTGCACTATAGGCTTCCAGGCCTGTAAGGACTGTATTCACCAACCTCTGAAAAGTGGCAGATGCATTCTTCAGACCAAAGGGCATCACCACAAATTGATAATGCCCACTAGGGGTTGAGAATGCTGTCTTTGGCTTTGCATCATCAGCTAGTCTGATCTGCCAGTAGCCAGCTGTCAGGTCAAATGTGCTTAGATACTTGGCTGAGGCCAAAGTGTCTATTAGCTCATCTGCCCTAGGTATTGGATGGGCATCAGTCCTAGTGACTGCATTAAGACCCCTGTAGTCCACACAAAACCTCATCTCTCTTTTCCCACCACTGGTGTGAGGTTTTGGCACAAGGACCACTGGACTAGCCCAAGGGCTATCTGAGGGTTCAATAACTCCCAAATCCAACATTTTCTGGACCTCTGTCCTGATACAGTCCCTGACATGGTCAGGTTGCCTATAAATCTTATTTTTAATAGGCAGACTGTCCCCAGTGTCCACTTCATGAGTGCACCAGGTGGTCTGACTTGGAGTCAGTGAAAACATGTGTCTGAACTGATTGAGCACCTGTCTACAATCAGTCTGCTGCTGGGTAGTGAGGCTGCCTGCCAAGGCTACACCATCTACTGACCCATCATCAGGGTTCTGTGAGAGCAGGTCAGGGAGTGGGTCACTCTCTTCCTCCTGTCCCTCATCAGTAGCCATGAGCAAGCCCATGTCTGCCCTGTCCACATATGGTTTTAACCTGTTGACATGGAGAACCCTGTGGGGACTCCTGGGTGTTCCTAGGTCTATTAAGTAGGTAACCTCACCCTTCTGTTCAACAATAGTATGGGGTCCACTCCATTTGTCCTGGAGAGCTGCTGGGGCCACTGGCTCCAACACCCACACCTTCTGTCCTGGCTGGTAAACAGTCAGTACAGCCTTTTGGTCATGCCAAGCTTTTTGAAGTTCCTGGCTAGCCTCAAGGTTTTTAGTTGCCTTTTTCATGTACTCAGCCATCCGGGAGCGGAGACCAAGTACGTAGTCCACTATGTCTTGCTTTGGGGGCTTGAGAGGTAACTCCCATCCTTCCTTCACCAAGCACAATGGACCCCTGACAGGGTGACCAAACAAAAGTTCAAAAGGGCTGTAGCCAACCCCTTTTGAGGCACCTCCCTGTATGCAAATAAAAGGCAGGGCAAGAGTATGTCCCATCTTCGCCTAAGCTTTTCTGGGAGCCCTTTAATCATGCCCTTCAAGGTTTTGTTGAATCTCTCAACTAAACCATTGCATTGTGGGTGATAGGGTGTGGTGAACTTGTAAGTCACTCCACACTCCTTCCACATTGCTTTTAAGTACCCAGACATAACGTTTGCATCCCTGTCTGATACAACCTCCTTAGGGAAGCCCACTCTTGAGAAAATTCCCAGGAGGGCCCTTGCCACCACAGGTGCTGTAGTGGTCCTAAGGGGAATAGCCTCTGGGTACCTGGTGGCATGATCCACTACCACCAGGATAAACCTGTGCCCAGATGCTGTTTGGGGATCCATGGGACCAACAATGTCAATCCCCACCCTTTCAAAGGGAACCCCCACCACAGGTAGTGGTATCAGGGGGCCTTTGTAGTGCCACCTGCCTTGCCACTGGCCTGGCAGGTTACACAGGAGCGACAAAACTCCTTGGTGTCTTCAGACATATGGGGCCAGTGAAAGTGAGGGACAATTCTGTCCCAAGTCTTGTTCTGGCCCAGGTGACCTGCTAAGGGAATATCATGGGCTAGGGTCAATAGGAAGCCCCTGAACTTCAGAGGTATAACCAACCTCCTGGTGGCACCAGGCTTGGGGTCTCTACACTCTGAGTACAGGAGTCCATCATCCCAATACACTGTATGGGGACCACTAGCTTTCCCAGCAGCCTCAGCAGCAGCTTGCTGTCTGAGGGGTTCAAGAGAGGGGCAGCTCTGCTGCTCCTGGCTCAGATCTGCCCTGGAAGGTCCCCCTGTCCCCAAGAACTCAACCTGGTCAGGTTCAAGTTCCTCTGGGACAGTTCCTTCCTCAGGACTGAGATCATCCCCCTCAAGAGACTGATCTTCCTTCTGAGCCAAGGGGAAGGCACTGCCTTTACCCTACTACTCCTCCTCTTGGAAGGCACTTGGTCCATTATTCCAGAATCCAAGGCCTGTTCAGTGCTAGACATTTTGGCTTGTGACCTGGTCACAGCAAACACATCTGCAGGGAAGCCCAGCATTTCTGCATGGGTCCTGAGCTCCACTTCTGCCCAAGCTGAAGTTTCTAAGTCATTGCCAAGCAAGCATTCAACTGGTAGGTCTGCACTTACCACAACCTTCTTAAGGCCAGTTACCCCTCCCCAGGAGAAGTTAACAACTGCCAGAGTATGGTCTGTTCTGACATTGCTAGCATTGGTCACTTGGTACATTTCACCAAGCATAATCTGCCCAGGATGCACAAGGTCTTGTGTCACCATGGTGACACTTGCCCCTGTGTCCCTAAATGCCAAAGCCTCTCGTCCATTGATTAAGGGCTGTTGCCTGTACTTGCCCAGATTACTGGGACTCATAGAGGAGGTTATATCCATGCCTCCATCACAGACTAAGACAGCCTGAGTGAGTTCTCTGACTAGGTCAGAGCTCATCTCATTACCCAGGGTCAACCCTACTAGACCCTTGGCTGGAGCACTCCCACCACCAACTGTAACTGTACTAGGGGGCACAGGTGCCTTAGGGGCATTGGTGGGGGCTGGAGTAGAGTCTTTGGACTTGGTGCAATCACTGGTCCAGTGGGTCTTTTGCTTACAGACCTTGCACCATGGTTTCTTTTGGCCTTTCCCTTTGTTAGACTGTGAATCCCCACCTGAAGAAGATTTTTGGGGACCTTGTGGAGACTTCTGGTCTTTACCCTTCTCCCCACCCTTATCAGAGTTCTTTGAATCTTGCTTCTTAGGGTCACCACCTTGGTTCTGTACCTTCTGCCTCACCCTGGTTCTGACCCATTTGTCTGCCTTCTTTCCCAATTCTTGGGGAGAGGTCAGATCAGAGTCCACCAGGTACTGATGCAACAGCTGATTTTGACAGTTATTAAGAATCTGCTCCCTTATTATCAGATTGTACAATCCTGTGAAGTCACACACCTTACTGCCCATCAACCAGCCTTCCAGAGCCTTAGCAGAACAATCCACATAGTCTACCCAGTCTTGAGTCTGTGCTTTTTGGGTGTCTCTGAACTTTAACCTGTATTGTTCAGTTGTTAGGCCAAACCCATCAATAAGAGCACTCTTCAAGACTTTGTAATTATCAGCATCCTCTTCTCTTACAGTGAGGAGCTTGTCTCTACCTTTGTCTGCAAAGGAGAGCCACAAGATTGCTGCCCACTGCTCCTGAGGGACCCTCTGTACTTTACAGGCCCTCTCTAGAGCAGTTATCCATTTGTGGATGTCATCCCCACTCTGGTAGGGAGGGACAATCTTGCTCAGGTTTCTATGGTCATAAGACCTTTCCCTATCTTTGGGGAAATTGCTGCCACCATGGGACTCTAGTCCCAACTTTTTCTCTTTCTGTAGAGATCTAGGGACTCCCTGTCTATAGCCAATTGCTGTTTTCTGAGTTCAAGCTGGGCTTGCTCATACTGAATCAGTCTCTTTCTCCTCTCATGAGAGGATTCCTCCTATGAGAGGAGACAGAGGTCCCTACTGAGGTGTCAGAGTGGTTAGACTCCTGAGAAGGAGATCTAGACCTTCTAGGCACACTCACAATCCTTCCTGGGGGACAAAGTGGAGGTCATTCTGATCCTCCTCTTCCTCATCCACAGGAGGAATTGGGTTTTCCAGGTCAAGGTCATTGTCACCTTCCTGGTCAGTTCCAGAGGGGGAGTCCTGGGTGTTGCCACCCCTGGCCCCTTCCTCATCTTCTGCCCCACCCTCTGTACCTACCCCTTCAGACACTAGGGGTCTGCTGAGATCATCAGCCAGTAACATCTCTCTCAGATGTTGGGTGCTGGCACTCTGGCCTGTCTTCAGTTTCCTAACATTGCATAATGCTCTCAATTCCAAGAATGGGAGTGTATCATACTTGGAGGGAAGAAGCCCACTGGCTTCTGGCAAGGACTCTCTGGGTCCTGGCTTTGAAGACATCACTAGTGAGGTGTGGTGTATGCACTACCTACTCTAGTGTGGCCTACTAAACTCTCTTGAGTTGTAGAAAGGGTGTGCTATCCCTTAACACACAACTCTAAGTTCAGTAGAACTTACTGTATACTAAGCTTAATTTATATGTACCTTAGGTACCTTTAGTGGTTTTCAGTTGATCAATTCAATTGAGATTATCTGGTAAAACAATAGCAAGCTGGAATCCCACACGCTGCACACCAATGTGAGAAGTTGGCCTGGTATATGCTGTCCACTAATTATAGTGGGCACCTTGCACCAGTCCAAACAACCCCTTATTGGAGATAGGTTAAAGACAACCTTTATTGAAAGCTATCCTAGTGGTAGCTATGGAGAGCAGCCTTCAGGCTAAGTCTTGAAGGAATGTAAAGCAGCTTGTTTTACCAGTCTATAATCTCTTGAGTGACCAAATGAAAGAGGACCACACCAGGTATATATTCAAAATATATGTATTTATTACTAAACACACCCCTCTAGTCTCTTTATGAGGCTAGAGTTCGAAGTACATAAGTTATAAGTCAAGTTAAACACAGTAATAGCACAAATACACGTTTGAGCCCTAGGGGCGTACCAAACCATATACCAATAAAGTGGTATAAGAACCACGACTGAGCTAGACACAAGGCCTAGAGCCTGTAGAAGTGCTTGGGCCACAAGGAACCACCCAAGGTAGTGACACAGGGGACCCACGGGGGACGCGTGCAGTGTAGTAACACAGCCGCGAATCGCCGTTAACTTCTATGGGGAAAGTCGCTGTTGGAAATTTAAAGAAAAGGGACACTTAATAAGAGGACTTGGAGCAAACCCTTTGAGAACTAGGTTGTTCTAGAGTCTCTACCCACGGGAGCACCGGAGTACTCTTGTTACCTCACCCAGGGAAGCCGGGTGCATAGGTGCCTTTCGGGGTCGGGTTTCGTCGTCGATTTGAATGGCGATCTGCTGCAAAGTGCTGCTGGCGACCAAGTGAAAAGTGTCCGGGTGGATCCAAGGGTGGATCGGAGATCTGAAGAACCTGAAAGCAGAGGGGACAGAGTCTGGGTCACTAGCCAGTGACCAGGAAGGCGATGAGCAGATGCCCACCGATGTCGGATGCTTCAGGTAGGTTGACGGTTGTCTTGACTCTTCAGCCACGAGGTCCAGGAGGCGTTGTCGGCAACCAGGAGCAGGATTCGGACTGTCCCACGATGTCTGTCGATTGCTGAGGTGTCGGCGACCGGATTGGACCCAACAGGCCTTGGCAACGGCAAGTCTTGTGGAAAGTGAAGAAGGACGATGGTGCAGACCAGCAAGGTCTGAGGGACTCACCCAGCAAGGGTAAGTCAGGGCAAGCCTGGAGCAACCAGGGAAGCCCAAGCAGGATAAGATTGGCCTTCGTGAAGGGCTACTAGCCAACGGACTAGCGACCGCAAAGGAGCCTCGAGTGGACACACTTGGAGCTGGCTCACAGGACACTCGTGGAGTGGAGGCCAGTGATCTTCGGAGCAGTTACTGCTGGAGGCGGGGGCTACTCGGAGCCCAAAGCACAACTTCGTGGGAGTCCAGGAAGAGGGTGCACTTACAAATGTGCTCGGTGTCCAGGGGTCACGGTTCCACGTTACCCACGACAGCTACGGGCCTCAGCTTTGCTGGGGACTCAGGGCGGCCTCGGGGAAGTCTGGAAATCCACCTCTGGTGATGCAAGGACTTCAACGTCCGACGGGAGCTTCAGCGATGCAGACCGGACAATTGCTTCTTTGGTGCCTGCCAAGCAGGGGAGTCACTCCTTGACCCCAAGGGAGATTCTTCTGTCCTCTAATCTTCAAGTAGAGCGTCGAAGGTCCAGGATTCTGTGTCAGAGTTTCGTCCAGGGATAATCTAAAGTCCTAAGGACTGGGGTCCCATACTTATACTAAGGTAGGGGTTGGACTTACTCTGTGGTCCCACCTATGGGTGGGTCAGGGCAGAGGGGTGGTTACACCCCTTTCCCTTTGTCCAGTTTCACGCCAGAGCAGGGGCTGGAAGCCCCTGATCCGGTTTGAACTGGGGTATGCACAGGGACACCAAATGTGCCCCCAGTGCAGGACTTCAAAGCACCAGAGAGTGCTCCCGCCCAGCCCCAATACACACTATCCTGTCTGGGGAGGTGGTCACACCTCCCTGGGACAGGAAACCTATTGTCCAGGCCTCCCCTGCCGGAGTTTCGGTCAGCAGCAGGAGGCCAGACTTGCGTCTGTGGCAGCAGCATCCATTTTGTGATGCCAGGGCTTTGGAAAGAAGTTACCGGGCAAGCCAGGGTGTACATGTCTCTCCCTCTAGAAGGGTGGAATGCTACCCCCGCCGCCAGAATTGGCGGGGGTAGTATTCCAAGATGTTTGACACCAAACACGACATGTTTCGGTGCAGCCATTCCAAAGTTAGCATTTAACGCGAGGTTATAATGCGCTTAAGAGTATATGGTCAGGCTGCACTACAAGCAGCATCAGAGAAGGGTCTCCAAATGCTGCAGAGGGGCCCTGCTCATGCAGGGGCACCCTCTCACATAGGAACCATGCACTCTGCCTTCAGGATTGATAAGGCCTGCCATAGGAGTGACTTATAGGTTTATATGTGTGTAGGTATGTAATGATATAGGTAGCCTATATCATAGTAAGGGGTGCATGCACCACCTTACCCAGGCTGCAGTAGCAGACCTGTGGTGTCATTTTGGATGGCCTTCCAGGGGTGGCACAATACATGGTGCAGCCCCTGGTAGGCCTCTGAGGTACCTATGCCCTGGGTACATAGTATACCATATACTAGGGACTTATAAGGGCACTCCAGATTCCAATTAGAGATGTGCCTAAGGCACATGGAAACCATTTTAGAGAGGAAGCAGCTAGGCTGGGGTTCTGATTAGCAGGGCCCCAGCCAGACTAAAGTCGAAAAACAGTGAAGCATCAGCAAAAAGTGGGGGTACCCATGTGAAGCAGATCCTACTCTCCTACATACGCCCCGCCAACGCTACGACCCAGCAGCACTCCACGCACTCACCCAGGCCGCAACAACAACTGCAAGCTAGCATCACCAGCCGACACCCACGGACCCTTCAGCTGTCACACCTGCAGCACTGCCAAGAACACGGATCCAGCAAGACCCGCCCACAAGAACACAACCGAACCGAAGACCCTGCAATGCATCCTCCTCAACGTCCGATCCCTCCACAAACACGCCACCGAAATCTGGGACCTCCTCGACAGCACCACCCCGGACGTAGCGTTCTTCACCGAAACCTGGACCAACACCACCTCGGGACCGGACATCGCCATCGCCATCCCCCAAGGATACAAGATCTCCAGGAAGGACCGCCGCACCCGCCCAGGAGGAGGAATCGCCATCATCCACAAATCCAGCCTCCACCTGAGCACACTCCCCGATGAGCCCACAGAACTGATGGAACACCTTCACTTCAAGATACTGGCCAGCCCCACCGCCACCCTCCGAGGAACCCTCATCTACCGACCCCCTGGACCCCGCGGACCCTTCGCCAACTCCATCACGGACATTATCTCCCCGCAGGCCATCGCATCCACCAACTACACCCTGCTGGGAGACCTCAACTTCCACCTCGACAACCAACTGGACCCCAACACCACATCCCTCCTGGACAACCTCCACAACATTGGACTCCGCCAGATCATGACCGAGCCCACGCACTCAGCAGGACACACCCTCGACCCCCTCTTCACTACAGGAAACTCCATCACCCTCAGCCACACCACCGAACTCCCATGGACTGACCATCGTTGCGTCCACTTCACCTTCAGAACACCCACCATCCACAGACACCAGCACCTGCTCCCACAAAGAAACTGGACCAAAATCACTGACGACCAGCTCACCTCCTCACTCAACAACTCCACCCCAACCATTGTGGAAAACGACGACCCCAACACCGCAGCCCGAACCCTGCATAGATGGATCTCAGACAGCACCAACACCATGGCCCCCCTCAAGAAAAACAACAATACCCGCGCCAAGAAAGCCAGATGGTTTACCACCAAACTTCGAGAGTCCAGACGCACATGCCGCCTCCTCGAAAAGGCCTGGAGGAACACCAAATCCACAGAAGCCCACAACAACTTCAGAGCCGCCACCAACGCCCACCATCAACTCATCAGAGAAACGAGGAAAAAAGCGATTGAAGACAGAATCTCCACCCACGCGCACAACAGCAAGGAACTCTTCAGCATCATCAAGGAGTTCGCCCAACCCACCAGCGAGTCTACCGACATCCCCCCTCACAAGACCTCTGCGACAAACTCAGCACCTTTTTCCACCACAAAATCAAGAGCATCTACGACAACTTCGACGAAGACAACCAACACACTGAACCCTCACCAACCCCCTTGACACCCGGAAACCAGCGATTGACGACTGGACAGCCCTCACCACCGAAGACACACTGAAGACAATGAAGTCAATCCACTCAGGGGCCCCCACAGACCCCTGCCCCCACCACATCTTCAACAGAGCCGCCGACACCATCGCACCCATGCTCCGCCACACCATCAACTGCTCCCTGGCGACCGCTTCGTTCCCCGACGGCTGGAAACACGCTGAGGTCAACCCCCTCCTAAAGAAACCCTCAGCGGACTCCACCGACCTCAAAAACTACAGACCCATCTCCCTGCTCCCATTCCCAGCGAAAGTCATCGAGAAAGCCATCAACAGCCAACTTGCCACATTCATTGAAGAACACAACATCCTCGACTCCTCCCAATCCGGCTTCAGAAAAAACCACAGTACGGAAACCGCCCTCCTCGCCGCAACAGACGACATCCCCACCCTACTGGACAAAGGAGAAACAGTAGCCCTCATCCTCCTCGACCTATCAGCGGCGTTCGACACAGTGTTTATGATTGTTAAACATATATACTAAGCTACTATATAAGTTAAATTAATATATTAGGTGTACTACTAATGAGTGATACTACTTCTAACATATGTTATGTGAGTGGCTGTGTAACTGTGTGTATATCCGTGTGTGAGTGGGTGTCTGAGTGGCTGTATAGGTGTGTGAGTGGTTGTGTGAGTGGCTGTATGGGTATATATATGGGTGTGTGAGTAGTTGTGTGGGTGAGTGAGTGGCTGTATTGGTGATTTAGTGGGTGTGTCAGTGACTGTATGGGTGAGTGAGTGAGTGTCTGTGTGGGTGGGTGAGTGGGTGTGTGAGTGACTGTATGGGTGAGTGGGTGTATGAATGGCTGTATGAGTGAGTGACTGCTTGTGTAATTGGCTGTATGCGTGAGTGAGTGGCTGTTTGAGTGGGTGTTTGGTTAAGTGAGTTGGTGTGTGAGTGAGTATATTGGAGAGTGGGTGTCTGTGTGAATGGCTGTATGGGTGAGTGTGAAGATGTGGGAGTGCTTGCATGGATGTGTGAATGGGTATGTAAGTAGTTATGTGGGTGTGTCTGTGATTGCTTGTATGGGTGAGTGACTGACTGAGTTGAGAGGCTGTTTGAGAGAATGAGTGGGTTTGTGAGTGGCTTAGAAAATACTTACACTCACTGAAAGTTGTCATCAGTGATGTCATCGGTGATGTCATTTGAGATGCCTGACCATGTCATGAGTGATGCAGTAAGTGAGGGCATAAGCAGTGCATTGTGGGGCGTAAGTTATAGTTAGCTCAGCTAACTATAACTGCTGAATTTCACTTGTTTTGTACAAGTAAAAATTAAGCCTAACTATTATATCCCTGTAATGTTTTTTTTTTTTCAGTGAATCTATATATAAATATATATGTCCAAACACATGGTCTCTCTCGTAGATCATGGTTACGGCGGCACATCACAAACCATCGATAGCTAGGTAATTGGTGTAATTTCTTTTTGTTATATTCAAAGTGAATGCCAAAAATTTACAAAGTGCATAAAATAGTTTTAAAAGATATGGCCGACGCGTTTCGGCTTCCACCTTCAACTGGGCTTGTATATATTACTTTTTGCAGTTTTACTTAGCGCAAAGTCAACCCGAAGGTATCAGAGTGCTTTATATGAGCATAAAACACTATAAGAGAGGGGGACAGGGAGCGTTAAGGAAAAAAGGTAGGTCCAGTACCGTTACTCCCAAGGACTAGCATATATTCACTGGCTGGTAACTGTTCCTAAACAAAAGCCATAAGCTATTAAGGTTACATAGAAATAGAAGAAAGAAAAAGTTGTCTCTATATGAGGTTCAAACCAGATGAAGGTGGGGGAATTTCTCCTTTAGAAATTAGTGCCCTCACACACTCTTGCGAGTGTCATGCTTCATCATCGGACGGTGCTCCTCGTGGGGGTGGCGCTGCTGTCCTCCATGGGCCCCGCGAGAGGGCTCTTTGTCGGAGATCTTTTTAGGAGATGCCGCAGTTGTGCATGCGGGTGTGTGGGCCAGTGAATATATGCTTTATATGAGCACCAGTTGTATTACAGACGGACACATTCATTTTTAGTCACAGGGAGATGAAGTGATTTGCCCAGAATCACAGGGTGCTTGAGCCTTCTGTCATGACTTGAACCTGGTTCCCCAGCTTCAAGGTCCTCCGCTCTGGCCGTTACGCCACATGTATCCATACGTTCATACGATGCTGAAAGTGAGACTACAGTGGCTAAATGGAACCCACTGCTGTGTGAAACACAGGATGTGGCCTGTGAAACAGAGGATCTGACTAGTGGAATACAGGATCTGACAGTGAAACACAGCAGCGCACCTGTGAAGCTGAGGATGTGGCCTGTGGAAAACAGATAGGATCTGCCTGTGAAACACAGCATCTGGCCTGTGTGTGGACCCCACGCGAGATGGAAGAAATGCATGGGAGAACACATGACGGGGGAGGGGGAGGTGGGGTCAATCTGCCTGTCTTGTGTTCACATACTGGAGGTGAAAGTAATGAAAGTTGGGAAAGGAAGGGAAGGCTAAAGGTACAAAGTCTGTTTTAAAAAAGATCAGTAACGTGGTTTACCTGTAGAGGTGAACTGAACTAGAAGTAAACGGCGGAGCAGCAAGGAAGGAATGGAGGAGCCTCATTGTGGTAGTGTGTGTGCTGCCCCCTGCTGGTTGGATGGAGCAGGGCAACTCATCTGGAAGCAAGGCAAAGAAACTTCAATCCTCACTGCTTGTGGCAGGATTTAGCGCCTAGAAGCTGTGCGATGAATTGGCACATTTTATGATTTTTTCTGCACCTAAATTACGGAGAGTGTTACAATGCTATGATACTTCTGCAACAAAACAACAATGTCTCAACCGGTAATCATTAGCGAGGACAATTACAGGGGTTGTATAAATCACAGAGAGAAAAGGAAGAAAGGGAGACCACGAGAAAATTTCATAGAGTGTAGATTATTATTTGCAAGTAGTTGTAACAGCTAGCACTACAATACAATTTTAAGGTAACCAAGACACACAATTGTGCACTGAACGTGTAAGTGGCGATGAAAACAACTAGTACAAATGGTTGAGTGGTCAATAATACAAGGAAGAGATATACAAGGTAAGTATTGTGTTTTGGACTGAGTTGGTTAACCACATTAGCGCCACAGTTTGCGCTGAATAGTCGATGGTGTTTCGACCTGTTCAATTCCAGGTCATCATCAGGACAATGGTTACTGATTTCGAAATAGTGCTGTACAAAAGGGAGAGAGGAAAAGGAAAGAGGAGTTGAGGCCCTAGTTGCAGGTAAGTGAAAAGATCAATGAATAAAGGACCAAGGAGTGGGTAGAGGAGAAAAACTACCTGAAGTGGTAGTGGGATATGAATCCAGACGATATAAGCCGGTGGCCGAAAGGCGCAGGCGAAGGAAGGGGCCAGGTAAGTCCCACTGGTGGGGAAAAAGGGAGAATTATGTCAAGGAGTGGTCTAATGAGGCTTGGGTGACCGTAATTGGCACATAAGGCGACAGGGGATGAGGTAGACAATACCTGTAACTGTGGACTCCCCCGAGGACTGCAATTAACAACACTTTCTGGTTCGGCCCAGAACCACCCCATGTCACCGCCTTATCTCCTTATCCGGCCCAACACTTTCCTGACATCCCTGCCCTCCTTTCTTTTACAAGTCCAGCTCGCCCCCTTCTTCCCCCCCCGCCTGAAGATATACTTATTTCAAACCTCAAGGTATGTTCCTGACCGCCGCTTGTTACCACATCGCCCTTCCTCATCCGCCTCTCGCCGTCCTGACCCCAGTGGCCTCCCTCCTTTTCACAGGTCCTGGTACCTCGTTACCTTCTCCCTCCGAACACGGATTCTTAGTCGGAGTGCATATATTTTATCCAGGTATTGTCTACCTCAGCCCCTGTCGCCTTATGTGCCAATTACGGTGACCCAAGCCTCATTAGACCACTCCTTGACATAATTCTCCCTTTTTCCCCACCAGTGGGCCTTTCCTGGCCCCTTCCTTCGCCTGCGCCTTTCGGCCACCGGCTTATATCGTCTGGATTGATATCCCACTACCACTTCAGGTAGTTTTTCTCCTCTACCCACTCCTTGGTCCTTTATTCACCCGCTCATTGATCTTTTCACTTAGCTGAAACTAGGGCCTCAACTCCTCTTTCCTTTTCCTCTCTCCCTTTTGTACAGCACTATTTCGAAATCAGTAACCATTGTCCTGATGATGACCTGGAATTGAACAGGTCAAAACACCATCGACTATTCAGCGCAAACTGTGGCGCTAATGTGGTTAACCAACTCAGTCCAAAACCCAATACCTACCTTGTATATCTCTGCCTTGTATTATTGACCACTCAACCATTTGTACTAGTTGTTTTTCGCCGTTCACGCTGTTTTCACCCTTGTGTCACTGCGTCGTTCACTGCCACTTACACGTTCAGTGCACAATTGTGTGTCTTGGTTACCTTAAAATTGTATTGTAGTGCTGTTACAACTACTTGCAAATAATAATCTACACTCTATGAAATTTTCTCGTGGTCTCCCTTTCTTCCTCTCCTCTCCTCTCTGTGATTTATACAACCCCTGTAATTGTCCTCGCTAATGATTACTGGTTGAGACATTGTTGTTTTGTTGCATACTCTACCCGGTCTCAACCGGGTTAACGGGTTTACTCGTGTGTTACGGATTCATGATACTTCTGCAGCATCTCCGTGGGTGCCCACCCTCCCATCTGCCCCCCCCCCCCGGGAGATCCTTATGAATTCTTTAAGGCGTTAAGGCGGTCGCCGCGCTGGTGGACAGCTCTGGCGAGGAAGCCACCCGCGAACACTTTAAGTGAAAAGATCATTTGAGCTTTAAGCAGGGCACAAGTCGCATAAAAAGAAGTGGGGGGACTGACCAAGTTAGGCCGTATGCAAGTAACATCATGACGCGTGCCATCACAGGGCATGATGTCACGACTCGTGACATTTCACATGGCATCACAGGAAGTGACCTCACTGGAATTGACATCACAAGAAGTGACATCAGATACTAAGATCTCACACATATGTTTATCAGGTGTATCACGAGTACATTTAAGTGCATTGTGAGATTTAACAAACGAGATTTGGAGTCGGGTTGTGCCAAAAAAGTGGTGCAATACTGACGCAAAATCTGGGCCTCAACTAATAATTTTTTTTTAAAAACCCTGCTACATAGAAATTGGCAACAAGGAAAAGCATGGTAGTAGATCTGTTCTATTTAATTAGTTGCCAAGTCTGCATTTTAAAATATTGTATGGGGTTAAGGCATCTGCTGCTGGAGTGCCAGTAAATCTCAGGGAATAATAATAATGGTGAGATAACTTTGGAGGTTAACACATTTGTTAGAGAGATCTGTGTTTTGTGTAGTCCCAAATTTGAATCAAAGTAGTATAGAAGGTTAAGTTGTCTCCTGCAAAACATCACCATCCACTGTTCTTGGCAGGAGGGCGTTTGGAGATTGTTGAGCCTCTGTTTTGTTGCTACTTTCTTCAGATTTGTTATTCATGATATCGCAGCACACATGGTGTGCATCTTATACAATGTTGTGAGCATAAATGACCCACTTAATTATGCAATAGTGTTCTGATATGTGTATGTTATAACATATGCCAACTGAAAATGCAATAAAATGTTATTTAAAAAAAAAAAGTTGTCTCCTACAAAGCAACATGCAGATGACAGATTTTTATTTTATGTAGTTAGATAAGTGGATTACTGCTTGGAACACAGAGATCCTTTTGTTACTTGCAGTTCATAAATGGTAATCCTCTAGTAGACCACAGTGAGCTGTGAAGGGTATTTGACTCCTACACCTTGTAACGCTGACTGACTCATGTAACACATCTTGGACATTGATTTGCACACTTACATGATTTATTTTGAATGGATAATGTGAATGTTATGTAAAGCGCTCTAACACTCTGCATTGGGATGAGTAGCACTATAAAATAAATAAAATAGTGCTATTTAAATTATTTGTGTAAGTACTAGGACAGACCAAGCCATCTGACATTCTTACAGTGCATGCACTTATATACAGGGACTGAGCAAAGTGCCTGTGAAGAGATAACAAGCTGTGTGCTTTTGTTTCCTCTCTGTTGCATTTGTATTTAAGTGTGAGGTTCCAGGCCGCCTCCCGTCCAATAATCGATCAAAAGGAGGCGTGATGGCCCCTTAACTTCTGTCTTTATCACAGCTGGAGGTGATAAAAAAGCCCCCTCGCTGCCTGCACATTGCTGCTGGGAATGGAAAGCAGACAACGTGCAGGAGCTGCTGAACGTTTCCCGGTGTCTCAAAATGACATTGGGACATGTTCAATATATTTCTGTGGGGCCCAACTTCTTGGCAGGGTGGACAGCGTCCACCCTGTGAAAATAGTGGGTGGACGCCGTGTACTCGCGTTTACCCCCGACCCGTGCCCTGGCTTTAAAGGTTGGAAGAACACACCAGTGAAATACAAGATATGTTTGAGGAAGGCCTACGATGACAAGAAGCGTGATAAGTGAAGCTTGTAAATGTACTGTTTATCTGTAGAAAAATCTCGACGCCGAGGTATCGGAGTGCTTAACATGAGCATCAGCTAAGGTCATATTCATTTTTAGGTACAGGGAGATTAAGTGATTTGCCCAGGATCACAGGGTGTTGAGCCGAAGCGAGACTCGATCCGGTTCCTTTGTAATCTTTGTGGTATATTTTACGTGCGCCCACAAAGGGTGAGAGAAACACCAGGGCCCAGGTTTACTAAGCACTTGCATTGTCCTTGCGTGATGGGAGAGGACGTAACACCAGCGTAAAAGGGACATTTATAAAGCCACTCAGAGCAATATTAGTGTGGCCTTGTGCCACTTTTCACCTGCAAAGTAGCACAACGCAGTGCATCCTGCTGCCTTGACTTACCTTGCGTCTTGTAGGCATTACATGGGTGCAACGTAGGTGTTCCCGTGCATCCACGTGTTACATGAGTGCAGCGTAGGTGTTCCCGTGCATCCACGCATTACATGAGTGCAGCGTAGGTGTTCCCGTGCATCCACGTGTTACATGAGTGCAGCGTAGGTGTTCCCGTGCATCCATGCGTTACATGAGTGCAGCGTAGGTGTTCCCGTGCATCCACATGTTACATGAGTGCAACGTAGGTGTTCCCGTGCATCCACGCATTACATGAGTGTAACGTAGGTGTTTCCGTGCATCCACGCGTTACATGAGTGCAGCGTAGGTGTTCCCGTGCATCCACGCATTACATGAGTGCAGCGTAGGTGTTCCCGTGCATCCACGCATTACATGAGTGCAACGTGGGTGTTTCCGTGCATCCACGCGTTACATGAGTGAAGCGTAGGTGTTCCCGTGCATCCACGCGTTACATGAGTGCAGCGTAGGTGTTCCCGTGCATCCACTCGTTACATGAGTGCAGCGTAGGTGTTCCCCTGCATCCACGCGTTACATGAGTGCAGCGTAGGTGTTCCCATGCATCCACGCATTACATGAGTGCAACGTAGGTGTTTCCGTACATCCACGCATTACATGAGTGCAGCGTAGGTGTTCCTGTGCATCCACGCGTTACATGAGTGCAGCGTAGGTGTTCCTGTGCATCCACGCGTTACATGAGTGCAGCGTAGGTGTTCCCGTGCATCCACGTGTTACATGAGTGCAGCGTAGGTGTTCCCGTGCATCCACGCGTTACATGAGTGCAATGTAGGTGTTTCCGTGCATCCACGCGTTACATGAGTGCAGCGTAGGTGTTCCCGTGCATCCATGCGTTACATGAGTGCAGCGTAGGTGTTCCCGTGCATCCACGCATTACATGAGTGCAGCGTAGGTGATCCCGTGCATCCACACGTTACATGAGTGCAACGTAGGTGTTTCCGTGCATCCACGCGTTACATGAGTGCAGCGTAGGTGTTCCCGTGCATCCACGCGTTACATGAGTGCAGCGTAGGTGTTCCCGTGCATCCACACGTTACATGAGTGCAGCGTAGGTGTTCCCGTGCATCCACGCGTTACATGAGTGCAGCGTAGGTGTTCCCGTGCATCCATGCATTACATGAGTGCAACGTAGGTGTTTCCGTGCATCCACGCGTTACATGAGTGCAGCGTAGGTGTTCCCGTGCATCCACGCGTTACATGAGTGCAGCGTAGGTGTTTCCGTGCATCCATGTGTTACATGAGTGCAGCGTAGGTGTTCCCGTGCATCCACGCGTTACATGAGTGCAGCGTAGGTGTTCCCGTGCATCCACGCGTTACATGAGTGCAGCGTAGGTGTTCCCGTGCATCCATGCGTTACATGAGTGCAGCGTAGGTGTTCCCGTGCATCCACGCTTTACATGAGTGCAGCGTAGGGGTTCCCGTGCATCCACGCGTTACATGAGTGCAGCGTAGGTGTTCCCGTGCATCCACGCATTACATGAGTGCAGCGTAGGTGTTCCCGTGCATCCACGCGTTACATGAGTGCAGCGTAGGTGTTCCCGTGCATCCACGCGTTACATGAGTGCAGCGTAGGTGTTCCCGTGCATCCACGCATTACATGAGTGCAGCGTAGGTGTTCCCATGCATCCACGCGTTACATGAGTGCAGCGTAGGTGTTGCTGTGCATCCACGCATTACATGAGTGCAACGTAGGTGTTTCCGTGCATCCACGCGTTACATGAGTGCAGCATAGGTGTTCCCGTGCATCCACACGTTACATGAGTGCAGCATAGGTGTTCCCATGCATCCATGCGTTACATGAGTGCAGCGTAGGGGTTCCCGGGCATCCATGCGTTAGATGAGTGCAGCGTAGGTGTTACCGTGCATCCACGCGTTACATGAGTGCAGCGTAGGTGTTCCCGTGCATCCACGCGTTACATGAGTGCAGCGTAGGTGTTTCCGTGCATCCACGCATTACATGAGTGCAGCGTAGGTGTTCCCGTGCCTCCACGCGTTACATGAGTGCAGCGTAGGTGTTCCTGTGCATCCATGCGTTACATGAGTGCAGCGTAGGGGTTCCCGGGCATCCATGCGTTAGATGAGTGCAGCGTAGGTGTTCCCGTGCATCCACGCGTTACATGAGTGCAGCGTAGGTGTTCCCGTGCATCCACGCGTTACATGAGTGCAGCGTAGGGGTTCCCGTGCATCCACGCATTACATGAGTGCAGCGTAGGTGTTCCCGTGCATCCACGCGTTACATGAGTGCAGCGTAGGTGTTCCCGTGCATCCACGCATTACATGAGTGCAGCATAGGTGTTCCCGTGCATCCACGCGTTACATGAGTGCAGCGTAGGTGTTCCCGTGCATCCACCCATGCATTTAGATGTAAACCCGGATTTACTAAAGTCAGTAAACCTCGGCGTGCACCAAAATAGTGCATCTGAGTTTTCGTCAAAATAGTGCACCTACGCGAGAGTGGCATAATGAGTCGTATATCTTTATTGCACAAAAACAACCCTGAGCACAATGCAGACAACCATGCGCCCTGACGCAAGAGTGTCTGCATTGGCGCTAGACTGCCATAAGGGCACTAGCGCAACGAGAGAGCAAAAATGGGCTATATCTTAATAGATATGGTGCTTTCTCCTCTCTCCAAAACTCGCAACGCAGCACAGCTAGCTCCCTTGCTGAATTGCGTGGAGAGGTGTGGTGCAGCGGCCAGGGCAGCTGACCTCGGAGCACAGGGTTCACTGTTCGATCCCCGGCTCCGGCGGCAGCTCAGCTCCGCACCATGTGACTCTGGGCAATAGCTCACTTAATTTCCACTACGGCCCCCAGCGCCTTGAGACCCGTAAGGGTGAGTAGCTGCGCTATATAAAAACGGACTTACATTTTTTTTTTTACATTTTAATTGCGTTGCATTAAAGGTTAGTAAATCCAGTCTCAGATGCATTTCAAAATGTACAAGCATTGGCAATGGCAATAGATCTGGCTTTTATATGAAAGCTCCTCTTCACCCACTGATAGCTTAAGGCACTCAGATATAACCACATGAAGCACACACACATTTTAATTTGAAATTCTGGGTCTTTCAGCCACAACAATGAGATAAGCCTATGTTCAAAACATATCTCCAATAGTTATGCAAGGGGGCAAGAGGTCTAATCAGGATTCCATCAATTATAGGTGGCTTGAAAGCAAAGTTACTAAACAAGCACTGACAAAGTGACAAGTCCTGGCCTAAAAAATAAAAAGATAAAAGTAATGAAAACATGATAGCAAAAAATTTCCAAACCTTGTTAAAAAGTCAGATATTAGTTGTTGTAACAGAGCAGGTGCTTCCCAGGAGGCAGGCATTATTCTGAACCCCACTGTCATGGACACTCTGATTTGCCATCATTATACAGTGTTGCGTCGCTCGAACAGCGCGCGCTCTGTCCGATTGAGTCAGGCGAGCATGACGCGCTGCCTTCTTGCAGCGCGAGCGGCAGCAGTCATGACAGCAGCCACTGGGCCAGCGCTTCCTTCTTGCACACTTACCTCGTGATTGTTGGTGCACGCCTCGCTGGAAACATTGTGAGCCACAGGAGGAGCAGACATTTCCTCTGTGCCATCCTCCAGCTCAGTGTTCTCAGAATCCCTCTGTAGGGATTCTGGAGGCCGATGTATCTGCCCAATCCAAGATGGCCAACACCATTTCTGCTCATACACCATCCCAAACAGGTATGGAGGGTTTTTAGTGATTCTGTTTCCTCTTCATCCTATGATGCGGAGGGTGGTTCTTCCTAACATCCAGTGCGACGCTGCGCTGCGAGTGCCTCTCGTAGTGTTTTCATGCTCCTGGATTCAGCTTTCTGCAGTTTTCAGTTCCAACCTATTCCAGTTCCTTGCCCTTCCTTGTTCCAGTGCTGTTCCGCTGCCTGACGTTCTGCCTGATCATCTGAGAATAGATCCCTTCTTCTGGAAGCTCCAGCATCGTTAGGAGGTTTTTTGCCTGCCGGGTTTTTCCTCCTTGTGGCTCCTTCTGGAAGGCACTTTTGTGCTGAGTACTCACAAGTGTTGCCGACAATATGGCTACCAAAAGGGGTCACCCTTGTCTCTGGTTAGTCAACATTTCAGTTGCTTGTCCGGGGATCTTAGTTCTCCAGCTCTGTTGCTTGAAAGCAGATCTATACAGATCGGTCCACGTTTTCGCTTTCGCCGAGCAGTGAGCAGGAGGAAGGAGCAGGAAGACAAGGACGCCGAAAACCGCTACGAAACCGCCGAAACTGCTACGCCCCCCCAGCCCCCCCTGGCTTAAATCTTGGCTTTGTTACCGGGCCCTGGGACCAGGCTCCCTCATTGGGAGGGCAAACGGGGGGGGGCAAATGGACTGCAGTTCGGCTCAGATTGGGCCGTAATTGAACCGCAAGCAGCCGCAACAGGAGCGGCAGTGGCAGCGGAGGTCTGTTGAGTGCGTTCAGACCCCCGGTTTTCTCCTGAACTCCTCGTCGGCCGGGTGCTTGGCCGGGTGCTTTTAGCAAAGTCAAGGGCAATGGCAACGGCAACGCAAGTGGACTGGCTGTGTCCTCCAAACCGCGACCATCTGTGGCAGTCAGGAGCCAGCGTTACAGAGGTCAATTGACGTGACTGCGCATACCTTTTATGGGGACTACATTACTTCCTACGTTGTTCCACATGCTTTAATGCTGCAGATTCCTTCTGGATCTCCCACCGCAACCGTGACCATCCGTGGCAGCTTGCAGCCTGGAGCCAAGGTTAAACAGAGCCCCTGCTACAAAACAGTGAGCATAAACAGAGTTGCAGTGAACAATTGAACAATTGAGCAATTGCAGACGCAGTGCTAGACAGCCAGCCAGCGCAGGTGAGCAAGCTTATGCAAGCAGGCGAGTAAGTGTGAGCGCAGACCTTCACTAGGGAGGCTGTCCAGTGCGTGCTCAGTGATCCTGCGTAGGCGGCCCGGCGAGGTCCGGGTGCGGCTTGCGGATCGCCTGATAGCCCCGCTCTACGTCTTGCTCTGCTCACGGCTTTCCAATTTCCAAACAACTAGCAATTGTACATTTTCAACGTTAAGGCTCCCAGCTCCTGCTAGCACAGCAATCACTACTTTTCAACACATTTCTGTTGGATTTTTGCCTGCGGTCTGGGCATACATCCCGCCCATCGTGTCATCTTACTTTACTCGAAACTGTTATAAATCGTTGACATATTAAAATATGAGGTCGAGAAGAACCCGTAAACAAGTGACGGACAAAACGGAAAAAAACGCTATCAGAAAAATCAAGGAGGTATTGGAATCATCGGGGAAAATTAGACAAGTAGCAACAACTACACTAATTTCACCAACATATTCGCTTTTTGATAAAGGCCTACCCAGTAAAAAATTCATGTTCTTAAAGGATCCGTCTACAGTAATTTACTCAGAAACAGGTGAAACATTGGGACTACCAAATCTATTGACACCACAAAAGATAGTAGCATCTAAACTTCAGGATTCTAATATCAAAACTACTCAAGATATGGAAAAGGATCAGACAACTAGTAAACGGACAACAATACAAGCACAAATACATGTCTCGGACCGTGCACACTCCACACCAAACATTTTAGTAAAAGAGGGGTCTTCTAGTGCCTTGCAACAACAGGAGGATCACCAATGCGATGTCTCCGATATTATTCACGGCCCAAAGGAAGATCAAAACAATTCATGGCTTCATTCATTATCGCTTACAAACAATACTGATCTTCTTCAAGCGTTGGAGGTAAAAAATATAAATTTATCGGACAATCGGATAGAAAACGTAAAGAGTACTATAATAAATGATCACAACCAGCCGATAATAGAAATATCTAGTACTCTGGAGCATTCTGCCCAAGTGGGTACATGGAAAGAGAGTAAGCAAGAGGAAAAAGGCTACAAAGAACTGAAATCGTTAACAGAGTTGTGTTCTAGCCCAAAGCAATCAAACAAAATAGTGACAGAAACAACGGAAAAAACACAGGAGAATGAAATATCAACGCAAGAACCCCGGAGCTTGACCTAAAAAAAAAGGAGAAACCAAAATAGAAGACTACACGACTGTGTCTGCCTTGCTATTAAAAATGCTGGAAACAGTAATAACCACTTTTAACATGCAGTCGGACAAATTAGACATTCAGATTGATTTAATGAATATAATAGCCACTTACATTTCTGGCATAAATTCAAAATTGGAAAACCTCACAGCCTTAATAACTACAATAAGAGGTTCGAATGTAGTGGTGTCCAGCGAGTGTGCATGTGGCCCAATAATTGATAAATTGAGTACTGTACCGTCAATTTTGCAAAGTATCTTAATAGCAAGACAAACTAATGGCCTGGAGCAGTCAAGAAATGAAATCCATAGAGACGAAGTGACTAAAGACACCCAGCGAGTTTCAATCTTTGAGCAATCACAACCACGGGAATCAAATGAAGCACCCAAGCCCCCTGATGGGGACTTGGAAGTTGAGAACGATAATATGAAACAAATAAAACAAAAACAGGCTATGATAATTGTTCAAGATGATTCGAAGTTATGTATACAAACGAAGAGACAAAAAAAACGGGCAAGGTAATCGAGGAAGAGCAATAATGGTGAAAAGAGATTGTTTCATATTTTTGATAAAAAGCAACTAGTGCAAATAAACAAATCTATAAACCAGGTAAGGGAAGATGGGAATGACATAATCAACGATCCACCCCCTTGTGGAATTCAACAAGACAAAGTACAAGTATGGAGGAGTCAATGTCCTCAAGACAAACGAATCAAGAAATATTAAGTAAAAAAATTACAGCAGAAAAAAAGAACAAGCAAAAAAACAAATAGAGAATTCAGATATTCCACGCAAATGCGAGATGGCATTAGCAAAAAAAAAGGAAATAAATCAAAGTGTAAGACAAACAGAGCCACATAACAGCATAGTGAAGGGATTGGCAGTACAACAAGAGCTAATCTCGGAATCAATCATTTCTAAAGGCCAAACTCAATTAACAAGGGTAGGCCAGAACAGGCTAAAGGCTCACGTACCTCTTCTGAGATAAGATCTACACAGACTGCAATAAACAATAATCCCCAGGAACTAAAAGAATCCGACAAAATTCCCCAAAGGAATACACATATAGAAGATGTGCTAAAAGAGCAAGTTCTAATTAAAGTTAATATACAAAATAATAAGGAAGTAGGGGCAACCACTAGAACAGTGATGTCGGAACCACAACACAAGTCAAATCACATGTCATCATATATTGAGATAAATCAAGAAGACAGTTGGAGCAAACAGATTATTCTAACGCCCAAATATACCTCACAGGGACAGCAAGATATCCTTAATAGAGGAAATATAATGCGACTATTGGCTGGAATTCCAGCTTTAAAAAACTTAACTCAATCTGATTTACTGTCCATTAAATTTATTCCTCATGAAGAAAAGAAACAGATGGAAGGAATGTATAACAAAAAGAAACAGATGGAAAGAACACTTGCGACATGGAGAAATGAGGAGATTGTGGAAGTTATTATGAATGCCAGACAACAATTTGAAGCATGGGGTATTTTATTGGAAAACCCCTAAGACCTTGTTACCCAACACCGCTAATGAAGCCCTCAAAGAATTATTTGCCAGAAATTGAAAAAAGTCAGGTATCTTCGGTCCTACAAAATGCTAGAGGAAAAAAGGGTGACATTAGTAACAGTAACAACATACAAACACGGGGGCAGGGTCCAATGCACTGGGGATGGCTAGCTGCAACCCTCAACGCTCCGTCAAGGGAATGACTTGTTAATCAAGCCAACAGTCCTCATTACGATTGCCTAAAGTTGCTCTCTTGGAATATAGCGGGGGCTAAAAGTGAAATTCAGGGGGATGTACCACCAATACATTGGAATAAATACGAAATTATTGCATTACAAGAGACCTGGTTGTTAAATCCGCAGGAAGTAGCTAACTATAAACTTCATCATGTTAATGCCACAAGAATACATCGGCATGCGAGAGCAAAGGGGGGCCTAGCAGTATATATTTCAACCCCAGTAGCCTTATGTTCGGAGCAACTTAGTACAACAACTTCAGACATACAGGTTATCAAATTAGACAACTTGTTAAAACATGAATTAACAACAATAATATTAATAAATGTCTATTTGCATCCAAATGTAGGGAAAAACGACTGCAGTTGGATAAATTACTCTCGATAATCACAGAATACAGACTGACGAACCCAGAGTGGGAAATTATATTAATGGGTAATTTTAACACCAACCTCATTCACACCCCCGAGGACGATGAATTAATAACTGCACAAAATGTGTTCTGGTCTGTACCGGTACAAACTCACTCAACGGCAAAACGAATGGATTTAATTGGACAAAAAACAGTCTTGGCCTTGGAACATCTAGGACTGAGAATATTAAATGGAAGAACGCAAGACGACACGCCCCCATGTTGGACATATCAAAGCATAAATTCTCAGTCAATAATAGATTTTACAATCTTGTTGTTAGCTTTACTAAATCAAGTGATGAAATTCAAAATCAAATATACAACGCAAAGTGATCATTCATATCAGCATCTGGAAATAAGAACTAATTTTCATAAGTACCAGGAAGCACCCTCAGTGATAGGCAACCTAACTACAACTAACTTGAAGTGTATAAGATGTTCGGTTGGTAATCTACTGGAGCTAACAAAGTTAGCAAAGGAGGCATTAGAAACTAATATAGCTACAGAAAGCAATAAAGTAGCAAACTGGATAACTTTTACCACAAAGTTCATGATGCTGGCACCCAAACAGGATTTTGTAAGACAGAAAAGTAGCAAGGAGACCGGGAAAATTTCAAACAAAGCGCTAACATTAAGGAAAGAAATTAGGAAGGCGGTCAGAAAGAATAATGATGTGAGCACCTGGAACAATATAAAAAATTTCAAAAGAATATATAAAAACAAATCTGGAAGGATCAAAAATCGAACCAGGTGCAATTTTGGTCATAGCTTCTTTTCTGTGCTAAACAATCGAAGAACCAAGCGTTTTGGAAAATAATAACTGGATTAACTGGACCGACGCAAATTATAAACAATGCATGTGTGACGGAATTGAACTGGGTAAATTACTTGAGTAGCACCTTTAAAAAAACTTTAGGTTGTGACAATAAAAACAGTCACATTGACTTGGAATCTAGGCCTCCCGATACGTCTAACGAACAGTATAAAATCATGGGTCACCAAATAACGGTGGATTGCCAACTCCAGGTATCTGATAGGATAATGAAAATAATAAAATCAGGTCGAAGGGATGGGGCCCCGGGGCCAAATGGAATACCTCAAGCCATTTTCTCAAGTGACCATGAATACTGGGCGATTCAGTTGTCAGGGCTCTTTATGGAGGCAAAATTATCGAATATTCTCCCCATGAGTTGGAAAGGTGCAATAATTAATCCAATATTCAAGGGTGGAGATAGATCGGATCCTGCAAATTACAGGCTTATAGCCCTAATGGATGTGGAAGCGAAATATTACGCATCATTAATCTTAGAGGACTTGGTGGAATGGTCTACTAAAAATAAGTTGATTCCTATGAACCAAACAGGATTTCGTAAGGGGTTCGGAACAACAAATAATATACTTGTTTTGACCATGATTGCAGAAAGGTACAAACGCTTGAATGTAAAATTACAGCTCTGTTTCATTGATTTTAAAGCAGCATTTGACAGCATAGAGTGAGGCCTACTGTGGTGTAAATTAAAGAAGATGGGTCTCCCAGAATCAATATTGCGAGCCATAATTCAATTATATACTGGAACTTGGATAAGAGTAAAAATTGCAGATGGTACGAGAATTTCAAGGGCAATACACACGGAGATAGGGCTAAAGCAGGGCTGCGTACTGGCCCCCCATCTATTTAATCTCTTTATGGCGGACCTCTCAATAAGATTAAATGGGACAAATTCTCATCCACCACGTTTGAGCCCAATACTGATAACACATCTTTGTTACGCCGATGATATAGTTTTACTCAGCCTGACACGAGTTGGCTTACAAAGATCATTAAACCAGCTAGCAATATTTGCAAATGACAACGCCTTGGAAATTAACACAAAGAAAACAAAAACGATGACTATTGCAAAGCGGTCAGGACGCAAATTCCCTGTCAGACTGGGAGAAATAACATTAGGGGTAGTTGATAACTACAAATATCTAGGGCTGTACATTGATGGTCGTTTAAACTTCCAAAAACATAAACACTATCTGGAAACAAAAGGTAATGGCTTAATCTACGCATTTTGTGCCCTCTCAAAAAAGCTAAAGGGTCCATCCCTAAAGCCATTGTTAGCCGTAATGACTGCCAAATTGATGCCGACAGTAGAGTACGCAAGTATCGTTCTACATGGAACAGATGCTAAATTGTTGGACACGATACAACTGAAAGCACACAAAAGGGTTTTTAACCTACCTCAGAATGCGTCTCCAGCGCAGGTGAGATTGGAATTTGGCCTTATTCATCAAGAGATCGGGAGAACCTATGCGTATGTCAAAGGCTGGTATAAAATCTGGTTAAATCGAGAGAATGACCTACACGATGCCTTATGGCGGGCTCAGGAAGAAGATCAGCACTCTAGTTATGGAAAGTTTTTAAAACTGGCCTTGGAAGAAACAAAGTCCAAAGATCTTTGGGCACAGTCCCCCTCCTTTCCTGTTTTTTGTAAAGTGAGAAATAAAATGGTGAAACTGCATTCATTATTAGAGGACAAAAATAAGTTTGCAAAGAGGTCGCATGCCTGGATGGTATTGCAGTCCTACATAAAATTAGAACCGGCTGAATATCTGAACACAACATATTCATACTACCTAAAGCGGAAACTCATGGCCACCAGGTTTGGGTACTTACCAAGTTTAGCGGATCAGGCGAAATGGAGATATAATGGGCCTACAATATGTACACTATGTGGCGCAGAGAAGCAAGATTTCATTCCTCTTATCTGTATATGTCCATGTTTAAAGTCGACTCGGGCATGGTTTTTGAAAAAGGCATTTACCGATAGAGGGATTAGGTCTTGTAGATCCGCAATAATCAAGGGCTTGGACTCAACGGATCCCCTTTTAAATTGTAAGGTGATGACATTTTTGATACGGTACGAACAGATAAATAATGAAAATGGACATAAAACTCACAGTGCCATTGATGGAGTAGTGTTTGCACCCGCCATTAGGAACATATATAAGAAGTGGTAGCAGGAGCTGCGTTGTTGACTCCAATATTGGGACTGAAATAAGTGGTGATGGAGGTTCAGTTTTTCGACAAATATAAAATGGTCATGTATTTTGGTTTTAATATGTTAGGTAGGGTTCTTAGGTTTTTAAAAGGATTCTATGTCTAGTGTTTATTTAGTAAGTCAGTAACACTGTATATTTTCTTATGAAATCCCCTTTTAACAATCTTTTTATGAAATCGTTTGGTATAAAAAAAAAAAATTGAAACAATAAAGACTTTCATACTTGTCTCTGGCATATCAAGACTTAGACAATCAGACATGGTACCAGCCTGGTGGATCTTACCAAATGCCATTTTTGTGACTTCCAGACTGGATACGCAAGATGAAGCCCGGATGCTCTGGTCACTCGATAGAAGCTTGGCCCAAGCTTTTAACATTATAACTCTAGTCTCAAAAATCCAAGCATGCCGGGTGCTGTTGTTGCTCGGATATGAATTTACTTTGAAAAAATGAAAAGTCAAGAGGCGTTTGGAAAAACAGGAACAAGTTGGTTTAATTAAACGCAGCGGCCAGGAGAGTATCGACAGAGTAAACGTCTAAAAACAGTCTCTCTGTACATAAGTTTGGCCAATCATATATACAGTTTGTGAGGTACAATAAACCGATCTCACATTCTTAGAAAAGCATTCTAGTCATAAACAACAAGTACAACCAACTAATAAGGGGGACACAGGTGGCTCTCAACCTCGGTGAGAGCTAGTGTGGGCTAGTGTATATGTGTCCAGATGTCTGGCATGGGCAGCGCGTGAGCGCTATGTGTAGTGTGTATGCTGTGTCCTAATTGGTTGAGTGTTCCTAACTTTATGTGGCATCTGACTTTGTTGTATTTTGGGACTCCACGCCTTTGGCCAAACATGTCTTATTGGGGACAATTTCCTTGGACCTGTTTGTGGTGTAACTGCCTACATGTGGGATCGATCAGGATTTTCCCTGGGTGCGCGTTTGACTTTGGGCTAAGTGTAACCCCACCTGTGACCTTTCAATCGGTAGGCTTGGGTCACAGGGCCTGTCTGACCATCTGTTTCTGACCCAGGGTTGATGAGTAAGTCATCTTGGGTGAATCCGACAGCAATAATTCGATTTCATGGTGTTGTGTACATATAACATGGCGGTGATTGATCTAATTTTTACTGACATCCTCATTATTATGTGTACAGTTGTCATAGCGTACTTCGACATTGTCTTTACTGATATTGACATTATTATGCGTGCATACGTTACGGCGTACATCGATATTGCATTTATTGTTATTGCCTTTGTTATGTGTACATATATCATGGTGTACATTGACATTGTAGTCAAGGAAATTAACATTCCCCGCTAGTTGAATTTTCAACTACATCACTTTCCTCGTATGTCATGGCAGTTAAATTGTTTGAGACAATGTGTGGTGCTGTAGTGTTCGTTATCTTTTCCCTAACCTTTGCATCCTACCTAATTTGAGGACTGTGTTTTTACAGCAGGAGACCCCCATTTGTAGGAAACCACACAACAGTAGTTCAAAAGTGAAAGATGGAGGTAATGGCATGAATAGTTTGGACACCAGTAGGGGGATCCAGTAAAACATACTATGCAACCAGTCCTGCTCAGGGGTACCTCCCTCCTTCTTCATGTCAGCTAGTAGACGATGCACTGCTTGGATGGCGAGAGCAAGAGTTCAGTTTTTGAGATCGTTTCCAGGAATAAAAGTACAACAGGAAGCACCAATCTTGGCACACACCCCACTCTCCATAGCGGTCATCAAGTCCAACACATACCGATGCTGCATCACCAAGAGGTGGAAGGGCCTCAGTTCTTCCTTGATAGCATGTAGTCTGAGCTCAGTGTCGTTGATCATCTTTAGTAGCTCCCACCTGATTATTTGTAGCCAGTGGGTGTTCGCCTTCATTTGCAAGGTGAAGAAGAATATTTATTGATCCTCCTGCGTTTACTTGAGTCTTAGTAAACAGTCTAAATTCTTCCGGAATATCCTTGTACTGAGCTCAGCCAAAATAATCAGCAGTTCTTCTTCGAGCCTAATGCAACAGAGTTGTTTTCTTCTGTAGCAAATGCAGGGACAACTCAGATAGATCTTCGCCAGGGATGACCAGTGTTGGTGTGTGTATGGTTACGAGGGTGCAGAGGCCCCGCCATCCAGGGACAAGCTGGGTGTAGGCAAGCTCACCACACTGACAGTACATATCTATTAACGTGGAGGTGCCCCATTGCAGGTCTGGTATTTGTAGTATTACTTCACAGTTTTCATTAAAACCAAGCGGTATGGTTCTTTTGCCTCTGTAACACAAAGAATACAGTGTAAGTTTCCATACAATTAGAGGTTGCCCCTTCCCATCCAACCATGTGTATCTATTAATCTTGGTATCCCAGATTTTCTGGCACGGGGCATCTACGCTTGTGTTTGACCCCCTCCCATGAGACTCATTTCCCCTAGCGTGGTTGAGGTGAGCAACCCTGCACTGGATTTCCAGGTCCGAGGTCCACTTTCCATTAAAAAGGCCTATCCCATATATGTTAAGGGCCACCCTGGGACTGCAGACGGAGGCGAGAGTGGACATATTTGTGCACTGATGCAGTGGTCTTGCTACCTTCAAGAACCTCTTTTCTACGAAGTCCCGGGGCCAAACAGTGTCCTCCCCTATATTGCCCCTTCTGTGCATCCTGTCTACCTTGGTTTAGATGTCGCTAGGTTCAGTAAAAAGATACAGTACTATGGGATTGGTCTCATCCCAGGTGATGTTTACTGTTGCTCTACAGGGTTCTACTCTTTTGGGCTGAATCTTGGCCCGGAT
Source organism: Calotriton arnoldi (assembly GCA_963921515.1). NCBI lineage: Eukaryota > Metazoa > Chordata > Amphibia > Caudata > Salamandridae > Calotriton > Calotriton arnoldi. Next base: position 698,188 of record CAWUFW010006987.1, read on the forward strand.
CCTACATAGGTACAGGTGAATGAGGCATTTTGCTTTTTTGGGGGCTATCTCCTGGGATAAGTAAAGCCTGTCTGCACCTACGGTGTAGGGTATCAGTTAACATATGTAGCACGACCTGTTCGTAGTTTGAGGGCATAAGGCTGTCATATGTTGGTATCGTGTTGTGTAGGAATGCGCTGTGTAGTGCGTGAGGAATGCTAGCATTTGGCTCAGCACAGGTATAATTGAGGTGAGAGAGGTCCCTGTGCATGCGTTGCAAAAATATCGAAGTACATTTCATAAGACTAGGCATGTTTCTGACTCCAGATGGGCACGAGAGCACCCAGGCTAAAGAGAGTGTATACAAGAATACATAAATACATAACTTGAAAAACAATCATAGGCTGTGGGATGATCTTCAGGGGAGATGTCTGTTGTCTGGGCATCCAGGGGTGTCTTGCCATGGTGCAGTGCAACAAAAGAGTCCTTTTTATAACAAAATGTGGCTGTAAATTCAATTTACAGTTTGCGTTCTTGAGCGGTTGGCTTTGTTGGAGTTCTTTTGAAGGCTTTGATTGAAAGGGCAATGGACCGTGGCAATGATGGTGCACCTGTGGCTCGGTCTCAGACCTGTAGGATAAGAGATGTGGGTTGTAGGTTAGTGTTTGCAAAAACACATCATTAGACTGTTTTGGGAAAATTCCAGTGTTTTCTTTTACAAATTCATTCTATAGCTTCACTGTGTGCGAGATTTTCTAGTGGGGTACTGGAAGGAGTGGTAGCATTTTTAGGAAATAGGGAGTTTAAGTTAGTTTAGTGCTATTTGTACTTTGGTTCCCCCCTCCCCCTGCTACGGCGGGGACAGCAATTTCCTCTGTGGGTTGCTCCGTTAGAGGTGTGATGTTTAACTGGTGTGGGGGTGTCCTTTTGACATGCATGGGCTGTGTGCAAATGTGAGGGGAAGTGGATGTTTAATTTATAGGTTGATGTTTCCGTTGTCACGTGCACGTCCCTCTGGTCTCTGCACGTGGCATGTAATGAGGTTCTCCCTAATGGAGTTGAGTGTTTTGATTTCGTCCTTTTTCTGGAAGCTTCAGTTTTTGGGCTTTTTCCGGCAGGTCATCGGGTGCTTTCCCGAGGGCTCATGTAGGGCTGGTTGTGATGCGGCATACCAGTGGGGGTTGAGAAGCTGCTCTATGGCACCCGTGATTCGGATGTGGCAATGACTGGGATCAGGCCTATTGCTTCCTTGGACAATGTTCGTGAGGCCCTGTGTATCTTATTTGACAAGCTGGGTACAGTGGTGAGCAGATCCACTCACCTTGTGCGGGAGACTGTGATGGTCACCTATGGAAACCCTTTCCCTCCCGTCGGCCCCCTCTCCCTCTGATCTAGGATGCTCTGGGTCCACCCCCTCGGCGGGAATCAGGGACTTTCCACCCAGAAACATACTACTCTTGCTGCTTTGGAGGGGCATGATCCGATGAGCAGAATTTGGATGTGTTTGCAAGCCTTAGGGGAGAGAAGGAGGCAGAATGTCCTGCTTACAATGGGAGTCAGGTGTGCGGCTGGGACTTGTCATGCCGTGAGTAACCACTGAAACGGCTGATTACCCAGGTGAATTTCCCTATTGACTTGGTGCCAAATTTGTGCATGGAGTACGGAGCTCCATGGGTCAACCGAAATGCACAGGAAACCTGGCTTCTGGCACCGGAGTGTCGCCTCGTTTTGGAATTAACACGTGGGCCTCCATTTACTGGAGGACTAAAAATCCTGCGAATGGGATATTTTCGATCTAGGGCATGCCCTGGTGACTCGGGCGAAGGGACCTGGGTGCTTGCTTTTATGCACTGGTCGGGAGCCGCCCTGTCCCCAAGTCAGACTTCCCTCCCCCCGGAACATGGTCAACCAACCCCGCCCCCGGGGATCAACAGCGGTGGGAGGCCCAGGCCCCTGCCGGCACTCAGATGGCAAACTCTAGTATGAACGCCCAATCGATCTAGTACTGCGGCTGTAAAAGTTGGCTGCGAAATACTGTTGCGGGGATTCTGCACATATACAGAACTATGCGCAGGAAAACAGGACCTCGGTGTATAGTGGTGTACCACCCATCCACCTTAGTGCCCAAAATCCCAATCTGACTAGCTATAGTGTCTCGTTCGTTCTCCGTACTACAGCGAAGCTACCAATGATTAGACATCCCAGAACACAAACTCTTTCAGGAATCACGGGAGCAAGAACACTCTTTCATTACTCACTCATACTTGTCCACAACGTGCGTATTAAGAGACACAGTATAGTTAAAAATGTTTATTTCAACTAACATGCTCTAAGACACAGTACACATGCCAGTACTAGCAGCATAATGCATAAAAACAAAACAGTAAGCATTGTTACAATTCCATAGAATACAAACGGGGACAGCATTTTATAAAGACAGTGGATAAAGAACTATACAGCCTTGCCACCCTCCCCGTGCTAGGAACTAGTTTATTATAAAAATAGAAGACCTCTGGGCTTTGTCAGGGGACCCCCATACCGCAAGAACTAGATGCAAGGTTTACATCATCGGACAAACACAGCTCTTCTCCCTGGAAAGGTTTTTCTCCAAGTGCCTCCAACAGGGAGATCACAATATTAAAAGCACACGTATTTCTCCAGTGCAGCTGTGTTTTATGTTATGTCTAAGTGCAAGGGGCTGACCAGAACAGCAACAACAAGGAACGTTGTTTTTCGACCTTGTACATTGTGTGCAGACGAAAACCACAGAGAACATCAGGAAAGGTGAAAGGCAGAAATGCAGACAGTTCTAATGTGAACGGTCACAAGCAGAGTCTGGAAAAACAAAGTCACGGAGTAACGTGTGCAAAAGAGGCATCATGGCAGCTAGGCCTAAGCTAACTTAGCAATGTCGACAATGAGGCCACAATCTACACTAAACCCTCCCCTGGTCAGTCCATTGAACAAGACATAGGACGAAAACAGAGTTCAAATAGATGGAGCAGAATGCAAACGTCTGTATGTGGGAAAATGTTTTGGAAGAGAAAAAGAGGAAAAAATCGAAATGGAACAAAAAAATAAAATATAGTCACTTAAAAGAGTCTTAAAAAAATTCCAATAAGCAGGTTATTAAGAAGCGAAAACACTAATCCATTAGTGTGTATGCGCAGAAGACAGCAACACCCTCCAAAAAGACATCATTATCATCGTTGGAAAAAAGAGATGCCATCCAGTTCAACAAATCAAAGCTGCATTCATGTTCCTCACAATAGGGAGCAGCGATCAGCATTGCGGGACAACTTGCGTGATAGTCAATATAACTTTGTTGTAGGAGATTCTGAGCAGCCGCCCAGACATCCCATTGTGCCAAGACTCTAAGTGCAGCTGCACGCGCCATTAATCCGTCACCGGAACATTCCCGTTCATGGGCCATTAAGGGGCCCATCAACTGGTCGAAATCCGGGTCAGAAAAGGACGTAGTGGAGAGGCAAACATCCACCGACCAAGAGAACGGACATCTTAAGCAGGACATCACAGGTTGCACGCAAGTAAAATACGCAAAGCGAAAAGACAGTCCATAAGCCACACTGAGTGTCGCCAGCGGCAGGGCGCTGAAGCTGTCAATCATGCGGTCACGGAGCATCCGTAGTCGCCCTGGGTTGTGTAGTCCCACAAGAGGTGCAGCCATTGGGCAACAGGCAAAGTAAAAGCAATATTCCAGCAGCTAAGGCTAGGATCAATGGGAAGCCACCAAAGACGCTGGAAAAAATAGAATGAATAAAAGCCGGTATTACACCAAATATAGTCTGAAAGGAAGTCAAAAGGCCAGAGCCCACAACTTTAAAAAAGTATACATGGCCGTTGGTATTAGATGCATTAAATATAAGGTGAATCAGTTTACCGAACTGTTGGGGGAGGTTAGTATTTAAAAGGGCCTGTATTTCACTGTGGGTGCTGGCCACCTGGAGGACGAAGGTCTCCCGTGCGGAAGTCAGCAGAACCTCCTGGTTCAATAATAGCACCTTTATTCTGCTCAATTGATTGAAATCTGCCTTCAAAGTCGGTATGTAAGGCCAAATGGAACTATCTAACATCCCACGCGGGGGTGGAAAAAGCACATTTTTGCAGCACACCACGCGTTGCGAAACTGTTACAATGTAGGGTATGCCAGCCTGCAACCCACAACAATCTTGATTATTTAAAAGCAGATAGCTACCATTAGCAAGCATAGTGAAAGTAGGTGATATAACCGGAACAGGAATGCCCTTTAAAACACATGCAAGATTCTGGGCGGAAACATTACAAGCCCCGTGCAATTTGATGTTTTTACAAACAAGGGAATGACCCACTGTAGAATCGCAAGACTCCCCTGTGAGAAATACCTCCTTGTCATCCCTAAGGCACCTGTATGTGAAAGGTAGGTACCAAAGTTCATGCAAAAAGGCACTGCCCAAAGGCTCAAAACGGCCAACAGGTTAATGTTTCATGCATGAACTGAATTCAAATAAAGAAAAAGGCAAAGTGATAACCCTGTGTACTAACCACACTGCAGTGTCTGTCTCCGCCACAGAGAATGGTAAAGGATCTATTTTTTCAATATGTAGAAGAGTGTATGTCGCATCCTTCATGGACATGAACTGCTGCTTTTCGGTTAAGTTAAATGGCAAAAACAAAGCAGACGTGTTTAAAAAATGCCATGGAACCTTCCCCATTTTCAGAGTCTGCAAAGTCCATGCAAACTGCATTACTGAACGCAATTGATTCTGACCATGATATAACACAGACACATCATCCTGTACAATATCAACAACAGATGAAACAATATTCTCTAAGGTGTAAATGCGGGAAGACAGGGTGTTAATACTATTGTCGACTACAGCAAGCACTTTTTCTAGATTTGCTTGATCTATTTCCCGTAAACGGGAAGCAGCTTCTATTGGTGAAAGCTTCCAGATTTCATTGTAAGTCGCATAAACAAATCTTTTAGGTCTTGGACCTCTAGGTCCTAGAACAAAGTCGGCCAGATCGATGTTGCTGGATAGCAGGGATAAATGTTGTTTTACGGAATCTAAGGTAGAGTGCTGCAACCACTGTTTACATAATTTACCAACAGAATATGTTGTAATTGAACGTGAATCAGAAAAACGTGGATCTGGTCTATCCTGTTTGTAACCAGGAGCAGAGTTATGAAAACGCAGCTAGCAGGCATTAGAAGCTATGGGCCACACCAACCAGGCTGATCGATCTAGTGTAGAGACATTAAATGAGTTATTTTGAAACAAAGCTTGCAATCTATCAAGGGAATAATTTAAATGCAAGCCTGTGTTGGGCACTGATGACAACGCAGGAATGGTGGGTGCATTCAATTGTTTGGAAGTTGCCAAACCAAAACAAGTTGTTTGGTATATAGGACTATTTAAAAATAATATTTGGGTCGGGATGAGGCAAGCACGGTGTTAGGCTTCTGTACCGCGTACCTGCCAGGATTTAGTGCCCCAAATAGATTTCAAATCAATGGTGTTTTTCCAGTGCTCATAGCCACCAACAGCTAATGCGTCCATAAAGGAGCTGGAATATAGCAACTTGGTGGGGGTCAACATCACCTTTGGGTTTGAAGAACTGTTCAATTTAAAGTAATATGACCCTGGGTTTGACCGGTCAAAGTCTGTAAAGTAAGTACATTTATTTATCAGGGTTTGGGAGCTACCTTGCAGAGGGGTCGGGCAATGTTCCCACTGGGTGTAATTGAAACTACCTCGAAGTGAACTCGGTTTATGCAAAAAATGGTTACCATAATGTTGATAGCAATACAAATCGGCATAATTAGCTGAATTTAAGTACAAATCCTCAGCATTAAAAGCAGCATAATATTTCAAATCAGAAAATAATGTTTCAATTGCATGCACATCCCAATCATCTGAATGAATGTTCCTTTTTACCACATCACCCATGGAAATACGAAGCAGATTTGGGACATTAATAATTTCTGTATGTCCATGAATTTGGAAATTCACTGCATCCCATACGATGCCATCTGCAACTGGAAAGGCGGAAATGTTCACAAATGTGTGGTCACGCTTCATGATGTGTGAAGCAGAATGCGGAGCCAAAGTTCCAGCTACAGAGTTCACCGCATAGCATTCTGGCAAGTAGTGACCATTGATGAGCAAGAAAAAAACTGTCACAAAGCCAATGGACATAAACAGGAAAATCAGGAATAACACCAACCAGATGTATATCCATGGAGGGTTCAAAAAATTGTCTCTGAACCAGGAAACAAAAATACTGAATTTTGTTGGGACAGATGATGAGGTGGAAGACGAATCAAAGGAAAAACGAGACGGGCTCAGAGGTGTTGTAGGCAAATGAGCCACTGACTCGCTTGCGGGATAAGTGTACTCAGTTTCGTCGTTGCAGGAGGAAGCCGGGAGGTTGAGCTGGCGATCTGGCAAAGCGACCATCCCAATGGCAACATCGGCACCTGTGGAGTCAGGAGGGCCACGAACAGGATTTCTGGAAATTGCTGGACATGATATAGCAGGTGTTACACTATTCAGAATCGGCCAGATCTTGTAGCTTGACATTGTCCACTGAGATGTATCTGTTGTCTTTGCGACCAGGAAGCGGTGGTAAGATGACTGTACGAGAACCCTTCAAGCCAAGAACTGGAACCGGTGCACGATAAGAGGGGCCAGATTCTTTTTTGTTCTCCACCTTCTCTCGGACCAGATCTCCAATCTTTGGAAGCCAGCCGGCAACCGGAATCTGCAGTGCTGCGTCTGTGGCTGAGGGTAAGTGTTCGCTTGCAAGTCTGTCACGGGTCTCTTGTAAGTCCTGTAACATAGTAGAATGATTATCTACGTCAAAGATTGCGGCAGTCGCCGCCATGTCTAGACCATCAAGGTCTGGCACAAACATCTGTATGCCAAAGAGCATTTCGTATGGTGTCCGCCCACCCAGAGATCTTCTAGGGAGATTATTAAGTGCACGTTGCACGCCATACAAGTGGGCCAGTCAGTTCCTGCCAGTACCGAAGACTCTAGCTGTCAAGGATTGCTTTAAGTCATGGTTCATTTGCTCCACAATTGAGTTGCCCTCAGGCCTGTATGGAGACGAAAATTGCACCAGCACCCCCATAGACCTCATCGCGTCCTTGTACGCCTTAGAGGCGAACGCTGGACCTTAGTCGGAATGGAAGGTGCCACAGGCAAAAATTCCCACAAAGACACACAAATCCCTGATGACATTTCGAGCGTCAGCACTACGTTGTGGCTAAACCCAGATGAAACGTGTGCACGAATCAACTGCAACTAAGATGTATTTATATGCAGTATCAGAAGAAAATGGACCGCAGTGATCAAGATATACACACCCAAAAGGTTTATTAGAAATGCAGAGCTGTGTTTGTGGCGGACGCGTAACAGTAGAGGGCTTAATTTGCTGACAGATGTCACAAGAAAGAACATAATTACGGGTCTGTTTGTATAAACCACGCCACCAATAACGCTGCTGCAAGAGCGAAACAGTTGCAGACACTCCAGCATGGGCCGAATTCAAGCCTTCGTGTGCTGCTGTTATCAAAGAACTTCTGCGGTCCGCGTTGGGAATCAGCCGATCACCAACGTCCGGAATTCTTATATAAGGAACCTGGTCGGGACTTAAGTGATAAGAGTACTTGGAAGGGAAACCCTGTGGGTAATTAGAACCTTCCTTAGTTGCAGTAACAGCTGCCAAAATCTCATTATCTATTTTTGTCATGGATCTTGTAACGGCTGCTACTGAGCACGTGGCTACTGCTGATTTGGCAGCTTTGTCCGCCAAACTGTTACCGACCGCGTGTGCGCCCGCATGCTGGTGGCCAACAGTGTGAATCACCTGTGTGAGAGGCAGACGTTGTTTAAGATCTGCTACTCGAACCCAAAGCATTTTATGCTTAATTGCGCTGCCTTTAGAATCTCTGTAGTCGTTCTGAGACCAAAAGAATAAGTTGTCATTAAAAGACTGAACACAGTAGCAAGAATCGCATACAATAAGTGTAGTCACATCCGGGTCTGCAAACTCAAGTGCGAGCACCAAAGCACGCAGCTCGGCCAATTGAGCGGTACTGTCTCCCAGTGCCTGCGTGTGTACAACAGTCGACTTGAACTCACCGTTCACTATGTTGCCTGCCACTATTGCGCAAGCTGCTGAATAAGCATGCTTAGAACCCGTGGCTGGTTGCGCTGAACCATCGGTGTAAATGATACATTTGTAATCCTCAAGTGGCAGCAAAGACAGAGGAGGAGGATGAACAAATTCATACTGCAAGAACTCCTGTGTCTGAAGAGAGGAATCAAAGATAAAGGTGACATCCGGAGACGTCAATGAAGTAGCCCATTGTATCCAGCGGGGGTGCAAAGCCTTAGAGTTTGGTACACTTGCCTTTGTCACTGCCTCTAGGGCAGGATAGGGTGTTACCACCAAGATGCTTTTTCCCTGTGCCAGTGCACGTTCTTTAAGAATCGCCATTTGCAATGCAGTCAAAACTTTCTCCACAGTTGAAAAGCGCAACTCGGCAGAAGTGTATAGATGCGACTTGTAGGCAATCGGTACTGTGTCACCTTCATTAAACGTCAAGTACGTGAAACCCACTGCGCCTGGCACGATTCTAATCACCATGTTCGTGTGGTTATCACGAGTTAACAAGAACTTAGATTCAAGTAAATCAGACTGCAAAGATTGCAGAATAAGTGAATGCTCCGGAAGCCAGCATGACTTAGAAAAGGTTGGTTGTATCAAGGCATAGAGAAGCTTGATATGCTGGGCATATTCGGGAACGTAAGAACGCCCAAAGTTCAAAAATCCCAGCAAAGACTGAAGTTTTTTCAGGGTCGTCGGAGGGCGCAGAAGTGCGCACTTCTCCAGGAAATGGGGAGCCAAGCCCCTACCTTCATTGTTGAGCTCGTAGCCCAAAAACAACACAGTGTATTCTGCGATGTGAGATTTGGCAAAATTGAATTTGTAACCTAGGACCGCAAACTCAAGAATAATGTGGTCTACTCGGCAAAGATGCGGCCATAGTTCGTCGTCTGTCAGATATATATCATCCACGTACGAATACACATCTGGGTCTTTGCTGTCCAACAAAGAGACAACATGGGCGGCGAAGACCCCCGGGCTGTTTTGTAGCCCATTGGCAAACGCTGGAATTTTATTTGTTTTCCACCGGAACTGAAAGCAGTCCATTGACTGCAGTCAGGAGACAAATTGTGTGTGTAAAAACCATTTGAAAGGTCAAGTGTCGTTTTATATTTTTTACGAACAAGACTGTCTACTAGCGCAGAACTATGGGTATTCTGTACTGCAAAGGTTCAACAATGAGAGTTCAAATGCCGGTAATCTAAAACCAAGCGGTAAGACCCATCGGGTTTAGAAACCGCAAAAAGCGGATTATTCATTGGTGACACGCATGTTTCAATTACTCCTTGATATTCTAACTGTGTCAGAATTTCGGAAACGGGACCCTTTGCTTCCCGCCGGAGGGGATATTGGGGTTGAGGCTGTGGCAGAGACCGCAATGGTATTTCATGGGGGTGAGAATCCTCATCCCAGCCCACGTGATTACGGTACAGTGCCGGGGCCTGGGCCACAGCTCACTCAGCTGCGAGAGCCTCCGCTTTGTCCTTGGGGACATGACGAGAAAAGCTCGGAAGGATTACTTCCTCCCCTTTAGGAGCAGCGAGAACAAATGGGGGCGGCCAATCTGCCTCCGCTAATAAAATGTCGTAAGAAGAGGTCAGATTTTCCCCCAAAATCCCTTTAATAACACACTCTATGTCACCTTCAATTTGAAGGACAATATTAAATAGTCTGTCAGGGGGTGCCACTTGAGTGTCAGCTGTCTCGACAGTAATGAAAGTGTCAGTTGCTATCGCCTCCATATGAGGACGTAGTGCCTCCCGCACTATGGTAACTTCCGCGGTGCTGTCTAGCAGCGTCACTGCCCACGTCCAATTCAGGAGTCTCGTTCTCACCGTCTGTGGCATATCTGGCTGTTAAGGCTGCAACCTTTTTCTTCTGAAACTGTGGGCGAGAACGTGGAAACTCTTCTTGTTTCCCTTTTCCAGGTTGTCGAGGTTGGTCCCCTCCCTGTGGGGCGTCACGACCCCTGCCTCTTTCCTGGCGATCTCCTCCACCAGCCTGTGAGGTCGATGGTGACTGAAGAACGAGGAGAACGCTGGTCAGGGACCTGAAATCTGTCAGGAGAACTAATTCTCACTCGGTCGCGCAAATCATATGTGCGTTCAGAAGATGCGGAAACCGGTGACGCTGCACGCGACCCTGTTTTTTGTTGTTGCTTACCCTGCCTCTTTAACTTCCAGTTCTTTTTTAGAAAAGAACGGTTTCTCGTCTTTACCTGACTGAGATGTTTGTTGTGGTTGTGGTTGAGTTTGCGTTTTAGCAAAAGGCTTAACTCCCAAACTATTGCGGCCAATGGTTTTATAAGCCTGCGCAATAATTTTAGGTAATTCGTGAGGCTTGTCCAGTTCTGGGACTAAAGCCAAAGCATTAGCTACTTGAAAGTTAACTGCATCACCCTTGACATTCGCAAGGATTAGATCAGCCACCACATCGAACACTCCCACTAGTCTCATCCCCAATTCCACAGCCGCTTCAGGGCCATGTTCGTCTTAAACACGCTTAATCACGGTGGGGAGGACCGTCATGGATGGAGTGCCGAAACGCTTCGCATACACTGCCGCAAATACCTTACCCCAGTTGTTGCATTCTGTCAACTCGGGAATTAAGTCTTTTGGCAAACTTATAGTCAAAATCCTGTGTTTTTCCACAGGAGAGGTATTGGGAAACACCGCCTCCAGCTGGTCAAATTTTTCAGCAAGCCAATAAGGCAAATCATCCTTATTCTGTGAGCGTTTGCCCATCACCGAATTAACCATGACGGGACTTATAGTCCCACCGCCAAGTCCAGCTAGATGCGCCGCAACTCCAGGAGGGGCCATCTGGACGTTGCCTGTGACATACTGTACTAAGGCTCTGTGCACACGGACCAAAGACGTATGCAGCACCCGCAGTTCATCTACTGGAACCGCTAAATAACGTGGATGCGGGGTATACCCGGCCAAAACAGGCCAAGCGGCCCCATCTATCGATAAAGGGCCTAAACGAATCGGGGTGACCGGGTGTGGGAGGGCGCCATTAAACCATTGCCATGCAGTGAGTGGAACTTCAAGAGCCTGATAAGGCCGATAAACATTAGGAAGGATGGTGGGAGCGTAAACGTGGAACAAATTGTCAGCTCCTTCCACCACCGGAAAAGTGACCCATGAGTAAAAAACCTCAAAGTGGTAAGCCGGATCAGCTTGTACCACAAAGATGAGGGCTACACCCGCGTCGGGTACTCCATAGGCCGTTAAATGAGCACGGAGCGCGGCGCGGCTATGTGCCGGGATATTTACATTCACAGCCATCAAGACTAAGAAATGTTGAACAACCTAGTGCATGGCAGCGCAATATAGGGTAATAATAAAGACTATACCTTTTAATAACTTCAAGCTTGAAAGAACCTATAAAAACATCAATATAGGAGGTTACACCCACACATCCGTTACCGGAAAGAGAAGTGAGGGGTATTGTGGACAAGCACAAGCACTACTCAAGCGTCTCGCAGATAAGATGCCCACCAAACGTTGTGGTGCCATGTTGCGGGGATTATGCACATATACAGAACTATGCGCAGGAAAACAGGACCTCAGTGTATAGTGGTGTACCACCCATCCACCTTAGTGCCCAAAATCCCAATCCGACTAGCTATAGTGTCTCATTCGTTCTCCGTACTACAGCGAAGCTACCAATGATTAAACATCCCAGAACACAGACTCTTTCAGGAATCGCGGGAGCAAGAACACTCTTTCATTACTCACTCATACTTGTCCACAACGTGCGTATTAAGAGACACAGTATAGTTTAAAAATGTTTATTTCAACTAACATGCTCTAAGACACAGTACACGTGCCAGTACTAGCAGCATAATGCATAAAAACAAAACAGTAAGCATTGTTACAATTCCATAGAATACAAACGGGGACAGCATTTTATAAAGACAGTGGATAAAGAACTATACAGCCTTGCCACCCTCCCCGTGCTAGGAACTAGTTTATTATAAAAATAGAAGACCTCTGGGCTTTGTCAGGGGGACCCCCATACCGCAAGAACTAGATGCAAGGTTTACATCATCGGACAAACACAGCTCTTCTCCCTGGAAAGGTTTTTCTCCAAGTGCCTCCAACAGGGAGATCACAATATTAAAAGCACACAAATTTCTCCAGTGCAGCTGTGTTTTATGTTATGTCTAAGTGCAAGGGGCTGACCAGAACAGCAACAACAAGGAACGTTGTTTTTCGACCTTGTACATTGTGTGCAGACGAAAACCACAGAGAACATCAGGAAAGGTGAAAGGCAGAAATGCAGACAGTTCTAATGTGAACGGTCACAAGCAGAGTCTGGAAAAACAAAGTCACGGAGTAACGTGTGCAAAAGAGGCATCATGGCAGCTAGGCCTAAGCTAACTTAGCAATGTCGACAATGAGGCCACAATCCACACTACAATACAGGTGACGAAATGTAACTGGAAGCGGTGTGCAGGTGATAGGTCATGTTGGGGGGTGGTTTTGGACTTACTGCGTGTTTGTACTCTGTAATTGTGCTAGGACATTGTCACCCCAGACAGTCACCCCTCCCTGCTGTTGCTGTGGCACCGGTTCCTGCTGGACTGGGCTCCCTGTCTGCTGCAGTGGTTGCCACGTGCTCAGCCAACCACCCAGGCCCCTGCTGTGGTGGGGTGGCTGTAGCCTGGTTTTCTTGAGGCTGATTGTACAATGCATTTGCGTTGCCCTGGGCTTGGTTTTGGAAATGGGTATTCTGTGGGGGCCGTCCTGGGACTATTCCTTTCTGCTCGTGATATGCTTTTAGGCGGCATCGGTTAGCCATGTGGACCACCCTGTGACAATAGTGGCACTCTTTCAGGCTTGGCTATAGCCAGCTTCCCTGACCTTAGCCGCCAGGACTGGGTGGATTCCCCCTGAGGTCCGGGTACGGAGCTCCCTTTAAGACTGGTGCCATCTGTACGTTTGCAGCCAATGCGGCCCCCTTGGGGCCGTCTTTTAAAAAAATTTGTGTTGGACCAATTTGGTGGTGTCTTGTTGGGCCTGCTACTGCTTCTCTCTGTCCTTCTCCTGTCTTTTCTGGTAATAATGTAATAGTGGGCCTGTATCTCTCGCCAGGGTTTGATGTCTAGTCCTACTACGCCACCTAGTTTGGTATGTATCTCAGTGGGCAGTCCCTTTTTGAAGCTGTTGTAGAAAAATGCAAACTGGGGACCCATGTTGGTCCAAGGCTGTCTTGTTTCTTGTGCTCATCGTTCTCTCATTCAGGCAATATATCCCTCAGGGCCGTCCATATCTTGTCTTTGAATGAGTTAAATGCGGCCCGTCATGCTCAGTGTTGATCAGTGTGACTGTGGGGATGCGAGCTCGGGAAAACACTGTGTCGGTCTGCTCCCCGATGAAGCTGCTGAACAGAATTTTGATGTCACCTATAGCTAAGTTGATTCCCACTGTGCTCTTTTTGAAGCATGAGATCCACTTTCCTGCCCCGTCCATCAATGGGGGCAGTTTGTTGCTGTGCCCTTCATTGTCTATCTGTGCTCACAGGACATAGATGGTCCCTGACACACCCGGCTGTAGCAGCAGACATATTCTTGCATGCAGCCGCTTCGTCGGTTTCTCCCCGACGTATCGCTCCCATCAGCTCAGACATTCCTGCATGTAGGGGTAGTTCCATTGCGGATCCCCCCTTTGTGCTGGATGCAGTCTTCTGCAACCGCTGTGTTCTCTGGTTCGAAGGATCCCCCCTCCGGCCACAGTCTATTATACTGGCCCTTCCTTTTGGTTCAGCAGGCCCGTAGATGGCCAAAAGGTCGCATGAAGGCCCCGCCTTCTTCTCTTGTCACTATCTCTCCAGGGGTCAATTTGCCTGACTGGTGTGTCGGGGGGAGCGGCAGGCGCTCTCATTGCCGCTCTCTTCGTGCGCACATAAGGTGCAGTTTGGCTTCACCTTTGCCTTACTTGTGTTTCAGTTAGGCTCTCCTGATTTCTTATCTCTTGGTCGGCTCCTCTCCTATGCCGATGGCCAGGAGGAGTGTGGATTTCTGTTAGGAGCCTCTCTTCTGACTGCTCCCCAGATTCATCCTCAGGTGGAGACTAGGGTTTAGCTCTGGCTTCCTCCTGGGGAGGGTGAGTTGCTCTCCATTCCCGTTGGGCTTCCCAGGCGAGAGTTGTTTCTCTTTCTAACCCCAGCTCACGCCTCTCCTCTAACCCCCACCTGGACTGCCTCTTTTGCTTGGTGCTGCGTGCTGTTCTTCTTGGTAGCATTTTGACCTCAAGCTCACTCCCTGATGCTTCCTCCACACCCTGAGAATACCTTAGGGAAGCATATCCTGCGGCTCCCCACTCAGCGTTTGGCCTTGGAGGGCTGGGACCCCTATCTGCCCCTCCACTGGTGGTATCTTTCTCTAGAACTCCTATAATCCTCCCTCTGACTCTAGGCCATTCGGAGGGGTGTTTGGAAGCATGTGTAACTCATCCCACTGGGGTTTTATGAGCCGTGACTGATGGGTGGTGGGTCGAACTTCGAGGGACCCTGGCACTGGACTGAAAGGGGACTGACTGCACCTGGTGTTCTTCCAATCCTGGGTCTGGTGGCTTCCTGCCCGTGGGGGTGTCCACCGGCCCCCTCGACCGGTGGATTGGTGTAGGACAGCACTGGAGCGGCTGGGACGGCAGGCATTAGAGAGAGCTCCTCGCTGCTGGGGTATGGTGAAGGAGGTGCAGATGCCTCGTTTGCGGGTTCAAGGATAGTCTTGTAGGATGGGGTCACTTCGAAGATTGCCCATAGTTCTAGTAAGGCCTCTCTCCTAGCCCTCTTTTCACCTGCATACCTGGTCATTATGTGTGTCTTTGTGTGTTCTATGATGTTGGTATTCAATGTTTCTCTCTCAGGCCAGGGGAATGCGCATGCTTTGGTGTGGTTTGCCACTCACTGCAGTGTTTCTCTAGTTTCCGAACCTGTGTGGGGAACCTATCTTGCATGTGGCCTAGTGGAGTCTCCATGATGGATGAGGAAACTTGTTAAGGAGTTTAAACATTTTGCAGCGAGGTAGCAAATATAGAATTCTGAATTGTGGGAATTTGTTTTATTATTTCATAAACGCAAAAATTACTAAAATGACATAACATTTAAACATAGAGTTTAACAGCACCCGCAACATCAACAACACATAAATGGAAACCTTGAAGAAACTAAAAGAGAAAAGATTGCAAAAAAAAAGATTATTTTGTACAAAATGTCTTAGCTCCTACGACTCGAGGAGAGGGGATGCTCTGTGTAACACACATGCTCTGAGTAACACACATGCTCTGTGTAACACAATTGCTCTGTGTAACACACATGCTCTGTCTAACACACATGCTCTGTGTAACACACATGCTCTGAGTAACACACATGCTCTGTCTAACACACAGCGCTAGGTGAGCCCAATGGTCTGTCAGTATTGGCTCGGTGGACAAAAATAGCAAAGATGTGTGTGGAGAAAAAGGAACGACTGACAATCATCGGCCCTCTGTGACCAGACACAAGCTATACCGTATTCACCAATCTCTGAATTTTTCCCTAACATCCAAATTACACCCTGTGTCACACATAGGAATCATGCGTACCTTCTGCGTAACGCCCAGAGGTTCAATCGAAAAATACCCACCTCTTCGCTTCTTTTAGACACTGCCAGTGTTAAGAAACCAACAGTCCCTAAGAAAACTCCTTTAAATAAAAAGTAAGATCAAGGTGGTGACCCTATATAACACACCAAGGGACCAGGTGTATCAGTTGTGTAACGCTCAACGATTCAAGCAAAAAAAAAACTGTATCTACCTTCACCCTCGCTAGTGTGCTGAAAAAGGGATTTACACACTTGTCCTGATTTGCCACAAGCCACATGCTGAGACTAAGAATCAGATGTAGTCTCTTACCCTGTGATGGCAGCCTCCGGACGGACCCCTGCCCTGCGGATTCAGCAGAACTGCTAATCAATTATGGTGTCTGCTCACCAGTCTTGTTGCACGTATGTGAATCCGTTCGGGCAGGGGTCCTTGTCCTTCTGCAGCAGTTGGGCTCGATAACCAATTTCTCCTAGCTGGCTCACCAAAATGTTGCTCGGATATGAATTTATGTTGAAAAAATGAAGACAAGCGGCGTTTGGCAAAACAGGAACAAGTTTGTTTAATTAAACGCAGCAGTGGGAGAGTATCAACAGAGTCACATCTGAAAACAGTTTCCCTGTACGTAAGTTTTGCTCGGCCATATATACAGTTTATAAATCGATATCACATTCTTAGAAAGGCATCCTAGTCATAAACAGCAAGTACAACCATCTGATAAGGGGGAGGCAGGTGGTTCTCGACCTGGGGGAGAGCTAGTTTGGGCCAATGTGTATGTGTCCAGATGTCAGGCATAGGAAGCGTGTGATCGCTACATGTGGTGTGTATGCTGTGTCCGGATTGGTTGAGTGTTCCTAACTTTGCGTGGCATCTTACTTTGTGGCATTTTAGAAACATGCTTTATGGGGACCAAGTTCCTCAGAACTGTTTGTGGTGTAACTTCCTATCTGTGGGATCGATCAGGGTTTTCCCTGGGTGTGCGTTTGTCTTTGGCTAAGTGTAACCCGACCTATGACCTATCAGTCGGTAGGCTTCGGTTTGGGTCGCTGGGCCTGTCTGACCACGTATCTCTGACTCGGAGTTGATGGGGAGGTCATCTTGTGTGAATCCGACAGCAATGATACGAGTTTGTGATGCGGTGTACATATAACATGGCGGTCATTGATATAAGTTTTACTGACATCCTCATTATTATTAGGCCTGGGTGGAGCTCGCAGAGTTCAGCTACGAGGAATTCCACGGAGCTTGCCAAAATCTCTGCGAGATTCTGCAGAATTCCGCCAGAGGGCAGAGCTGCTCAGTGCGCCCGTTTGCGCTACATTTCTGATGTTTGGTAATACGACACGCGTTCTCATGCTCAAAATTGCACGCAAACGGCACTTGAGGAGAAAATCTGCTCGAGGATGCTGCGTGATGCAGCCGCAGTCACTGGTGCTCTCTCGCAAAAAAGGCGATGGATGTCACAGGCAGAGCCTGCAAGTCTCGCAAGCGCCCATGGGCTGTCGGCAAGTCTCGCTGGCAGCCAGCAAATCTCACTGACACTCGCAGGCGGCCAGCAAATCTCACCGGCAATAGCGAGTGCTTGCAAAAACCCGGCTCGAGTGCGCCAACCAAAGATAAACTCCACTACAAGGTGGAATGTGGAATTTATCGGAAACTCTGCGTCCTCCGCAGGACACGCAGTTCCCAAATTCCGTAAATTCCGTGAGTGGAGAGCAATTTTACGCCCAGGCCTAATTGTTACATCAACGTTGTCTTTACTGATATTGACATTGTTATGCGGGCATAGGTTACGACGTACATCGATATTGCATTTATTGGTATTGCCGTTGTTATGCGTGCCTATATCATGGTGTACATTGACATCGTATTCACAGATATTAACACTGTTCAATAAAAAACAAGAATCACTGAAGGTGTCACCCATGACTCTTACACTGTGCAACTGTGCAGCTCCTGGGACCTGGTGCATGCTGAACTGTGAAACGCACGTGCCTCATAAACAGATTCAGAACAAGCTGTTAGGTTGAGGTCTTCCATATGATGATCGGTGTACTCCAAGGTAAGTAATAGAAGTAACCAAGATTTTTCCAGGGGGTGGTGGGTGGGAGACCTGATAGCACAGCAGGTTATCTTTAGATTACAGTACTGCTTGTACCTAAGGCAGGTGGGTGAGGGATCATCTCCAGAAACAGTGGACAGGTGTCAGCCCCCTGCACGTAAAGTGAGAACAGAGATCCTCATGCTGGGACATGCAATGAGTCACTGCACCGCCTCCTGGGGGATGTCTGGGGAGTCCATGGGGCCCCCTTTACCACCTCCACAGGGGGTGAACTGACAATGAACCACTTTCTTTTTTGGTGCTTCTCCTAAGGGCCTCTTTTCCTCTGCACCTGTGTCCATAATACAGCGTAGTTTCAGAGGCAAAGGGATTCGTTCATTTGCATGGGGCCACACCATGATGCAAATAAGGAAGTGCTCTCTTAAGGTAGCACTGGCTCTACATGTGCACCAGCTCTATCGGTATTAAGGAAGGGGCAGCACAAGCGTCTGCGGCCCCTTCTGTAATACCATTGTGCCCTGAGGGGGCACAAAGCGGATGCACATGCTTGTTGTGCCTCGGGCACATTGTATAATAAGGCCTGTGTGCGTCAGAGGGTTGGTCAGAGGAGTGCATCTCTACCAGCACCTATGACGACCACCACTGTAGTCTTCAGAACTGCTTTGTATGTGCCCTCGAGGGTGGAGAAGGAAGTTAGAGGTGGAGAGGGTAAGTGGGGGTGGAGAGGGTAAGTGGAGGTGGAAAGGTTTGTTCATGTTCATCATTAGATTCCTGGCGTTTATTGTCTCGTGCATGTGAGTATATGTGCTCAGCTCTGCGGACTAATTCATTCATTGTAATGTGTCTGTGTATCCTTTAAGTCATAGATTCTAATCTCTGTAAGTCCACTCAAACTTTCATTCTTCCCAGGTTGATAACATTTGTACCATTAAATTGAGTAGTAACACCTCTTGTCAGTGCGTAGAGATCAGTCATTAAGACCCTCATTACGAGTCAAAAGGAGCAGAATTACTTCATGGAATATCATTCCATCTTACTCTAGATAGGTCAGTTTTTCCGAGTCCAGTTTTTTTCTGACGTAGGAGCAGACTGTTAGAACACGCATTGCTCTTCCCTCCTTGTCTCCCCCACTCTTGTAGAACCCCCGACCCCTTACCCAGATGCCCCCCATACACTTACCACCCACTCAGAGCAGGTCTGTTCCCATTCCTGGAGGTTTAACTTCTAATTGCACATTACTGGTTTGGACTTACCACATGGTACTGGTAAAATTCCATGACCTTTTATCATGACCCCAGCAGTGTACAACTTGGAGTGAGGGCCCGAGTGTGTAATGTAAGTGTAATAGAAACCAGGGTCCGTGTAACCTAAGTAGCCTGGCTGATACTGATTTTCACAGAGTCTAAGTTTAGTACCATGTGAAATATTATAAGGCTGTTGTGAGAAGTTGGCCTGGCATATGCTGTCCACTAATTATAGTGGGCACCTTGCACCAGTCCAAATCGACTCTTATGGTAGGTAGGTTAAAGACAACCTTATTGAAAGCTATCCTAGTGGTAGCTGTGGAGAGCAGCCTTCAGGCTAAATCTTGAAGGAATGTAAAGCAGCTTGTTTTACCAGTCTATAATCTCTTGAGTGACCAAATGAAAGAGCACCACACCAGGTATATATTCAAAATATATGTATTTATTACTAAACACACCCCTCTAGTCTCTTTATGAGGCTAGAGTTCGAAGTACATAGGTTATAAGATCTTAAATCACAGTAATAGCACAAATACACGTTTGGGCCCTAGGGGCGTACCAAACCATATACCAATAAAGTGGTATGCGAACCACGACTGAACTAGACACTAGGCCTAGAGCCTCTAGAAGTGCTTGGACCACAAGGAACCACCCAAGGTAGTGACACAGGGGACCCACGGGAGACGCGTGCAGTGTAAATACACAACCGCGATACGCCGTTAACTTCTATGGAGAAAGTCGGGATCGGGAAAATAGAGGAAAGGGACACTTAAAAGAGGACTAGGACAAAACCCTTTGAGATCTAGGACTTTGAAGAGTCTCTACCCACGGGAGCACCGGAGTACTCGTGTTACCTCACCCAGGGAAACCGGGTGCATAGGTGCCTTTCGGGGTCGGGTTTCGTTGTCGTTTCTTATGGCGATCTGCTGCAAAGTGCTGCTGGCGACCAGGAGAAAAGTGTCCGGGTGGATCCAAGAGTGGATCGGAGTTCTGAAGAACCTGAAAGCAGAGGGGACAGAGTCTGGGTCACTAGCCAGTGACCAGGAAGGCGATGGACAGATGCCCACCGATGTCGAGTGCTTCAGGTGCGTTGACGGTCGTCTCGTTTCTGCAGCCACGAGGTCCAGGAGGCGTTGTTGGCGACCAGGAGCAGGATTCGGGCTGGTACACGATGTCTGTCGAGTGCTGCGGTGTCGGCGACCGGATTGGACCCAACAAGCCTTGGCAACGGCAAGTCTCGATGTAGCTGAAGATCGTCGATGGTGCAGACCAGCAAGGTCTGGGGAACTCACCCAGCGAGGGTAAGTCAGGGCAGGCCTGGAGCAACCAGGGGAGCCCTTTGGTTTCTTTAGAAAGTCTTCTGGGGACCCACGAGCCGGCTGGCAAGGGATCGCAAAGACACCTCGGGCGGAATCACTCAACAGGGGCCCACGGTCACTCAGGACGGTGTAGGCCTCTGATCTTCGGAGGGATTCCTGCTGGAGGTTGGGACCACACGTGGTCCAAAGCACAGGTTCGTAGAACGTTGTGAAGGGGTTGCACTCGATAATAGTGCACGGTACCCAGGGGTCGCGGTTCCTCGTCACTCGTGGGGTCCACTTGCCTCAGCTTCGCTGGGGACTCACGATGGCCTTGGAGAAGTCAGGAAATCCACTTCTTGGGCTGCAGGGACTTCGGACTCCGGCGGGAGCGGCGTAGTTTGCGACCGTCGTTATCGTTTTTGGTGCCTGCCAAGCAGGGGAGTCACTCCTTGACCCCAAGGGAGATTCTTCAGTCCTCTAATCGTGATGTAGAGCGTCGAAGGTCCAGGATTCAGTTTCAAAGTTTAGTCCAGGGATATCTAATCTTGCTGTGGCAAGGGTTCCCCATTTTAACTAGTAAAACAGGGAGGGACTAACTCTATGACCCCACCTATGGGAGGGTCAAGGGAGGGGTGGCTACACCCACTTCCCTTTGTCCAGTTTCGTGCCAGAGCAGGGGCAGGTAGCCCCTGAGCTGGTTTGAACTGGCATATGCACAGAGGAGCCTTTGCTCCCCCAGTGCAGGACTTCAAAGCACTCTAAGAGTGCACCCACCCAGCCCCAATACACATTATCCTGTCTGGGGAGGTGGTCACACCTCCCTGCAACAGGAAACCTATTGTCCAGGCCTCCCCTGCCGGAGTTTCGTCCAGCAGCAGGAGGCCAGACTTGTGTCTGTGGCAGCAGCATCCATTTTGTGATGCCAGGGCTTCAGAAAGAAGTTACCGGGTAAGCCAGAGTTAACATGTCTTTCCTCTAGAAGGGTGGAATGCTACCCCCGCCGCCAGGATTGGCGGGGGGTAGTATTCCAAGATGTTTGACACCAAACACGACATGTTTAGGTGCAGCCATTCCAAAGTTAGCATTTTACCGCGAGGATATAATGCGCTTAAGAGTATATGGTCAGGCTGCACTACAAACAGCATCAGAGATGGTCTCCGAACGCTGCAGAGGGGCCCTGCTCATGCAGGGGCACCCTCTCACATAGGAACCATGCACTCTGCCTTTAGGATTGATAAGGCCTGCCTTAGGAGTGACTTATAGGTTTCTAGGTGTGTATGTATTTCGTGATATAGGTAACCTATATCACAGTAAGGGGTGCATGCACCACCTTACCCAGGCTGCAGTAGCAGACCTGTGGTGTCAGTTTGGATGGCCTTCCAGGGGTGGCATAATACATGCTGCAGCCCCTGGCAGGCCTCTGAGGTACCTATGCCCTTGGTACATAGTATACCATATACTAGGGACTTATAAGGGCACTCCAGATCCCAATCAGAGATGTGCCTAAGGCACATGGAATCCATTTTACAGAGAAAGCAGATAGACTGGGGCCCTGAATAGCAGGATCCCAGTCCAACTAAGTCATAAACCAGCAAAACACCATAAAAAAAGTGGGGGCAACCATATAGTCAGATTCCACCTTCCTACATAACCCCCCCAAACGAAAGGAGATAAGGCTAACCTTGGCCAGTTGAGCCTATATTGACTAAGTGGCCATATAAGGAAGCACCTGCACTAGCATGGTTGCTCCCTATGTTATGGTCCACTAAGCAATCCCTCACCCTAAGGGTATGAGAGGGTCTCCACCATGGGGAATCACTACCTCTGGTGTGCTTAGGTAAAGTACAAGGCTGGTGAGGTGTCTGAGTAGGGAAGTGAGGCCCTAGGAATGTTGGCCTCAGTTTCCTCAGATCACTGGTCACCATGTATGCCTGTCTTTCCATGACTGAGTTGCACTTTGCTCTAAGGGTCAACCTTTGGCTGCCTACAGCTGGGGGTTGGGTCCCTTTGGATGGAACACTGGAGGGACATGGCAGGTTTGGAACCTTCTGGTCCCAGGTTTGCCCTTGCCTACCAGAGTCCTTCTGGGGGAGGTCCCTACATAAAGGTATGGGGGATCCCTCAGTGTGTAGAGGAATTTTCACCTGGCTAGGGCTACTAGACTGGCTGCCCCTAATCTGCTGATGGGGGCTTCCTCTGGACAGGGGGCCCGGGGGTCCACTGACCTCCCTGACCTCTGCAGCCCTGGGCTGACTGAGGCAGGGTAGAGAGGGGCAGGTTACCTGCTCCAGACTGGGTACCACCGTGGAAGGGTCCTCTGCCATCAGGGGTGTGGCCAGGCCAGGCCTGACTACCTCTGTGGCAGTTCCTTCACTAGGGGTAGGGTCAGTTCCCTGAGGAGGCTGACCCTTACCTACTGTCTGGGGGAAGAAGACTTTTCTTCAACCCTTTTGCTCTCTTTTGGGGGAGAGTGGGCCATTCTTTCAGGCTCCATCTCTCCAAAGTCTTGGGCTGGGGCTGTGGCCATCACAGCCCCACTAACCTTTGCAGGGACGCCCAACATCCTAAGATGGGTTTGGTGTTCAACTTCAGCCCAGGCTGAAATTTCCAAATCATTGCCCATCAGGCAATCTACAGGTAGGGTTGGGGACACTGCCACTCTTTTGGGCCTGTGACCCCCTCCCAGCTGAGATTGACTATGGCCATGGGGTGATCTGTTCTGACACCATCAATGTTGGTCACCTGGTATTTAAACTCAGGTAAAAGCTGGTGAGGGGGACTAGTTTCCCTGCCACCATGGTGACACTAGCCCCTGTGTCCCTAAATGCCACAGCTTTCTGACCATTAATCATTGGCTCCAGTCTGTACCTGCCCAATGCTATGGGACCCATGGTAAAGGTGGCAAATCCTATACCACCATCAGAGTCAGAGGAGTCTGTTGAGGGGTCCCTGTCTAAACTAGGGCCCACCTCTGTTCCTCTTGCAAAAGCACCCAACTTTTGGGTGCACTACTCCCAACTGGAGGATTACTACTGGTAGTACCAGGAGGGGTGGTAGTAGTTGTGGGAGGAACATTTTCTTTATTGCCAATCCTGGGGCAACTGGGATCAGTTTTCCAGTGCCCAGGCTTTTTACAGACATGGCAATATGGTTTCTTTTCAGGAGAGGAAGGAGTTTGGGACCCACCCCCAGAAGAGGAATTTTGGGGCCCTGTAGGGGACTTATCCTTAGATTTATCCCCACCTTTCTCTTGGGACTTAGTAGAATCTTTCTTCTGGTCACCACCCTGATTTCTAGTTTTTACTCTGGTTCTGACCCATTTGTCTGCCTTCTTTCCCAATTCTTGGGGAGAGGTCAGATCAGAGTCCACCAGATACTGGTGCAAAAGCTGGTTTTGACAATTATTAAGGATCTGCTCCCTCATAATCAAATTGTACAATCCTAAAAAGTCATGCACTTTGTTGCCATGTATCCAACCTTCCAGAGCCTTTGTAGCACAATCTACAAAATCAACCCAGTCTTGAGTCTGAGCTTTTTGGGTGTCTCTGAACTTCAACCTATACTGTTCAGTGGTTAGGCCAAACCCATCTATCAGAGCACTCTTCAAGACTGTGTAATTGTCAGCATCCTCTTCTCTTACAGTGAGGAGCTTGTCTCTACCTTTGTCTGCAAAGGAGAGCCACAAGATTGCTGCCCACTGCCTCTGGGGGACCTTCTGAACTTTACAGGCCCTCTCCAGTGCAGTTATCCATTTGTGGATGTCATCCCCACTCTGGTAGGGAGGGACAATCTTGTTTAGGTTTCTATGGTCATAAGACCTGTCCCTATCTCTAGGGATATTGTTGCCACCATGGGACTCTAGTCCCAACTTTCTTCTCTCTCTAAGGAGATCTAGGGATTCTCTATCTAAAGCCAATTGCTTCTTCCTGATCTCTAGTTGAGTTTCCTCATACTGGACCAGTCTCTTTCTTCTCTCATGAGAGGATTCCCTCCTGTGAGAAGAAACAGAGCTCCCTATTGAGGTGCCAGAGTGGTTAGACTCCTGAGAAGGAGACCTAGACTTTCTGAGCACACTCATAATCCTTCCTGGGGGACAAAGGTGTGGTTCTCTAGATCCTCATCTTCATCTTCCCCAGAAGGGATTGGGTTTTCCAGGTCAGGGTCATTGTCACCCTCCTGGTCAGTTTCAGAGGGGGCTGGGGGTAGTGGTACCCCTGGCCCCTTCCTCATCTGCTGGCCCACCCTCTGCTCCTACCCCTTCAGTCTCTGAAGACTTACTAAGATCATAAGCCACCAACAACTCCTGGAGGTGTTGGGTGGTGGGACTTTGGCCTGTCCTTAATTTCCTCACGTTACACAAAGCTCTCAGTTCCAAGAATGGGAGTGTGTCATACTTGGAGGGGGAAGCTCAATGGCTTCCTGCAGGGTATCTTTGGATCCTGCTTTTAAAGACATTACTAGTGTGGTGTGGTGTATGCACTACCTACTCTAGTGTGGCCTACTAAACTCTCTTGAGTTGTAGAAAGGGTTGTGCTATCCCTTAACACACAACTCTAAGTTCAGTAGAACTTACTGATATTCTAAGCTTAAATTATATGTACCTTAGGTACCTTTAGTGGTTTTCAGTTGATCAATTCAATTGAGATTATCTGGTAAAACAATAGCAAGCTGGAATCCCACACGCTGCACACCAATGTGAGAAGTTGGCCTGGCATATGCTGTCCACTAATTATAGTGGGCACCTTGCACCAGTCCAAATCGACTCTTATGGTAGGTAGGTTAAAGACAACCTTATTGAAAGCTATCCTAGTGGTAGCTGTGGAGAGCAGCCTTCAGGCTAAGTCTTGAAGGAATGTAAAGCAGCTTGTTTTACCAGTCTATAATCTCTTGAGTGACCAAATGAAAGAGCACCACACCAGGTATATATTCAAAATATATGTATTTATTACTAAACACACCCCTCTAGTCTCTTTATGAGGCTAGAGTTCGAAGTACATAGGTTATAAGATCTTAAATCACAGTAATAGCACAAATACACGTTTGGGCCCTAGGGGCGTACTCAAACCATATACCAATAAAGTGGTATGCGAACCACGACTGAACTAGACACTAGGCCTAGAGCCTCTAGAAGTGCTTGGACCACAAGGAACCACCCAAGGTAGTGACACAGGGGACCCACGGGAGACGCGTGCAGTGTAAATACACAACCGCGATACGCCGTTAACTTCTATGGAGAAAGTCGCGATCGGGAAATTAGAGGAAAGGGACACTTAAAAGAGGACTAGGACAAAACCCTTTGAGATCTAGGACTTTGAAGAGTCTCTACCCACGGGAGCACCGGAGTACTCGTGTTACCTCACCCAGGGAAACCGGGTGCATAGGTGCCTTTCGGGGTCGGGTTTCGTCTGCCGTTTCTTATGGCGATCTGCTGCAAAGTGCTGCTGGCGACCAGGAGAAAAGTGTCCGTGTGGATCCAAGAGTGGATCGGAGTTCTGAAGAACCTGAAAGCAGAGGGGACAGAGTCTGGGTCACTAGCCAGTGACCAGGAAGGCGATGGACAGATGCCCACCGATGTCGAGTGCTTCAGGTGCGTTGACGGTCGTCTCGTTTCTGCAGCCACGAGGTCCAGGAGGCGTTGTTGGCGACCAGGAGCAGGATTCGGGCTGGTACACAATGTCTGTCGAGTGCTGCGGTGTCGGCGACCGGATTGGACCCAACAAGCCTTGGCAACGGCAAGTCTTGATGTAGCTGAAGATCGTCGATGGTGCAGACCAGCAAGGTCTGGGGAACTCACCCAGCGAGGGTAAGTCAGGGCAGGCCTGGAGCAACCAGGGGAGCCCTTTGGTTTCTTTAGAAAGTCTTCTGGGGACCCACGAGCCGGCTGGCAAGGGATCGCGAAGACACCTCGGGCGGAATCACTCAACAGGGGCCCACGGTCACTCAGGACGGTGTAGGCCTCTGATCTTCGGAGGGATTCCTGCTGGAGGCTGGGACCACACGTGGTCCAAAGCACAGGTTCGTAGAACGTTGTGAAGGGGTTGCACTCGATAATAGTGCAAGGTACCCAGGGGTCGCGGTTCCTCATCACTCGTGGGGTCCACTTGCCTCAGCTTCGCTGGGGACTCACGATGGCCTTGGAGAAGTCAGGAAATCCACTTCTTGGGCAGCAGGGACTTCGGACTCCGGCGGGAGCGGCGTAGTTTGCGACCGTCGTTATCGTTTTTGGTGCCTGCCAAGCAGGGGAGTCACTCCTTGACCCCAAGGGAGATTCTTCAGTCCTCTAATCGTGATGTAGAGCGTCGAAGGTCCAGGATTCAGTTTCAAAGTTTAGTCCAGGGATATCTAATCTTGCTGTGGCAAGGGTTCCCCATTTTAACTAGTAAAACAGGGAGGGACTAACTCTATGACCCCACCTATGGGAGGGTCAAGGGAGGGGTGGCTACACCCACTTCCCTTTGTCCAGTTTCGTGCCAGAGCAGGGGCAGGTAGCCCCTGAGCTGGTTTGAACTGGCATATGCACAGAGGAGCCTTTGCTCCCCCAGTGCAGGACTTCAAAGCACTCTAAGAGTGCACCCACCCAGCCCCAATACACATTATCCTGTCTGGGGAGGTGGTCACACCTCCCTGCAACAGGAAACCTATTGTCCAGGCCTCCCTGCCGGAGTTTCGTCCAGCAGCAGGAGGCCAGACTTGTGTCTGTGGCAGCAGCATCCATTTTGTGATGCCAGGGCTTCAGAAAGAAGTTACCGGGTAAGCCAGAGTTAACATGTCTTTCCTCTAGAAGGGTGGAATGCTACCCCCGCCGCCAGGATTGGTGGGGGGTAGTATTCCAAGATGTTTGACACCAAACACGACATGTTTAGGTGCAGCCATTCCAAAGTTAGCATTTTACCGCGAGGATATAATGCGCTTAAGAGTATATGGTCAGGCTGCACTACAAACAGCATCAGAGATGGTCTCCGAACGCTGCAGAGGGGCCCTGCTCATGCAGGGGCACCCTCTCACATAGGAACCATGCACTCTGCCTTTAGGATTGATAAGGCCTGCCTTAGGAGTGACTTATAGGTTTCTAGGTGTGTATGTATTTCGTGATATAGGTAACCTATATCACAGTAAGGGGTGCATGCACCACCTTACCCAGGCTGCAGTAGCAGACCTGTGGTGTCAGTTTGGATGGCCTTCCAGGGGTGGCATAATACATGCTGCAGCCCCTGGCAGGCCTCTGAGGTACCTATGCCCTTGGTACATAGTATACCATATACTAGGGACTTATAAGGGCACTCCAGATCCCAATCAGAGATGTGCCTAAGGCACATGGAATCCATTTTACAGAGAAAGCAGATAGACTGGGGCCCTGAATAGCAGGATCCCAGTCCAACTAAGTCATAAACCAGCAAAACACCATAAAAAAAGTGGGGGCAACCATATAGTCAGATTCCACCTTCCTACAGCTGTGCCATTTTGTTTTGTAAACAATATTGATGTTTTGTGGCAACAATAATTAATGTTTGCATGTTGTTTCTTGAGAGAGAAAAAAAACATTCATTTTTGCTTCTGCAAAACAGCACTATACACCTCAAAACCAACTGGATCAAAATTGCAAACCCGTACAGTATGTAATCTGATCAGCAGGCAAGGACAGGCTGCAGCCCCATAGACACACAGCTCACTTCCTGTTCCTGAAACCATTGAATAAAAATAGGACACCTTGTCTAACTTAGAGCGGTGTGTAATCACTCCGAGGGTGAGGGTCTGAAGCCCTTAGCAGCACAGATGAGCAGCTCCATGCTCTTGTATGACACTATGCATGACCCTGAAGGTGGCGGCCGTATCTTGAGTGGGCACGCTGCTCCATCACGGCCTGTCCTTATGGTAAATAAATTAGGATACCGAATGCAGATCTGGTATTAATTTCCAGATGTCTGCACACACTGTGGCACTTCAAGATTTATCATTTTTCTCTGGCTCAGTTCATAATTCGATTCAGCCTTTGAATCACCCTGCTGGGTCGAATCAGTTATCTGCTGGCCAGCTGGAGGATCGAAGGCCTCTCCACACAATAGGGCCATCAGCCAATAATTACGTCTGCTCCTGGGAGAGGAGGGTAGATATAGAAAAAGGAACAAGGAAACCCTTATAGTCAGAAGGGACCAAGGGTAGTAGTTTGTAAGAAGAGACAGTGGTCCCTTATAAGGTAAGTCAGTATAATACCACAATCTGACAATCAAGATTGGGTCTGTTATAGTCTCAATTGACAATTTCAAGGATTTTATTAACAATTAGTAAAAACAAAACAATACATGAAAAGGTGAGTGAGCAGGACGTGACAGGGTAATGGGAAATCAGCCGATTTCCTTACCACAGGCAAGTGACTTAAAAGTGACTTTTATGGTGAGAAAATGTAAATAAGCAAAAGTAACAATCCAAGATACATCTTGTACTCCACAATTATAATTACAGTTTAGAGTTTAAGATGCAAGTGTGGACGACGTTTCTATCCCCAACAAGGTTGGGGGATCATCATCAGCACTAGACAATAAAGTAAGTGCCTGGGAAGTTGCCTGGATAAGTAGAGAGAGGGAGGTAGACAGAGGTGAAGGGAAACAAGGGGAAAGGAGAGGAATTAAAATATGGCATGTAACAGAAGCGAGGTCACATAGTTGTTAAATAATGCAGAGAACGCATGATCAGCTATATAACAGAACCAAACACTGGAGCCCCAGTGTGGTGTACCCGTGTGGGCAGAGAAATGGCAAAAATAGCGAGGGGAGAAGGTCTGTGTCAAGGCAGGCACATAAGCAATGAGTATCGTGAAAAAGGTGAAGCGCGCACAATAAAACCATCAGTTAGTTAAACACTTAGTCAGAATTGCGGCAGACGGTAGTGGCCGTGAAGGGCCCAGAGTTAAAGGAAAGGTGGTATGAAATTAAGTAGGGGTCGTGATTCTGTCGCAGAAGCGCCTATAAGGGGTGAAACCTTCACACAACCGGGTACAGGATTACTCAGGGTAGGAAGAAGTTGCCAGAGCGGGCCACACAAGTAAAGTAAGCGCAGAATTGCATAAAAAGTAAAGGTGATCGCGCAGTCGACTTACTCGTGGTTCGCGAATGAAGGATGAGTAGTAATAGCGCGAAATCGCGTTGAGGGAGAAGGTCCTAGAGGTAAAAAAGGGGGGGAAAAATGAAGGGGGGCGATCAGGAGCCGGGCTCGATATGGCGCGGTGGATAGGAGCGAGCAGCACAGCTTACCTTTGTAGGTATGTACGATGTCCCGTAGCGGCTGCAATTGGGGCAGTCCCGAGGTAGAAAAGGTAGCGGGGAGTCCTGTCCCCGTGGGGATGCGTGATGAAAAATTGATCGCAAGCCTAGGAGAAATAATAGTAGGTCATCTTCGGTATGTTCGAGGGAGGTGAAATGTTCAACCAATGGTGCATTGGGTGGTCTGCATCGTATTCGACAGATTCGGATTCGGATTTTTTGTGTCGTTTGCAAGTAATGGCATATATCACAATTGCAGTGTTACAGTTGGGAAAGTTACTTAAAGTGACATCAATGTTAGCATGCACAAATTTTTTTGTATTCGTAGTGAGATGGCATACACTGCACCCGCCACATTTAAAATGTTCTAGTACAGGTAGGAGACCCCACATCTCCGTTAAAGTTGGAATTCTTTTATTTGTGAGGGCTGCTCTTACCAAATGGTCTTTAATACTTTTACTTTTTTTGAAAGCAAAGAGTGGGCGCTCAAACTTAAGGTTTATTTATTTCAAGAGTTTTATATAGTGCTGGCTAGACCGGAGGTATCAGAGCGCTTTACATGAGAACAGTTGAACAAAGTTACATCAGTTACCATAGCATAAAATAAAAAAGATACGAGTTACTTGGAGCAAGAGGGTGGGTGGGGGGGCGGGATTGGGACAAGGGTGTAGGAAAAAAACAGAACAAAGTCAGGCAGGGCTGGAAGGGGAAGGCAGCCACAGGATCACGGAGGAAGGAGGCGGGGGAGGGAAAGGAAAAACACAGCGGAGAGACGAGGAAAAACTATGTTCAATGTCCGGCTGGGTAGGTGACGGCCAAGGGGGTGAAACCAAAGCCAATCTCCTCTATAGCTGCCTAAACAGCTCCACCGGGCATCAGCCATGTTGCTCGGGCTCCGCAGACAGTACAACATATATGGTTTCCGCCCAGGGGGCATCGTCATAGTTCCATCAGCCGTTGTTACTGGGAAGCGCCGCCCGCCTCAACCTCCATCTCTCCGGCACTCGTCTCTCCTCAGCTGGTCGAAGCTCACTTGGAGCGAAGAGTATGCAGACTCCGGTCCACGTTTCAGGGGCGTGGCCTCGTGGCCCCTCGCCTCGGAATCCGGTATTCCGACTTTCTCCACGCAGGCACCGACGAGTCCCACAGATATTTGGGTGGCTGCCATGTGGTTGGCTTTGATGTTTGAATAGATAGGCGATAACACATTAAAAGGCTGAGTTCCATGAGAGCTGTATGAGGGTTGAAGAGGGCACCAGCGCTTTGCAGGCTAAACTAATAAGGAACTGGAGGTGTTGCTCTCCTGTTGCTGGCACGGCACCCCAATTGGTCCCTGTAAGCTAAGCTAAGGTCACCTGAGTTCAATGTAGGCCAATGTTTCAGGATACACTTTCTTACTGCATTGGAAATGGGTGAAAAGGTAGTAACGCACACAGTTTTGTCCCCATTGTTTCTTGTTTTGGGGCTCAGGAGTGTTTCCCTTGGGCAGTACCAGGCGAGTTTGAGGGCATTCTTAACCAGTTTGCATGGGTAACCCCTGCTGGTCAGTTTTTTGGACAGTATTTTGGCCACACTAAAGTAATCCTCTTTACGATAACAATTGAGGCGGATCCGTAGGAATTGTGAGTACGGAAGGGAGTCCCTTAAGGCCCTAGGGTGGTGGCTGTCATAGGCTAGTAAGATGTTTTTCTCCGTGGGTTTGCGATAGAGAGTCGTGTAGTGTTCCATCATGTGCTATGATCGTTAAGTCTAGAAAGGACACCTCCTGTTTGCTTCTAGTTAGGGTGAAATTGAGACCATTGCTGTGAGCATTCAGCCAGTCCCTGAACTCAAGAAGGGTCTCCTCAGTTCCTTCCCAGATAAGAAAGATGTCATCAATGTATCTCTTCCATTCCAGTATGTTAGAAGAAAATGGGTTGAGGGGGGATAATATTCTCTGTGTTTCAAGCCAGTCCATATATAATATGGCAAAGTTTGGTGCAAAAACTGCGCCCATAGAAGGTCCCTTAACCTGTTGGTAAAAACTGCCATTGAATAAGAAAAAGTTGCGAGTGAGACAGATTTTCAGTAGGTGGAGAATGAAGGAAGTCGGGACCGGATGGGGTTGTGGTCTTGAATTGAGGATGCTCCCAATAATGTCAATGCCCTCGTCTTGGGGGATATTTGTGTAGAGTGACTCAACGTCAAGAGTGCACAAAAAGCAGTGTTCCGGGTTAAAGGGGAGTCCCTCAATCAGATTAACCATAGCCATGGTATCCTTGATGTAGCACCCTGTGATGGATACAAAGTCCTTAATGAAATAATCAACATATCTACCCAATGGCTCAAGAATGGAGCCACATCCAGATACAACAGGATGACCTGGTGGGGAGGCGGCATTTTTGTGCACCTTGGGTAAGGTGTAAATTATCGGTGTGCGAGGTGACTTGGTGTTGAGGTATATGAATTCATTTTTATTCAGGAATCCCAGTGAAAGCCCTTCCTCTGTGATGTCATGAATCAGTGTTTGAATCTCCTTAGTGGGATCAGAAGGAAGTAACGAGTAGTGGTCTGATCTAGATAATTGCCTCTGGATTTCCTGTGTGTAGGTGTCAATATCCTGAAGGACAATCCCGCCTCCCTTATCTGCTGGTTTGAAAATTATATTATCCATTTGTTTGAGATCAGCTAGGGCATTTTTCTCCGCCAATGGGAGGTTATATGGGATGTATCTGCGGCCCTGTTCTAATTCCTTGATGTCTTTAAGAACTAGTTTCTCGAATGTCTGGATCTCCACGGGAATACTGTTTTGTGGTGGTGAAAAAGTGGAGGGTGGACGGAACGCAGTGTAAGCTGTGCATGGTGACTAAGCGTTTAACTAACTGATGGTTTTATTGTGCGCGCTTCACCTTTTTCACGATACTCATTGCTTATGTGCCTGCCTTGACACAGACCTTCTCCCCTCGCTATTTTTGCCATTTCTCCGCCCACACCGGTACACCACACTGGGGCTCCAGTGTTTGGTTCTGTTATATAGCTGATCATGCGTTCTCTGCATTATTTAACAACTATGTGACCTCGCTTCTGTTACATGCCATATTTTAATTCTTCTCCTTTCCCCTTGTTTCCCTTCACCTCTGTCTACCTCCCTCTCTCTACTCATCCAGGCAACTTCCCAGGCACTTACTTTATTGTCTAGTCCTGATGATGATCCCCCAACCTTGCTGGGGATCGAAACGTCGTCGACACTTGCATCTTAAACTCTAAACTGTCATTATAATTGTGGAGTACAAGATGTATCTTGGATTGTGACTTTTGCTTATTTACATTTTCTCACCATAAAAGTCACTTTTAAGTCACTTGCCTGTGGTAAGGAAATCGGCTGATTTCCCATTACCCTGTCACGTCCTGCTCACTCACCTTTTCATGTATTGTTTTGTTTTTACTAATTGTTAATAAAATCCTTGAAATTGTCAATTGAGACTATAACAGACCCAATCTTGATTGTCAGATTGTGGTATTATACTGACTTACCTTATAAGGGACCACTGTCTCTTCTTACAACCTGGGAGAGGAGGGGACAGGGACAGAACTGCATGTGCCAATTACTTTTCACAGTGTGCCTGGCCGGGGAAGTTTCAACCTCCCCAGAAACAAAGGAGGGTAGCCAGACCTCTGGACCAAGTCACAGGATTGGCTACACTTTGACGATTCAGAACAAAGGGACCCGACAGCTGTGACAGCTAGGAACAGGGCTTAGGCTGTCAGAGAAAGTCTTTCAAGATATCAATCTTGGAAATTCCCAAAATGGTGTGCAGGAAGGTCGGCAAGGGTAGAGGGATGATATGGCAGAGGTACCAAGTTTCAGGAACTTTTCCACCCCCATTTAAAAACCCTGCACAAGGGTATGAGCTTTGAGAACAGGCTAGATCTGGGAAAGCAATGCCATAGAAATGCTCGGCTGGACAACAGAAGACCCCTGATTCCTCCAAAGATGGACTTCAGGGCTTGTGAACTTTTGGTGTGACCCAGGGACTAGGATTTGTTTCTCCAGGGCTGGTGGCCCTGCCCTCCGCCCTACACCCTCTTGGGACAGTAGAGGGATGGACCTTCTGAAGCGGGTCCTGGAGGGTTCCCCCAGAGAGTGTGACTTCCTGAGGGAGGGAGGACCTGACTTCCTGTGACCCAGGTGCTCTGCAAGTGGCCAAAGCTGGCAGGGGACCTGGATAGGAATGTATGACGTTACTACGCATACATTCTCAACGCATGGCTTTACAACGCGGTCGTTACAACGACTGTGTAGTTATCACGCAAGCTCTAGGGGGCGCGCTGGACTTAGATTCCTACTCCAGTTTGTGCAACAGTAGGGAAGGTGTTGGATTTACAATCCAACACATTCTCTGGTGTTGCACGCCCCCTACAGCAAGTCGTTGTTACGACTTGCGATGTAATGGCTTGCGTGGTAACAACCTGGTCATTGTAACGACTGTGTTGTAAAGCCATGCGTTGTGGGAACAGCTTTTGGAAATGCTGTTTCCCCCTGGATAGTGCAGGCGGGGAGGGCACTCTGCCCTGGTGTACAGGGGGTGCTACTGAGGATGGCCCTGGGCCCAGGAGAAGTGACAGGTGCCCAGACAGGACACATGTTCTGGGTGAGGAGGGAGAACAGTAAAATTCAGCCTCCCCAAGATTTCCAATATTTAGAGGCCAGGAGGTCAGAAGAAACCACTCCTGGTGGCTGAAGTGCACCCCTGGGTGCAAAATGCAACCTTCTCTTGAGAGAGTCAAGTGGTACAATGGGGTACCTGGCTCCCCGAAGACAGAAAGCTGTAGACTTGTTACTTGTGAAGGACCCATGTCCAGCGGAACTAATGACCCACTTTCTTACACGCGTGATCTGATGCGATCAGAAATGTGTCCTTCTGCACTGAAATTGTGCTCCAACATAACACCCCCTGCCCCCCACCCCCGTTGTCGTACAAACAAACATGACTGGCCTTAGTTTACTAAAGCCTGGCTCAGCAGTCCGCTCAGATTTATAAGAGGCGATTGCACCTCACCCGACAACTGAACTACTGGGGAAACATATTGGAATCCTTGTGCTGCTTTTCCGTGATTTAGGTCAATAAAGGAAAGTGCCTAGGAGATATTACATGCATGATTGAATCTCATATGAATGCAAAGTACTGTAAGGGCCATTAACGTGTCACACATCTATGTACATATATGACATCTTGCATAGCTGTAGGATCATGCTGTAATAGTAGTCATATTGCTTTAGGGAAGGGGCAATGGACAGAAGGGGGGAGGAGGCGGTGCTAGTCGAGTCCTTGAAAACAGAATCAGGCTGGTGGGCAGGCACCCTGGCACCTCAGACCACCTGCCAGTTTCCCTGGCATCCTCCTCCTCTTTGTAATGTGGTCCCCAACGCACACTCCTGGCCGTTGATCCAAATGTGGCGGCCACTGTCATCAGCCAGGACCCAAAGCGACCAGTGGATGTAAGTTACTGACCCATAGCCCCTCTCTGTGCAATGGGTAGTGTAGCACCCCCAGAGCAGCAAAAGAAAAAATATTGGAAGGCCACTGAAGTCTCGAAAGATTGTCGTTTATGTTACTGATCTCACAAGACTTCGGGGCAGCCATTGGGGGGTCAGGCTGTCCACATATGGAAAGGGGTAACTCCATAGTGCCGAAATCTCATGGTCGGGCCAGTCCTGACATAAGCATTAAAACTCCTACTGCAGCGGAACAAAAGCAAAAAAGGATTGATTTCTGTGTAAGAAGCATGTGTGATACATAACTGACTGTGATAAAAAGTGTGATGATTGAGTGAACTCTTCTGTTGTAAAATAGTCACTCACACAATGCGATGGGAGCCCTGTCTATGAACCGGAAGGATACATTGAACAGCCAATAGCATTACAGTAAGCCTAGAAAACTCTTCCAGGCTGAACAAAGCTATGACAGATGTTCTTTCAAAGCAAGACCTGAAGGTATCTGACCCAACAAGACAACGTTTGAAGCGGCTGCCTAAAAGCCCACTTTATGTACATTGTAAATAATAGGTCTGGCAGAGAGCTGCTCTGTCAGGGCTGACCTAAAAAGCAATGTGCAATGTTTCTGCTGTGCTTCCTTGTGTAGAAACTGATGTCACTAAAATAAAAACACAAACACTCTGGTTTAATTTTGTTTAAAGTGCTCCACAGGATGGGGAGAGCAGAGTCGCCGCTGTGCCTGATGTGCAGAAACCTACTACTGATTTCTACCATACGATCTGGGCTTGCCCTATACTCCTGACATACTGGTCGCAAGTGATCGGCTTATTGGGAACGGTCCTGGGGACCAACAGAACCCAAATTTGTGCTCCTTGGGATCCCTAGCGAAGTGGACCTCACTAGGACTAAAATTGATCTTTGCTTCGTTGGGGTTGGTAGTGGCCAAACGAGACATAGCTAGGAATTGGGGAGTGACCGACAGTCCGTCCATACAGGAATGGACTAAGGGGATGGACATGTATATGACGGCTGAGCAAGTCACATATCGTAGTAGGGGGTGCCCGAAGAAATTTCATAGGATATAGGACTCATGGAGAAAACACTTTGGGTTGGATACAGGGGATGTGACGCAGCAGTCCACTGGCCACATGACACAGGAGACCTTGACAGAGACCTGAATATATAACGTCTCCTAAGACTATCCAGCCAACTTACCGACAACCATTTCTCGGTCCAAGACACCGTCCCCTCACAACGAGGACAGTTGATACCGGCGTACATTGGCTTTCCATGGCTCATTGGTCGGGAGGGGGGAACGGGTTCAGTGATACTAATTATATTCGCAATGATTTGAGCTCTTCTGTTACCGTACCGTACATGTCTTTCTTAGTGCTTATTGTTCAGTTGTATAAAATTAAAAATACATTTATTTACATTTTTTTTTTGTTTAAAGTGTTTTATATTCATCATTCTATTCTGTTTTTATAGCAGATCACAGAAAAGCGTATCAGGACAACATACTGAAGAAACTGAGAGAACTAGAAGGAAAGACCAGCTCCAATCGACCAGGTGATAAGCAGACAAAAAGATACACAGACTTGGAAATTGTCCAGTCTAGTCACAATAATGTAAAGGACCATGAGATGATATCTTGTGCAAGGAGGCACCAGGGGATCAAGTCTGGTCGAGCTGCACATTCCAAGATAGAGGTCGCCAAGTTGTTTGAACCAGACACGCCGAGAGGCGGCCCCAGAATCATCGTCCTGCAGGGAGTTGCTGGGATTGGAAAGACCACCAACGCTTGGAGGGTCATGCAGGACTGGGCCTCGGGAGAGCTGTTCCAGGACAGGTTTGATTATGCATTCTATGTAGCCTGCAGAGGGGTCGCCCCGGCCCCGGGGCGGCACACCATAGCCGACCTCCTGGTCCGGAGCTACCTTGAGGTGTTCACGCCTGAGAATGATCTAAGCGTGGACTTTAAAAAGATGCTTTTCATCATCGATGACTTAGATGAACTGCCTCGAGAGGAATGTGGTGAAAAGAAACTAGTAGGAAATAAAACAATCAATTTACTAAAGAAAAGGTTGGTTAGCAGTTCGTACATATTAATAACTACAAGACCCACTGCGTTGGAGAAACTCCGTAGTTTTGCGCGGCCCCAACGTCTTGTGGAAATGCTTGGCTTTTCTGAAGACGACAGGAAAGAATATTTCAATACCTTTTTTGGAAACAAAACATTAGGCGTGGAGGTCTTTAATTACGCTGAAAGAGCTGAGATCCTTTACACCCTATGCTTCATCCCCGTTGTGTGTTGGATCGTGTGCACGGCTGCACAGGAGCAGATGGAGAGGGGTGGACATCTCACGTATGCTTGTGGGACATCAGCTGGGGTCTACTTGCTATTTCTCTCAAGTATAGTGAAGCCACAGAGCAGTGCTTTGGGGCAGGATATTAACCTCAAAGAGCTCTGTGCCTTGGCCAAGGAAGGGACCTTTCAGAAGAAAGTCCTGTTTGATGACGAGGACCTTCGGCGGCATGGCTTTGTTTCATCGGACTCTCTAGCCTTCCTTCTGCGCAGTGGCCTGTTAGTTGAGGACACCGCCCGCCACATGTACAGCTTCATCCACTTGAGTGTCCAAGAGTTTCTTTCAGCGGTCTTCTACTTGCTGCTCTGGAGTCAAGGCAACATAACGCCTGAGCTGGCAATGAGTCCCCAGGCGGATCTGATCAATTTATTGGAAGCGTATTGGAAACAGAAAGAAGGCCACCTGGCGCTAACCGTGCGCTTCCTCTTCGGCCTTGTCAACAGGCGGGTGCTGGATCAGATGGAAAGGGGGCTCCACTGGAAGATATCCTCAGATGTAAAGCCTGTTCTACTGAGGTGGGTGACGGATGCAATCGGAAGCGGCTCGGGCGTGGACAGTGAAGACCTGATAGATTTGTTTTACTGCTTGCAGGAGACCCAGGATGAAGAGTTTGTGAAGTGCGCCTTGGAGCACTTAACACATGTTCATGTTGGATGCTTTGGGCGGCGAATGAATACAATGGATTTCCGGATGTTGCTGTCTTGCAGTAAGAACTTTGGCAGAGTTCAGAACCTTCACATTTCCTACTACCCACTGAATGTGGAAGAACTCAGAGCCCTGATGCCCCAGCTACAGACATGCTCCAGTCTAAGGTAAGTTAGTCTGTCCTCTATTTCTACTTCCAGCCAAGTGGCAAGAGTTCATTCCAGACTGTGCTGGCCACCAGGAGGATTGATTGTCCAGCAGGAGGCCTCCACAAACCCATGTGGTGATAGTGTCTGACATGATGCCTCCAGGCAAAGCAGAAAGGCAGGTGAGGTTAACCTGCATTGGGTCCTGCACAGATCTGCAGATGTCTTGGTTGATGATTGGCCCAATTGGGGATTGAAGGGTCCGTCGAGACCCTCCTGCCAGGCAGGATCATGAGGACGGCTTTAAAGGGGCAATCCTCTTTACTGGCCAATGGGGCTGTGTGTGACCCATTGAAGTTTCACTCCTTGGCCAGGATCTGTTTTGAAACGTTTCTGAGCCCCATTAAGCCTCGATTTGTAAAGCAGGAAGGACGGTCGGTGAGTTAATGCTTGCGACTGTGTCTGCGTTGCACAACTTCGAGGCTGTGGCGACCCCGCCTTCCATCCTTTGGGGATCAGTGAATTGGGTAACATTAGATTGGGTAACAATAAAGCCAAGTATTTACAGCGCATAGAAGCATCAGAAATGTATTCTAAAGTTTAATATAAAAAATAAGTTATTATAATCAAAACAGTCCTCCAGCATTTGTGCAAATCCTCACACTGCATTTATTCACTGTTCTTCTTGGAGGCGGAAGGATAATTTTATATTTAAATGTTTAATTAAAGATAATTTTGCACAAACGTTCTTCAGCACACGTCTGGCCCTGTCATTGTGAATCAGAAGGTCTGCTCCTCCCCCTGATACTTTGACCTTACGCCCCCCCCAACCTGGAGGATTTAATGCAACTTCGTGTTTACTGAGGGCGTTCTAAGACATGTATTTTTAAAAGGTTCAAAAGTCCATTTCTGAATGGTCTTGAATGTATGTAATGAAAATCATTTTATGAAAAACCAACTACCCTAAACATAGCAGTACCCAGTTAAAAAGCTAAATCGCGAGGTTTTAAACTAGAGCGCCAACATTTGTAATAATCTACCCATTTATGCTGTTTTTACTGAGGATGAAACTCCCTTTCCGCACCTCAGTGATGCCGGCGAATCTGCTGCAGTTGAAGTGACTCTCGCTTTCCCTCATTTTTTATATTAGTAACTTGTTTGCTTCTCCATCTTGTGGTCTATATATTTTGATCCATGACTCAATGAACAAATGAGCTTCTACAAGAGGCTTTCAGTCCACTGCCTCTCTAATTGGATTTCCAAGGTCACGTGACAGCCACATCACATGATCAGCCTTTCCACCAGTCTCTGTAAGACTCAGGACAGCCCAGGTTTGTGTTCTAACCGCACCTACACCATGCCTGCCTTAAAGAGGGAGCGTTGCAAGCTGGGAGCAGCAGTTAAGACCCCTCTCAGTGGTCCAGTACTCCTCCTGCTCTTCCTGTTGCAATAACATCCGGTTTCCATGGCGACTAAGCCATCTATAGATGACAATCCACTACCACCTCTAGGTACCTCCTGGTCCCTCATCCGTTCCACCCTTCTACATCTCACTCAGAGGGATCTGACATCACAGCCCACAAAGGAGCGCCTATCATGGATGGCACATGCTTTTAAAGCATCAATGCGCTTGTGTCGTGTCAAAGGATGGTCATATAAGAGGCCGTTAGCGCAGTACATGGGACGCCCTCAGTAAGGAAGACGCAAGCACAGCCCCTCGTTATTCAGTTGCCAAAAGGCTTTGTAAATGTGCCTCTTCTTCGCCTAAAACATGACATGTGACACTCCAGCTTCATATCGACTTCTCAACATTCCCAGTCAGCATCAGACGCTCCCCCACTCTGCACACCTTCAGGAAGAGCCTCAGACCTGGCTCTTCGACTGATACGGAGCTGCACTCCCCCTCCCCCCCCAGCGCCTTGAGACCCTCACGGGTGAGGAGCATGCTTTATAAACCCCTGATTGATTGATTGATTGAATATTGCGCTCCCGGGATATCATGGCCACAGTACTGATGATTTGGCCACGATGTTTGAGTAGCAGAACATTTCTGTAGGCCATATTGTCTCCATTAAGTGGAGTTGATAGCTTAGAAGGACCCGTTGTCTCACTGGTACAAGAGTGTTGG
This sequence comes from Calotriton arnoldi, assembly GCA_963921515.1. NCBI lineage: Eukaryota > Metazoa > Chordata > Amphibia > Caudata > Salamandridae > Calotriton > Calotriton arnoldi. The sequence goes on from CAWUFW010006987.1 coordinate 738,562, forward strand.
GAGACTGATGACACACTGAGGCGCTTGTTGAACATTATAAAAGCAGTTGTAGACGTCATTAGGCAGAACCAGAAAAGAGCGAATCCCCTGCGGGCTGAGATTGTAAGTTAAGGTGAGACTGGCTGATGGAGTTACACAAACTTTAATGGTCTGTTCCATCTGTCTGCCTCTCTGTCCTCCACAGGTTGTGCGCTTGCACCATCACACCTTCACTCTGTGCAGATCTTTGCCTGGTTCTTTGTGTTCCATCTCTCTGCTCCTCTGTCCTCCACAGGTTGTGCGCTTGCACCATCACACCTCCACTCTGTGCAGATCTTTGCCTGGTTCTTTGTGTTCCATCTCTCTGCTCCTCTGTCCTCCACAGGTTGTGCGCTTGCACCATCACACCTCCACTCTGTGCAGATCTTTGCCTGGTTCTTTGTGTTCCATCTCTCTGCTCCTCTGTCCTCCACAGGTTGTGCGCTTGCACCATCACACCTCCACTCTGTGCAGATCTTTGCCTGGTTCTTTGTACCAATGGATCTCTTGCTGAGTTGTACCTCGACGACAATGAACTGGGGGAATCTGGAGTATATCAGCTGTGTGAAGGACTGAAGCATCCAGACTGCAAACTCCAGACGCTACAGTAAGGAGACATTGCCCACGTGGGTGTGTTCATGTTGTCAGTACTGTAACGCTCCCTGGCACTCCTCATCAGACATGTTTCCACCATCCCAACCTCAGTTCTTCCCCTGATCCCCAGAGCCACAATCTTCTTCCAAACGCAGCTCATCCCAGTTTCTTCTACGGCTTGCTCAGTCTTCGTCGATAACCACAGACCACTCTTTGACCATCTGCTTCCCTCACCTTTTATTTCCATTTCTCGTCCCAGGCTCTTTCCTCACTTTCCTCATTTCCAGTTTTATTCTACAATATCCACATTTCCTGACAAGTTCCTTATTTCCGCAGTGCTCCACTCCAGTCCTCTCCTTTCTTAATCCAACTCTTGGGACCTCACTTTGGATCTTCCTGAATGCCTGGGACAGAGGCAGCTGTTCCACCTTCAACACAGCCATGGCCATGCTGCTGGAGCTGGCTGCCTGGTCAGCGCCTTTTCCCCTCTGCTGCGGTAACCGCAAATCCTCATGTCATTGCAACATGGGAGACCTGTTGATAGTTTTGTGTTCTCTGAAGACAGCACTCCGAAGAAACAAAACTAACGAGTTTTCTCCCAGCCTGTTTAGCACCTGGTTTAAATGGAATATCCAGACAGCCAACCCACCGCCATATCATCGTGCTTATTGAATCTCACTCTTCGCTTTACAGATTTCCAACCCACTCTTCAGGTTTCTTAAAGAGGGTCATTAGCGCCTCGATGCCCTTGCGGGTGATTAGCTGCGCTTTACAAATTCTGTGTGATTGATTGATTGATCCCTTTATCAATTGAGCGATGCACCAAACAGGCAAGTTCTGACTCTCCCTCTCGCTGGTGTGACTTACAATGGCCTGTACCCGCCGGTGTCACTGACAATGGCCAGTACCCGCCGGTGTGACTGACAATGGCCAGTATCAGCTGGTGTGCCTGACAATGGCCAGTACCCGCTCGTGTCACTAACAATGGACAGTACCCGCCAGTGTGACTGACAATGGACAGTACCCGCTGGTGTGACTGACAATGGCCAGTATCCGCTGGTGTGCCTGACAATGGCCAGTACCCGCTCGTGTCACTAACAATGGACAGTACCCGCCGGTGTGACTGACAATGGCCTGTACCCGCTGATGTGACTGACAATGGCCACTACCTGCTGGTGTGACTGACAATGGACAGAACCCGCTGGTGTGACTGACAATGGCCAGTACCCGCTGGTGTGCCTGACAATGGCCAGTACCCGCTGGAGTGACTGACAATGGCCAGTACCCGCTGGTGTGACTGACAATGGCCAGTACCCGCTGGTGTGACTGACAATGGCCAGTACCTGCTGGTGTGACTGACAATGGCCAGTACCCGCTGGTGTGATTGACAATGGCCAGTACGGCCAGTACCCGCTGGAGTGACTGACAATGGCCAGTACCCGCTGGTGTGACTGACAATGGCCAGTACCCGCTCGTGTCACTGACAATGGACAGTACCCGCTGGTGTGCCTGACAATGGCCAGTACCCGCTCGTGTCACTGACAATGGCCAGTACCCGCTCGTGTCACTGACAATGGCCAGTACCTGCTGGTCTGACTGACAATGGACAGTACCCGCTGGTGTGCCTGACAATGGACAGTACCTTCCGGTGTGACTGACAATGGACAGTACCCGCTCATGTCACTGACAATGGCCAGTACCCGCTCGTGTCACTGACAATTGACAGTACCCTCCGATGTGACTGACAATGGACAGTACCCGCTGGTGTGCCTGACAATGGCCAGTATCCGCTGGTGTGACTGACAATGGACAGTACCTGCTGGTCTGACTGACAATGGACAGTACCCGCTCATGTCACTGACAATGGACAGTACCCGCTCGTGTCACTGACAATGGACAGTACCCACTCGTGTCACTGACAATGCCCAGTACCTGCTGGTCTGACTGACAATGGACAGTACCCGCTCGTGTCACTGACAATGGCCAGTACTCGCTCGTGTCATTAACAATGGCTAGTACCCGCCGGTGTGACTGACAATGGCCTGTACCCGCTGGTGTGCCTGACAATGAACAGTACCTGCTGGTGTGCCTCACAATGGCCAGTACCCGCTTGTGTCACTGACAATGGACAGTACCCGCTCGTGTCACTGACAATGGCCAGTACCCGCTGGAGTGACTGACAATGGCCAGTACCCGCTGGTGTGACTGACAATGGCCAGTACCCGCTCGTGTCACTGACAATGGACAGTACCCGCTGGTGTGCCTGACAATGGCCAGTACCCGCTCGTGTCACTGACAATGGCCAGTACCTGCTGGTCTGACTGACAGTGGACAGTACCCGCTGGTGTGCCTGATAATGGACAGTACCCTCCGATGTGACTGACAATGGACAGTACCCGCTCATGTCACTGACAATGGACAGTACCCGCTGGTGTGACTGACAATGGACAGTACCCTCCGGTGTGACTGACAATGGACAGTACCTGCTAGTGTGCCTGACAATGGCCAGTACCCGCTGGTGTGCCTGACAATGGCCAGTATCTGCTGGTGTGACTGACAATGGACAGTACCCGCTTGTGTCACTGACAATGGACAGTACCACGCTCATGTCACTGACAATGGACAGTACCCACTCATGTCACTGACAATGCACAGTACCCACTCGTGTCACTGACAATGCCCAGTACCTGCTGGTCTAACTGACAATGGACAGTACCCCCTCGTGTCACTGACAATGGCCAGTACCCGCTCGTGTCACTAACAATGGACAGTACCCACCAGTGTGACTGACAATGGCCTGTACCCGCTGGTGTGCCTGACAATGGACAGTACCCACTCGTGTCACTGACATTGGACAGTACCCATTCGTGTCACTGACAATGCCCAGTACCTGCTGGTCTGACTGACAATGGACAGTACCCGCTCGTGTCACTGACAATGGACAGTACCCGCTCTTGTCACTGACAATGGCCAGTACCTGCTGGTCTGACTGACAATGGCCAGTACTCGCTCGTGTCACTGACAATGGACAGTACCCGCTTGTGTCACTGACAATGGCCAGTACGGCCATTACCCGCTGGAGTGACTGACAATGGCCAGTACCCGCTGGTGTGACTGACAATGGCCAGTACCCGCTTGTGTCACTGACAATGGACAGTACCCGCTCGTGTCACTGACAATGGCCAGTACCCGCTCGTGTCACTGACAATGGCCAGTACCCGCTCGTGTCACTGACAATGGCCAGTACCTGCTGGTCTGACCGACAATGGACAGTACCCGCTGGTGTGCCTGACAATGGACAGTACCCTCCGGTGTGACTGACAATGGACAGTACCCGCTCATGTCACTGACAATGGACAGTACCCGCTCGTGTCACTGACAATGGACAGTACCCTCCGATGTGACTGACAATGGACAGTACCCGCTGGTGTGCCTGACAATGGCCAGTATCCGCTGGTGTGACTGACAATGGACAGTACCTGCTGGTCTGACTGACAATGGACAGTACCCGCTCATGTCACTGACAATGGACAGTACCCGCTCGTGTCACTGACAATGGACAGTACCCACTCGTGTCACTGACAATGGCCAGTACCTGCTGGTCTGACTGACAATGGCCAGTACCCGCTCGTGTCACTGACAACGGCCAGTACTCTCTCGTGTCACTAACAATGGCCAGTACCCGCCGGTGTGACTGACAATGGCCTGTACCCGCTGGTGTACCTGACAATGGACAGTACCTGCTGGGGTGCCTGACAATGGCCAGTACCCGCTTGTGTCACTGACAATGGACAGTACCCGCTCGTGTCACTGACAATGGCCAGTACCCGCTGGAGTGACTGACAATGGCCAGTACCCGCTGGTGTGACTGACAATGGCCAGTACCCGCTCGTGTCACTGACAATGGACAGTACCCGCTGGTGTGCCTGACAATGGCCAGCACCCGCTCGTGTCACTGACAATGGCCAGTACCTGCTGGTCTGACTGACAATGGACAGTACCCGCTGGCGTGCCTGACAATGGACAGTACCCTCCGATGTGACTGACAATGGACAGTACCCGCTCATGTCACTGACAATGGACAGTACCCGCTGGTGTGCCTGACAATGGACAGTACCCTCCGGTGTTACTGACAATGGACAGTACCTGCTAGTGTGCCTGACAATGGCCAGTACCCGCTGGTGTGCCTGACAATGGCCAGTATCTGCTGGTGTGACTGACAATGGACAGTACCCGCTTGTGTCACTGACAATGGACAGTACCCGCTCATGTCACTGACAATGGACAGTACCCACTCGTGTCACTGACAATGCACAGTACCCACTCGTGTCACTGACAATGCCCAGTACCTGCTGGTCTAACTGACAATGGACAGTACCCGCTCGTGTCACTGACAATGGCCAGTACCCACTCGTGTCACTAACAATAGACAGTACCCGCCAGTGTGACTGACAATGGCCTGTACCCGCTGGTGTGCCTGACAATGGACAGTACCCACTCGTGTCACTGACAATGGACAGTACCCACTCGTGTCACTGACAGTGCCCAGTACCTGCTGGTCTGACTGACAATGGACAGTACCCGCTCGTGCCACTGACGATGGACAGTACCCGTTCTTGTCACTGACAATGGCCAGTATCTGCTGGTCTGACTGACAATGGCCAGTACTCGCTCGTGTCACTGACAATGGACAGTACCCGCTTGTGTCACTGACAATGGCCAGTACCCGCTCGTGTCACTGACAATGGACAGTACTCGCTCGTATCACTGACAATGGACAGTACCCGCTCGTGTCACTGACAATGGACAGTACCCGCTCATGTCACTGACAATGGCCAGTACCTGCTGGTCTGACTGACAATGGCCAGTACCCGCTTGTGTCACTGACAATGGACAGTACCCGCTCGTGTCACTGACAATGGACAGTACCCGCTCGTGTCACTGACAATGGACAGTACCCGCTCGTGTCACTGACAATGGCCAGTACCTGCTGGTCTGACTGACAATGGCCAGCACCCTCCGGTGTGACTGACAATGGACAGTACATGCTGGTGTGACTGACAATGGACAGTACCCGCTCGTGTCACTGACAATGGCCAGTACCCGCTCGTGTCACAGACAATGGACAGTACTCGCTCGTGTCACTGACAATGGACAGTACCCGCTCGTGTCACTGACAATGGACAGTACCCGCTTGTGTCACTGACAATGGCCAGTACCTGCTGGTCTGACTGACAATGGCCAGTACCAACTCGTGTCACTGACAATGGACAGTACCCGCTCGTGTCACTGACAATGGCCAGTACCCGCTCGTGTCACTAACAATGGACAGTACCCGCTCGTGTCACTGACAACGGCCAGTACCTGCTGGTCTGACTGACAATGGCCAGTACCCGCTCGTGTCACTGACAATTGCCAGTACCCGCTCGTGTCACTGACAATGGACAGTACCCGCTCGTGTCACTGACAATGGACAGTACCCGCTCGTGTCACTGACAATGGACAGTACCCGCTTGTGTCGCTGACAATGGACAGTACCCGCTCGTGTCACTGACAATGGCCAGTACCTGCTGGTCTGACTGACAATGGCCAGTACCCGCTCGTGTCACTGACAATGGCCAGTACCCGCTCGTGTCACTGACAATGCCCAGTACCTGCTGGTCTGACTGAAATGGCCAGCACCCTCCGGTGTGACTGACAATAGACAGTACCTGCTGGTCTGACTGACAATAGCCAGTACCCGCTGGTAATGATTCTATATGATTATTTCTAATATATAAGCCATAAAGTGTAATCTTGCTCGTAACTAATGCTTTTCTTCCACCTTTAGGACCTATATAATACCTATATATTGCTGCATTCCTAGGCACATTTGTTATTATGTGTTACTTTTCCATACATGCATGATACATACGCTGTGATTCCTTATTACTTATACTATCCTACATGGAAGAAATACACAGTGACAAATGCAAATAGAACAGTTGATGGACAGAATGCAGAACAATGTCATACATTGACCAGAGTACAGAGATGTGGGCCTAATCCATCGTTTTTTTGCTCACCATGCCATTCCAGTTTGGACCCAGCCATATGCAAATCAGTCTTGACCCTGCGCCCAATGGGAACAGTCCAGCCCGAACTGCCAGGCCAGGTCCTCCCTGGACTGGAAACAAGCATCCTAGGACCGGTTTCGGGCTTTCAGCCCTCATCAGCCAGGATAGCATGACTCCAGTGGCATGGAGAGCATGGGACCCACGTCTGGGCATACCCATCCCACTCGGGGTGACAAATGCAAAAAGAACAATTGATGGACAGAATGCAGAACAATGTCATACATTCACCCCAGTACAGAGATCTGGGCATAAATCTATCATTTTTTTGCTCACCATGCCATTCCAGTTTAAACCCAGCCATATGCAAATCAGTCTTGAGCCTGCGCCCAATGGGAACAGTCCAGCCCGAACTGCCAGGCCAGGTCTTCCCTGGACTGGAAACAAGCATCCTAGGACCGGTTTCGGGCTTTCAGCCCTCATCAGCCAGGATAGCATGTCTCCAGTGGCATGGAGAGCATGGGACCCACGTCTGGGCATACCCATCCCACTTGGGGTGACAAATGCAAAAAGAACAATTGATGGACAGAATGCAGAACAATGTCATACATTCACCCCAGTACAGTGATCTGGGCCTAAATCCATCGTTTCTTTGCTCACCATGCCATTCCAGTTTGAACCCAGCCATATGCAAATCAGTCTTGACCCTGCGCCCAATGGGAACAGTCCAGCCCGAACTGCCAGGCCAGGTCCTCCATGGACTGGAAACAAGCATCCTAGGACCGGTTTCGGGCTTTCAGCCCTCATCAGCCAGGATGGCTTGACTCCAGTGGCATGGAGAGCACAGGACCCACGTCTGGGCATACCTGTCTCACTCGGGGTGGCAAATGCAAAAAGAACAATTGATGGACAGAATGCAGAACAATGTCATACATTCACCCCATGTTAGAAATGGGGGTCTCTTGTTGGCAATGGCTGGCCACAGTCCAAGTAGGGTCCCTTCTTCCTAAGTCAGAGTAAGGGGGGGCTACACCCTTTGATAACCCCTGCTCAACCCTGTGGTAACGTAGCACGAGCAGCTAGGCTTATCTCAGAGGCAGTGTGTGAAGCATTTATGACCATACACAATAACACAGTGAGGAACACTACAAAGGGACACCACACAAGTAGTTATAAAAAATAAGTATCTTTTTATATAGACTTATCACAAGACCAATAACGATAAAAAGCCACAATACGGAAAAATAGGATTACTCTTGAGATGCTGCAAAGATAGTTCAAAAGTGCGCAAAGAGGAGCTCAGTTCAAAGCAGTGGTCTCTGCGACCCTCTTACTTACAAAGTACCTGGATTTCGTAGCAAAAACCAACAAGTTGTCGCAAAGAAGCTGTAGCGATGAGTTTCGGCACGCGAGGCCGGCGATGCGTTAAATCCTTGCCGCGAGGGAGGATGATGCGCCGATCTGCTGATGCGTGCGGAGACGATGCGACCACTTCAGCACGCTAGGTCGATGATGCGATAACTCCTTGCCGCGAGGGAGGAGACGATGCGACGATCCTGTTGCGTGTGCGATCAAGTTGAGATGCGAAGAAATGGCGCTCCGCGAGGGAACGACAATCCTGATGTGATGCGATGAAAATGGCGGACGCCCGGCGTCCGCGCTGCAATGTCGTGAAGCGATGATCTTTGGTTGCGAGCACTCAGCGGCAGCAGCGCGTTGATTTCTGATACGCTCTCAGCTGCGGCGGCTCGCAGACGTGCGTTAGCAGCGATTTCAGCACTCTCTTCTCTGTAGTAGAACTAGAGGCCCTGGAACTCACAGGAGCCTCACCTGCAGATAGAAATCCTCGCTGGGAGGAATCAGGAGGCCGATGGTGAAGTCTGATGTGCCTGAGACTTCAACAGGAGGCTAGCTCTCTTCCTAGCCCTTGGGTGATTGCCTTTAGCAAGATTAAAAAGTTCTCTTACAGTCCTTTTCCCTCTTCTTCCAAATCCAATGGTAACTACCGCAGGCCAGTCCAAGAAACAGCACACAAGCACAAGGATAGTCACCTCCTGCAGATTCCTTCAGTTACACGGACAGAGGTTTGTCTTGATGTCCAGGAGCAATACACATTGTAGGGGTTTCAGCACAGATATTTAATCCCCAAAAGTCTTTGTTCTCAAAAGCTACAAGTCACTGAACCCAGCCAGAACCAGTTCTGCTCAGTCCTGGAGCACTTTGTTTACCAGGCCCCATCCGGCCTTTCAGAAAGAGGGGGTCTGCGATCAGACACACAGTAGGAGGTGGAGCCAGCATTCACCTTGCCAGGCACAGCCCTATTCAGGTCAAGGAGCCACCCCTCCCCATACTCCAGATGCAGATCTCTCTATTCAACCCAGGTCTGGCTCAGCCTGCCGTGTCCCTCCAAAACCAGACAGCCAATACACATAACAGCAGAGCACACTGGAAGGCTTAGGCAAGAAAATACGTGCTTTCTAAAAGTGGTATTTTCAAACACAGAATATAAAAATAAACTTCACTAAAAGATGTATTTTAGTATTCTGAGCTCCGGCATACTAGATTAGTTTTTCTACCATGTTCCTGGGGTCAGTTAGGACTATAGAACGTAATAGTCAGAGCTGCCCATTCTGGCCTATGGGGAACAGGTAGCCTTACAGGAGTGAAAAACTAAATGGAGTGTAATTCACTACCAGGACATGCTACACACACCAAGGCATGTCCTACCTTACCATACAATACACCCTACATAGGGGTGACTTACATGATGCCAAGGGAAGGTTCAGGGGCTGGGAAGTGCGTGCACTTCACAGCCAAGATGGCAGTTCGGGACTGCACGCAGACTCTGCAGTGGCAGGTCTGAGACACACTTTACAAGCTGCTTCTGTGGGTGGCGCAGACCAGCGCTGCAGGCCCACCAGCAGCATTTGGTTTACCAGCCCTGGGCACACACAGGCCACGCTACTAGGGACTAACAGGCAAACCAAATAAGCCAATCATGGATATACCAATTCACATGTCATATGTACACAGGGAGCATTCGTGCTGTGGCACTGAATGGCAGTGGCACAGTGCCCAGAGCGTCTAACACCAGCAAAAACAGAGGAGACAACAGCGAAAAATGGAAGGGAGACCCATGCCAATGGTGCCAGGTCTAACACGTGTCCCCTCCAGCTGAAATGTGGGGAGAACTACCCATCCCCTTGGAAGTTCTCATCACTAAGGCGGAAAAATCTGGACAGACCATCAGCATTGGCGTGTTCTGTACCAGGGCGGTGTTCCACCATGAAGTCCATACCCTGCAGGGAAATGGACCACCTCAACAACTTGGGATTCTCACCCCTCATCTGCATCAACCATCTGAGGGGCCTGTGGTCTGTCTGAACTCGGAAGTGAGTCCCAAACAGGTATGGTCTCAGCTTCTTCAGACCACAGCAAATGCCTCACGCTCAATTGCACTCCACCTCTGTTCCCGTGGAAGTAACCTCCTACTGATGAAGGCTACAGGTTGGTCTAGTGCCTCCTCATTTATCTGTGACAGAACAGCCCCCACCCCATGCTCTGAAGCGTCTGTCTGGACAACAAATTCCTTAGCAAAGTTGGGCGCCTGGAGTACGGGTGCTGTACACATGGCAGTCTTGAGGGCATCAAAGGCTATCTGACAGGTGTCAGTCCAGTTCACAATCTTTGGCTGCTTCTTGGAAGTCAGCTCAGTCAAGGGTGCAACAATGTTGCCATACCCCTTGACAAACCTCCTGTAGTAACCCGTGAGTCCTAGGAAGGCCCTCACCTGGGTCTGGGTCCTTGGGGGCTACCAAGCCAGGATGGTTTCAGTCTTGGGCTGCAGGGGTGCCACCTGGCCACTCCCAACCTGGTGTCCCAAGTACACCACAGAACCCTGCCCAATCTGGCACTTACTGGCCTTGATTGTGAGACCTGCTCTGCGCAGCGCCATCAACACTTCCCAGAGGTGGCGCAAGTGGTCCTCCCAGGAGGAACTAAACACTGCAATGTCATCCAGGTAGGCGGTACTGAAATCCTCCAGCCCAGCCAACACCTGGTTGACCAACCTCTGAAAGGTGGCAGGGGCATTCTTCATCCCAAAGGGCATCACACGGAACTGGTAGTGCCCATCTGGTGTGGAGAATGCTGACCTCTCCTTTGCCCCATCAGTTAAGGTGATCTGCCAGTACCCAGACGTTAGATCAAACGTGCTGAGGAACCGGGCAGCCCCCAACCGATCTATGAGCTCATCAGCTCTGGGGATGGGGTGCGCGTCGGTCTTCCTGACCGAATTGAGACCTCGGTAGTCCACACAGAACCTAAGTTCGGGGGTGGCACCAGGCGCTGCAGCTTTTGGTACCAAGTCCACGGGGCTGGACCAAGGGCTGCTAGAGGACTCAATCACCCCTAGGGAAACATTTTGGAGACCTCCTCCTTAATGTAGGCCCGGACCCTGTCAGTCACTCTGTAAGCCTTGTGCTTGACAGGAGGACTGTCCCCGGTGTCTACCTCATGGACGCACCAATCAGTGACACCAGGCACCAGGGAGAACAAATCAGAAAATTGCCCCAACAGTTGGTGACAATCTTGCTGCTGCTCAGGGGTCAGTGTGGTGGAGAGGACCACACCCTCCACTGACCCATCCTACTCTTCTGCACACAGGAGGTCAGGAAGAGACTCACCCTCCTCCTCCATCCCATCATCTGTGGCAAGGAGCATGCCCACTTCAGACCTCTCAAAGTGGGGCTTCAGGCGGTTCACATGCAGGACCCGCAAGGGGTTCCTGGGAGATTGAAAGTTCACCAAGTAGGTAACTGGACGTTTGCGCTCCACCACTGCAAAGGGACCGGTCCACTTATCTTGGAGCGCACAAGGCTCCACTGGGGCCAGTACCCAAACCTTCTGACCAGGTTGAAACTCGACCAGAGTGGCATTCTGGTCGTGCCAACGTTTCATTTCCTCCTGTCTGGCTTCCAGATTTGCCTCAGCAATTTTTCTGAAACGCCGAGTCTGGTTCCTGAAGGCCAACATGTAGCTAAATACATATTGGGGAGGTTTCCTGGGAGATTGCTCCCAGCCTTCCTTGACCAGACTCAGAGGCCCTCTTACCGGATGGCCATAGAGCAGTTCAAAGGGACTGAACCCTAAGGACTGCTGTGGCACCTCACGGTAGGCAAACAACAGGCATGGCAAGCGGACGTCCCACTTACGCCTCAGGGGCTCTTCTAGGCCCATGATCATGCCCTTCAAGGTCCGGTTGAATCTTTCAACCAGACCATTTCCTTGGGGGTGGTAAGGAGTGGTGAACTTATAAGTTACCCTACACTCCTTCCACAGAGACTTCATATACTGGGAGATGAAGTTGGTCCCCCTGTCAGACACCACCTCTCTGGGGAACCCCATATGGGAGAAAATCCCCATCAGTGCCCGTCCCACCACGGAGGCCGTCACTGTCCTGAGCGGGATGGCTTCAGGGTACCAGGTGGCATGGTCCACCAAGACCAGGATGAACCTGTTGCCCATGGCTGTCTTGGGGTCCAGAGGCCCCACAATGTCAATGCCCACTCGCTCGAATGGGGTACTAACAACTGGAAAGGGCTGGAGTGGGGCCTTGATCTTCCCCCCACTCTTCCCACTTGCCTGGCAAGTCTCACATGTTCTGCAATGAGTGTCGGAACTCTTGCGCATCTGGGGCCAATAAAAGTGGGTGGCCAGCCTCTCAAAGGTCTTGGTCTGCCCCAGATGTCCTGCCAATGGAATTTCATGAGCCAACCCCAGTAGGAAGGCTCTGAAGCACTCGGGTACCACCACCACACGGGCTGACCCCGGCTCAGCAGCCTTAGGCTCGCTATACAGGAGACTGTTCTCCCAATAAATCAGATGCGAACCAGACATGTCACCTGCTGCCTGGGCTGCTGCCTGACGCCGCATACCCTCGAGAGAAGGGCAAACTCTTTGCTGCTCACAAAATTCCTCCCTGGTGGGCCCTCCTTCCTGCTGCCAATGGGTCAGCTCAGGCAGGTCCCCCAGTTCGACGATCTGCTCCCTGGTAGGCTCCAGGGCATCCCCATCAGGGTCTGCTCCCTCCTGGGCTGTGGGAACCAAGGGGGCCGGCTTCCCGCGCCCCCTGCCCCTTCTCTCTAAGGCAGGGATCTGGGCCATACTCTCAGGCTCAAGGTCCTTCTCAACACCCTCCTTGGCTGCCATGGACCGAGTGGTAGCACACGCCCACTCAGGCAGACCCAACATCTCTAAGTGTGATCTCCTCTCCACCTTAGCCCACGGGGAGTTCTCTAAATCATTGCCCAACAGACAGTCTACAGGCATGGTGGGCCTCACAGCCACCTGAAGAGTTCCTGAGACCCCCCCACTCAAAGGGAACCTGAGCCATCTCACATTGGCTCTCTGAGTTGTCTGCGGACACTACTGGGTAGAATGCATGGGGGACAACCTGCTCTTTGGACACCAACCGGGAGCTGACAGCAGTTACACTGGCTCCTGTGTCTCTTAGAGCCTCCACCCTATGGCCATTGATGGTCACCCACTGCCTGTACTTCTTAGTGTTATCAGGCAGTGCAGGCTTAGGGACCATCTCAAAGTCTCCTAGCGAGACGAGGGTCAACTCTACGGGATCCCACCCTCCTTGGGCATCCATCTTCTCCCCTCCCAGGGCTACACTAGCAAGCTGGCGGGGTCGGTGCACAGGGTGGTGCTTTAGTATCCCTTTGAGGACACTGGGGATCAAAATATCTGTGGCCCACTAGACCACACTTATAACAAGTAGGGGGCCCCCTCTGAACAGGCCTACCTGTCGGGGGCACTGGCTTCTTCTCTTGGGGAGGCTGGGACACCACTGCTTGGTTCCCTTGGGAATTACTTGGGGCCCTCTTTGGAACTCCCTCGGTTTACCCCTGTCCTCCCCACTTCTCTGCTGGGGACCCTGCCCACCTTTGGCGAAGTCTCCCACTGGACCCTTGCGAACCCGGGTGCTCACCCAGCGGTCCGTCTCCTCAGCAAGCTTCCTAGGGTTAGTCAGCTTGTAATCAATCAGGTGCTGGCGTAGCTCTGGAAAACAGTTACTAGATAAATGCTCCCATGCAATCAAATCATAAAGCTGCTCAAAAGTTTCTACTTTGCTACCTTTTACCCAGCATTCCATTGCTCTGCAAAGAAAAGACACATATTCAACCCACGCAGTACCCTCTAGCTTCTTGCAGGTCCTAAACCTCTGCCTATACATCTCAGGGGTCAAACCATAGCGGGTCATCAAAGCTTCCTTCATGTGGCCATAAATTATTCGACTTTCTGGGGGCAGGTCCAACATGGTATCCCTCCCCTCACTCACAAAGCGTCCCCACAACCCCGCTCCCCAATCCTTCTCAGGGACCCTGTGGGACACCATGGCTAATTCATAAGCGGCAAACCATTGCCCAATATCTTCACTTTTGTGGAAATCCTAATAACCTCCTTGGGTATATACACTCTACTCTCAGTATGCACTACAGGTATGCTGCCACCAGAGGGGAGATCTCTACACTCTTTGCTTTAATCTCCAACTCCCTCAATATTCTCTCATGCTCAAGTTTCATTTTCATATTCTGAAATTCTAACTTCTTGTTCTCTAGGTCCCTCTGACCATCCATTTTAAGCTTAGCCATCTCCATATTATGCCGCCTATCTCTCTCCCTGTCCTCCATCTCTTCCGGGGACAGACCCTTGGCGGACACACTAGTGCCCGGGCGGGAAATTGCTTTATCTCCCACCAAATCTACTACTTCACCCTGCTGCTCTTCCACATTCTCTCCCCCTCCACAGGCTCTCCCATATTCTTAGGGGCTTCCCTGGCTTCTAGCCAAGCCTTCAGTGCCTTGTAATACTCCTCCCTTCTTGTGAGACCTGTGGTAGGGACTGTGAATTGCTTGCAGAAATATTTGAGCTGCTTGGCATTGTAGGTTTCTAATTTCTCTTCTTCCCAGGAGAAATCCTCCGAGGCATTGGATCTGGGCTTGCCCATAGTAGCAATAACTGGCAATATCAATCAAAAATAGAATCAAAAAACCTCAAAAACGTATGTGGTTGCGTTATGGTCTGCACTCACTAGTAGTGTACACTATAATTACTGTATGCGATCATGAATGCAAGTCCAGATCCTCACCGCTGACCACCAATGTTAGAAATGGGGGTCTCTAGTTGGCAATGGCTGGCCACTGTCCAAGTAGGGACCCTTATTCCTAAGTCAGAGTAAGGGGGGCTACACCCTTTGATAACCCCTGCTCAACCCTGTGGTAACGTAGCACGAGCAGCTAGGCTTATCTCAGAGGCAGTGTGTGAAGCATTTATGACCATACACAATAACACAATGAGGAACACTACAAAGGGACACCACACAAGTAGTTATAAAAAATAAGTATCTTTATATATAGACTTATCACAAAACAAATAACGATAAAAAGCCACAATACGGAAAAATAGGATTACTCTTGAGATGCTGCAAAGATAGTTCAAAAGTGCGCAAAGAGCAGCTCAGTTCAAAGCAGTGGTCTCTGCGACCCTCTTACTTACAAAGTACCTGGATTTCGTAGCAAAAACCAACAAGTTGTCGCAAAGAAGCTGTGGCGATGAATTTCGGCACGCGAGGCCGGCGATGCGTTAAATCCTTGCCGCGAGGGAGGATGATGCGCCGATCTGCTGATGCGTGCGGAGACGATGCGACCACTTCGGCACGCTAGTTCGATGATGCGATGACTCCTTGCCGCGAGGGAGGAAACGATTCGACGATCCTATTGCGTGTGCGATCAAGTTGAGATGCGAAGAAATGGCGCTCCGCGAAGGAACGACGATCCTGATGCGATGCGATGAAAATGGCGGACGCCCAGCGTCCACGCTGCGATGTCGTGAAGCGATGATCTTTGGTTGCGAGCACTCAGCGGCAGCAGCGTGTTGATTTATGATGCGCTCTCAGCTGCGGCGGCTCGCAGAAGTGCGTTAGCAGCGATTTCAGCACTCTCTTCTCTGTAGTAGAACTAGAGGCCCTGGAACTCACAGGAGCCTCACCTGCAGATAGAAATCCTCGCTGGGAGGAATCAGGAGGCTAATGGTGAAGTCTGATGTGGCTGAGACTTCAACAGGAGGCTAGCTCTCTTCCTAGCCCTTGGGTGATTTGCCTTTAGCAAGATTAAAAAGTTCTCTTACAGTCCTTTTCCCTCTTCTTCCAAATCTAATGGTAACTACTGCAGGCCAATCCAAGAAACAGCACACAAGCACAAGGATAGTCACCTCCTGCAGATTCCTTCAGTTACACGGACAGAGGTTCGTCTTGATGTCCAGGAGCAATACACATTGTAGGGGTTTCAGCACAGATAGTTATACCCCAAAAGTCTTTGTTCTCAAAAGCTACAAGTCACTGAACCCAGCCAGAACCAGTTCTGCTCAGTCCTGGAGCACTTTGTTTACCAGGCCGCCTCCTGCCTTTCAGAAAGAGGGGGTCTGCCATCAGACGCACAGTAGGAGGTGGAGCCAGCATTCACCTTGCCAGGCACAGCCCTATTCAGGTCAAGGAGCCACCCCTCCCCATACTCCAGATGCAGATCTCTCTATTCAACCCAGGTCTGGCTCAGCCTGCCGTGTCCCTCCAAAACCAGACAGCCAATACACATAACAGCAGAGCACACTGGAAGGCTTAGGCAAGAAAATACGTGCTTTCTAAAAGTGGTATTTTCAAACACAGAATATAAAATTAAACGTCACTAAAAGATTTATTTTAATATTCTGAGCTCCGGCATACTAGATTCGTTTTTCTACCATGTTCCTGGGGTCAGTTAGGACTATAGAACGTAATAGTCAGAGCTGCCCATTCTGGCCTATGGGGAACAGGTAGCCTTACAGTAGTGAAAAACGAAATAGAATGTAATTCACTACCAAGACATGCTACACACACCAAGGCATGTCCTACCTTACACATACAATACACCCTACCATAGGGGTGACTTACATGATGCCAAGGGAAGGTTCAGGGGCTGGGAAGTGGATGCACTTCACAGCCAAGATGGCAGTTCGGGACTGCACACAGACTCCGCAGTGGCAGGTCTGAGACACACTTTACAAGCTGCTTCTGTGGGTGGCGCAAACCAGCGCTGCAGGCCCACCAGCAGCATTTGGTTTACCAGCCCTGGGCACACAAAGGCAACGCTACTAGGGACTAACAGGCAAACCAAATAAGCCAATCATGGATATACCAATTCACATGTCATATGTACACAGGGAGCATTCGCGCTGTGGCACTGAATGGCAGTGGCACAGCGCCCAGAGCGTCTAACACCAGCAAAAACAGAGGAGACAACAGCGAAAAATGGAAGGGAGACCCATGCCAATGGTGCCAGGTCTAACACCCCAGTACAGAGATCTGGGCCTAAATCCATCGATTTTTTGCTCACCATGTCATTCCAGTTTGGACCCAGCCTTATGCAAATCAGTCTTGACCCTGGGGTGGTGTGGTGAGCAAAAGAATGATGGATTAAACCCAGATACTTGTGACTGGGGGTGAATGTTTGCATTGTCCAGCATTCCGTCCATCAATTGTTTCTTTTGCATATGTCGCCCTAAGTGGGAAGGGTATGCCCAGACGTGAGTCCCGTGCTCACTACACCACTGGATTCAAGCTAGCTTGGCTGATGAAGGGTGATGCCCTGAAACCGGTCCCAGGATACTTGTTTCCGGTCCAGGGAGGACCTGGCTTGGCAGTTCGGGCTGGACTGTTCCCACAAGGAACAGGGTCAAGACCGATTTGTATATAGCTGGGACCAAACTGGGGTGGTGTGGTGAGCAAAAGAATGATGGATTAAACTCAGATCCTTGTGACTGGGGGTGAATGTTTGCATTGTTCAGCATTCCGTCCATCAATTGTTTCTTTTGCATATGTCGCCCTAAGTGGGAAGGGTATGCCCAGACATGGGTCCCGTGTTCACTACACCACTGGATTCAAGCTAGCCTGGCTGATGAAGGGTGATGCCCAGAAACCGGTCCCAGGATGCTTGTTTCTGGTCCAGGGAGGACCTGGCTTGGCAGTTCGGGCTGGACTGTTCCCACAAGGAACAGGGTCAAGACTGATTTACATATAGCTGGGTCTAAACTGGGGTGGTGTGGTGAGCAAAAGAATGATGGATTAAACCCAGATCCTAGTGACTGGGGGTGAATGTTTGCATTGCCCAGCATTCCGTCCATCAATTGTTTCTTATGAAAACACACAGTGTACATGCGGCCACAAGGCTCCTCACATGACCACTCACTTCCACTGCAGGGTTCCCAGGCTACAGTGCCCACCACATGTCACCAGGGTGCAGGACACCTCCTTATGCATCCGGTGAGTAATGATACATAAGGCATAATCCTCCATACATTCGGTGAGAGTGAGAAACAGGAGCACCAGAGAGCAGGTTGTCCAAGTCCGCATCTCCCATGATGCCCGGCGTCCCTGGGCTGTGCAGTCCAAGGGCTGTAGTCGAACTGGTCGAGGTTTGCAAGTCTCCATCTCACTTCTCATTATGGCAGAACCTAGCCAGCAGCAGTTACAAAACATCTACTCACCAGGGTATATGTCTATACATGCATATGCGTGGGTTCCTTATGGTCTTATTATGTTTGCTTTTGACAATAACATCATGGTCTTTGCTACCATTTGACTGCATAGATTCTGTAGAAGGTTAGTGTATAATAATGTTGTAAAAACACTTTATGTCTCATTAGTGTGTGTGGCAAGTAAGGTTTGTGGGCCAAGGGAACTCGTCTACTAACCAGTCCAGGTCTCTGGCTGGACTGAGAGTGTACCCCAAGTTTGGCCCTTCCAGCTGTGTACTGTAAAAGTGGGGCTCGTGGAACACGGGACCATATTCTTTGCTCCGTCTGACTTGTATCGCACCAAAAGAAACCGCATCGACTCTGACCAGAAACTATTTTTGGCACACACCCTTATCCAGCACATCAGAAGACTATGAGCGCCAAAAAGGAGAAGCCAGGCTCACGGCTCTTGCAGGACCAGATTAAATATTGACAGACCTTGGACCCTTCGATTAGTACTTGAGCCTCAAGGCATTGTGTATTAGAACATGGGTACTCACAAACATTTGTCCAGAGGCCACTAAGTATGCTCTATGAAGTGACTGAGGGCCGCACTGATGCCAGCAAGGTGTAGGTGTGGGTGAGGAATGTGTGTAAGGTGGGTGTAGGGGAACTGAAGCAAGTACATTTAGTGGCTGAATTGCACAATGTTAAATCAGAAAATCTGGGATCAATCCGGCATCCCCATTTGACCAACTTGTGTGATCCTTGGCGATTATATTTTTCTCTTTGCCTCCTTTTTCTTCATTATCACATATAAGAGAACCTCAAAATACGTGAGTTCAAGATGTGTGCAGTACAAAACCTTCTCATGAGTTTGATTTATTACATTATAATGTTGTCTATATTTAATATCACCCCAGACCACCCATAGGATGCACGTGACAGCTGACTTGCCTCTTAGTTCACTATTGGCATTGATGTCTGAGTGGGTGGAAGCTAGAATGTTTCTAAATAAATGTTTGAACTCTATCATTTAAAAAAAACAAAAAACCTCTCAATGCAGCAATTTGATCTGATTTATTAGGGTGAAATGCTTCTTCATGTTCATGAAATACACATTTTATATTCTGAAGAGCCTTTATCTTATTTTCACACGTTTGTTCTAAGATGTCTTTAAAAAGAAGGAGTTTCTAAAGTTACGCGCTTCCAGACACATTAGTTACTCTCCTTTCTTTAACTGCAGGTAAATGCTTGCCAGTTTATTTAACATCCTTCTGAATGTTAGTGCTCAGTAAAGTAAGCACCAGCCCAGCGCTGCTTCTAACCAGGGGGGGCGCATGTAAGGGCCAGGAGGGCCACAAGTGGCCCCTGGGCCGTACTTTGAGTATCACTGTTAGAAGATCATCCCGAGCAGAGCTCAGACTTTACGCTGGGCTCAAACCAGTGGGGAGTCGAGAACTTTATAAGGACAAGCAACAGTGTCCACTTCACAGGTTTAGCACTGAGAAAGTCTCCCATGGAATTCCGAATGGAAAATGCCTCTTTAAGTGCCCCCCCTCCTCTGACCCTGTCACCCTTTGACTCATCTGCACAATGTTTGGGATGGAGACAATGTGTGTGTAACTCTACAAGGAGCCACTCCAAAGGTACCAGCCCAAAGGAGCTGAGTACCGAACTTTGGGCCTGATTTACATCTCGGCGGACGGGTAACTCCGTCACAGCGGATATCTTGTCCCCCGAAATATAACTCGCATTAGATCCTATGGGATTTATATTGCGGCGGACGGGATATCCGTCAACGTTGTGATGGAATGACCCGTCCGCCAAGATCTAAATCTCGCTTTTGAAAGAGAAGAGTCTGTAGTTTTTGCTGAATATTTTGGTTACGGGGACACCCGATTTTCATAGCTTGCCTTACGTACATGCACCACTCAGTCTGCAAACACAGCAGACATCAGTCTTTGTCCACAATGGCCACAGTTAGAAGTTTGTGGGTGATCGTTGGGCATTAGTAGGAAAGTACTGAATATATTTTCTTTATGTATAACGGAACCTGGACCTTGAGTATTTGTTTGCATTTGGACGGCACCTTCAATTTTGAAATGTTGTGGGGGGAAGGTCTGGGTGGAGTCGGTAGACAACTGGAAGCGCAGGAGGACATTTTGCAGCTCCCACCGCCTTCTCCTCTCTCAAGGGTGGCTGGCAAAGTGCACGTATGCTGCTGTTGCTAAAATAAAACAAGCAGTTTGAAAGCACCAGTTACAGAGGAGAAACAAGACTTCTTCCCTGGTCCTGTTGTCCAGGTTTTGTGACATTCTTTGATTTCCAGACAGATTCCAACGTGCAAAATTCTCTTCTGTGGCTTTTCCACAAGGTGGAAAATCCGCGGGAGCAGGTCGCTGTGAGCTCTACCGTTACACATTTACACATTTAAGGTCTTTTTCCTACCTGCAGAGGAGAATATGTTTCCCTGTGGAAAGAAACACTTCCCCTGTGCCCCCCTGAGAAGCTGGGGTCCTCATTCCCTGCTTTCCGAGACACTAATACCCGCCCTTTCAAGTCCCTCAAGGAAGTTCTTTCACTATTGTAAATTTGTATTCTATGCCTGTGCAAGTGTCATCCCAGTGTGTTTTTGTGTTTTTGAGTGACTCTCTTCTATTGCTGTATTTTACCTCTTCTTGTATCTCATTTGCTTCTGTAACATGTACATTTGTAGCACTCTCCTCATGTAACGGAACTGGTCCTATTGTGAAGAGCTCTGACACCTTTGGGTAAAGTCTGCGCTATATAAAATGCATAAATAAATAAATAAACACTGAGGGCTGAGTGAGTGATATGTGATTGTGCTCTTGAGTCTGTGCTTATGGTCCTCTCTGCTATTTCTGACCCTACAGCTTGGACAGCTGCTCCCTTACAGGCGCTGCCTGTGCAGACCTCAGCTCTGTGGTCAGTGCCAGCCACTCCCTCACTGACCTCAGCCTGACTGACAACCCATTGGAAGACTCGGGAGTGAGAGAGTTGTGTGAAGGACTGAAGCACCCCGGCTGCAGAGTCAAGAGGTTGGAGTAAGTAAGCCCTGGCTTGTGTTCTCATTCATGCCTCACCATGGGGACTGAGGGCAAAGCGGAAGCCATGAGTGATATCCTGAGGTCTTCCCTCCCACGGCCCTGGATCCTCTTGGAGTGATAGGGCCCGGCAGAGAGGAGACGGAGGCGGCCATTCGCAGTACTCTTGTAAGGACAACGCAACACTTTGGGAACCTTCTTGAAGTTTAGTGGCAGATAAACAACCTGTGTCTGTAAAACTAAATTAACATTTAGGCAGAACTGTACATTTGAAGGAAGTCGGATACGCCAAATCAAGAAATGTTAATTTAGCCACTTGGCTAGTTTTGGGGATCTACATATGTGAGAGAAAACATGTGTGAGACATATGTAAACATATTTATGTTATATGCATTATATCTTTAATATCATACATGTCATATGCCCTTTTTTAAGAACATATATTCAATATTAAGCATTTACAATGAATTTTTGCGATGTATCATGCAATGCCGATATTTTCACATTGCTTGAATTAATTTGAATTAATGTCAAAATTGCATATTGCATTTAGAAATATGAATTGTAGTTTTTATCAATTAAGTTTGAAAAACACGGTTGAATATGAAAAAGTAATGAAATAGTCTTTTTACCATGTCTATATGCTGCAAACCAACTTTCACTATTTCTGAGGGAATTTGCCACCATTCACTGTGTAACGAGGCTTTGACAAAGACCGTAAGGTCGAAACGCATCAGCCGTCGCAATGAACTTAGCGGTGAATAACTCCTTGGAGTGCCGGCATTTTCTTTGTGTTTGATCGTGCACAAGGATTTTCCTTTTATATGGTAGCGGGACTTGCTACTGCTGCCGTGCACCAAGGCCGAGAGGTGGAAGAGGCTGGGAACCAGTAGGAGATATATATATATATATATATATATATATATATATATATATATATATATATATATATATATATATATATATATATATATATATATATATATATATGTAGCTATGGTCGCCAGTAGATAGTTATAGTTAAAACCTATTATCCATAGGAAATCCGCGACATTCTATTTGAAATAACGTTGGCGCCGGTTGACGAATCTTCGCGAATGTTTCCAACTTGTTGGGGCGCTCCGGTCCGCTCCTATCCTGAAAGTCTCGGGGTGATACGTCAAGCGGGGGCCGAGAAAAAGGGGGTCCCAAAACGCGTTTTCCCCATTCATTTTTCCATAGGAACCTTTAGTCGCAGCTACAGCCCGAACTGCTGAACGGAATTACACCAAATTTGGCAAAGAGGTAGCCCTTGGTTCAGTGTCGTGCCTTTTGCTTAAATGGTGTAAATCCGTTCAGTAGTTCCTGAGAAAATCAAAAGTAAAGTCACATATATATCTGGGCGGAGCCTAACCACACATGTCATCGTGAGATCTGATTGGCTGTCAGCACTTCATCCTGGAATTGCTGGCAGCCATCTTGGGACCAATATAAATGATAGTACCTCATTGAAATGCATTGTAGTGAATAGAAGATTTTGAGGGTCACCAAAAGGAGAACTATAAAGGGTGATAACAGGCTTTAGTTACATTAGAATTTATTTGTTGATGGTACCATACTAATTTTAGGAATTGTGGTGTATTCTAAGGTGATTTTACCATGTGAAAAACCTTCTGCTGGGATATCATGAATCATGTTTGAGAGAACACTATTTTCTCATGCTTGTCCCATGGAGGTTTGGAAGGTGCTCCAGAAGCTAAAATGAGAGCATATTTTCTGTAAATTCACATTATCTTTCTCACTCATGTGAGAATGAAGTCTGACATTCTCAGTAAAACATGTACATCCAACAAGGGCAGAGACTGTCAGTTGATTCCTTTGTGTTCTACTGCAGCTTCCCAGAGTGTTCTAAAGAACAACTAGAGTGCTAACAGCCTTACTTATGACAAAAGTATGGCACACCTGAAGCCATCTTGATTGGAATAAACTGGTAACACTTAAACAATTTAATTTAAAAGGAACAAAATGATGGGGTTCATTTTGTCATAGAAATTATGGTTAGTGCTGTAGAAAGAAAAATTAGGACATGTTTCAAGTGTGATCTCAAATATCTTCCTGTTATATTTCAACAGGAGCAGCCTGCCAGTTGATGCCTTTGTGTTCTACTGCAGCTTCCCAGAGTGTTCTAAAGAACAACTAGAGTGCTAACAGCCTTACTTATGACAAAGTATGGCACACCTGAAGCCATCTTGATTGGAATAAACTGGTAACACTTAAAACATTTAATTTAAAAGGAACAAAATGATGGGGTTCATTTTGTCATAGAAATTATGGTTAGTGCTGTAGAAAGAAAAATTAGGACATATTTCAAGTGTGATCTCAAATATCTTCCTGTTATATTTCAACAGGAGCAGCCTGCCAGTTGATGCCTTTGTGTTCTACTGCAGCTTCCCAGAGTGTTCTAAAGAACAACTAGAGCGCTAACAGCCTTACTTATGACAAAAGTATGGCACACCTGAAGCCATCTTGATTGGAATAAACCGGTAACACTTAAAACATTTAATTTAAAAAGGAACAAAATGAGGGTTCTTTTTGAAATAGAAATTATGGTTAGTGCTGCAGAAAGAAAAATTAGGGCATGTTTTAAGTGAGATCTCAAATCCTCTTCTATTTCATTAGAAAATTCTGACATGCAGACTGAAACAATCACTTTCAATACCAGCAGCAGACTACCAGTTAACTCCCTGGTGAGCAGTAGCTTTACTCCAGTGATCTAATGAGCAACTAGAGTGCTAACATTCTGAATTTATGGCAGATGTGAGACACATCTGAATGCCTTCTTGATGGAATCAAAGTAAAAACTGAAAGCATTTCCTACTGAGGAGACTGCAGTAAATGAAGAAATTAGGAAACTTCATAACAAAGAAGTCTTCCAAGATGGCCACCAGTGAAAAAGAGCCCAAATGTAGCACAAATATTACCCAGATGTAGCCCACATATAGCCCAATGACAACAGTGTGCAAAACACTTTTTATTTTTAGTTTTTTTGCAGTTTTATGTAGTGCAGACTGGTCAGGTATTGGAGCATTGCATCTTAAAACATGACCCCCTACACTACAAAAACACCACTGCACTACCTTAAACCCTAAAACACTACCCCCAGCACGACCCCGTACACTACACAAGCACCACTGCACTATCCTAAACCCTAAAACACTACCCCCAGCACGACCACCTACACTACCCAAACACCACTGCACTACCCTAAACCCTAAAACACTCCCCACAGCACGACTCCCTACACTACCCAAACACCACTGCACTACCCTAAACCCTAAAATCTACCCCCAGCATGACCCCCTACACTACCCAAACACCACTGCACTACCCTAAACCCTAAAATACTACCCCCAGCATGACCCCCTACACTACCCAAGCACCACTGCACTACCCTAAACCCTAAAACACTACCCCAGCATGATCCCCTACACTACACAAACACCACTGCGCTACCCTAAACCGTAAAACACTACCCCCAGCATGACCCCTACACTACCCAAACACCACTGCACTAACCTAAATCCTAAAACACTACCCCCAGCACGACCCCCTACACTACCCAAACACCACCTCACTACCCTAAAACATGACCCCTACACTACACAAACACCACTGCACTACCCTAAACCCTAAAACACTACCCCAGCACGACCCACTACACTACACAAGCACCACTGCACTACC
The DNA here is from genome assembly GCA_963921515.1 of Calotriton arnoldi. Taxonomy (NCBI): domain Eukaryota; kingdom Metazoa; phylum Chordata; class Amphibia; order Caudata; family Salamandridae; genus Calotriton; species Calotriton arnoldi. The sequence goes on from CAWUFW010006987.1 coordinate 763,574, forward strand.
CTAAACCGTAAAACACTACCCCCAGCACGACCCCCTACACTGCCCGAACACCACTGCACTGCCCTAAACCCTGAAACACCAGCCCCTGCATGACCCCCTACACTGCCCGAACACCACTGCACTGCCCTAAACCCTGAAACACCACCCCTAGCACGACCCCCTACACTGCCCGAACACCACTGCACTGCCCTAAACCCTGAAACACCACCCCCTTCACGACCCCCTACACTGCCCGAACACCACTGCACTGCCCTAAACCCTGAAACACCACCCCCAGCATGACCCCCTATACTGCCCAAACACCACTGCACTGCCCTAAACCCTGAAACACTACCCCCAGCAAGACCCCCTACACTGCCCGAACACCACTGCACTGCCCTAAACCCTGAAACACTACCCCCAGCATGACCCCCTACACTGCCCGAACACCACTGCTCTGCCCAAAACCCTGAAACACCAGCCCCAGCACGACCCCCTACACTGCTCGAACACCACTGCACTGCCCTAAACCTTGAAACACCAGCCCCTGCACGACCCCCTACACTGCCCGAACACCACTGCACTACCCTAAACCCTGAAACATCACCCCCAGCACGACCCCCTACACTGCCCGAGCACCACTGCACTGCCCTAAACCCTGAAACACCAGCCCCAGCACGACCCCTACACTGCCCGAACACCACTGCACTGCCCTAAACCCTGAAACACCAGCCCCAGCACGACCGCCTACACTGCCCGAACACCACTGCACTGCCCTAAACCCTGAAACACCAGCCCCAGCACGACCCCCTACACTGCCCGAACACCACTGCACTGCCCTAAACCATGAAACACCAGCCTCAGCACGACCCCCTACACTGCCTGAACACCACTGCACTGCCCTGAACCCTGAAACACCAGCCCCAGCACAACACCCTACACTGCCCGAACACCACTGCACTGCCCTAAACCCTGAAACACCACCCCGTGCATGACCCCCTACACTGCCCGAACACCACTGCACTGCCCTAAACCCTGAAACACCACCCCCAGCGCGACCCCCTACACTGCCCGAACACCACTGCACTGCCCTAAACCCTGAAACTCCACCCCCTGCACAACCCCCTACACTGCTCGAACACAACTGCACTGCCCTAAACCCAGAAACACCAACCCCAGCACGACCCCCTATACTGCACGAACACCACTGCACTGCCCTAAACCCTGAAACACTACCCCCAGCAAGACCCCCTACACTGCCCGAACACCACTGCACTGCCCTAAACGCTGAAATATCACCCCCAGCAAGACCCCGTACACTGCCCGAACACCACTGCCCTAAACCCTGAAACACCACCCCCAGCAAGACCCCCTACACTGCCTGAACACCACTGCACTGCCCTAAACCCTGAAACACCAGCCCCAGCACGACCCCCTACACTGCCCGAACACCACTGCACTGCCCTAAACCCTGAAACACCACCCCCTGCACGACCCCATACACTGCCCGAACACCACTGTACTGCCCTAAACCCTGAAACCCCACTCCCAGCATGACCCCCTACACTGCCAGAACACCACTGCACTGCCCTAAACCCTGAAACACCACCCCTGCACGACCCCTTACACTGCCCGAACACTACTGCACTGCCCTAAACCCTGAAACACCACCCCCAGCACGACCCCTACACTGCACGAACACCACTGCACCGCCCTAAACCCTGAAACACTACCCCCAGCAAGACCCCCTACACTGCCCGAACACCACTGCACTGCCCTAAACCCTGAAACATCACCCCAGCAAGACCCCCTTCACTGCCCGAACACCACTGCCCTAAACCCTGAAACACCACCCCCAGCAAGACCCCCTACACTGCCCGAACACCACTGCACTGCCCTAAACCCTGAAACACCACCCCCAGCACGACCCCGTACACTGCCCGAACACCACTGCTCTGCCCAAAACCCTGAAACACCACCCCCAGCACGACCCCCTACACTGCCCGAACACCACTGCACTGCCCAAACCCTGAAACACCAGCCCCAGCACGACCCCCTACACTGCCCGAACACCACTGCACTGCACTAAACCCTGAAACACCACCCCCAGCACGACCCCCTACACTGCCCGAACACCACTGCACTGCCCTAAACCCTGAAACACCAGCCCCAGCACAACCCCGTACACTGCCCGCACACCACTGCACTGCCCTAAACCCTGAAACACCAGCCCCAGCACAACCCCGTACACTGCCCGAACACCACTGCACTGCCCTAAACCCTGAAACACCAGCCCCAGCACGACCGCCTATACTGCCCGGAAACTACTGCACTGCCCTAAACCCTGAAACACCACCCCCAGCAAGACTACCTACACTGGCCGAACACCACTGCACTGCCCTAAACCCTGAAACGCCACCCCCTGCATGACCCCCTACACTGCCCAAACACTACTGCACTGCCCTAAACCCTGAAACACCAGCCCCAGCACCACCCCCTACAATGCCCGAACACCACTGTACTGCCCTAAACCCTGAAACACCACCCCCTGCACCGCCCCCTACACTGCCCGAACACCACTGCACTGCCCTAAACCCTGAAACACCACCCCTGCACGACCCCCTACACTGCCCGAACACCACTGCACTGCCCTAAACCCTGAAACACCACCCCCAGCATGACCCCTTTACTGCTCGAACACCACTGCACTGCCCCAAACCCTGAAACACCACCCCAGCATGACCCCCTACACTGCCGAACACCACTGCCCTAAACCCTGAAACACCACCCCTGCACGACCCCCTACACTGCCTGAACACCACTGCACTGCCCTAAACCCTGAAACACCACCCCTGCACGACCCCCTACACTGCCCGAACACCACTGCACTGCCCTAAACCCTGAAACACCACCCCCTGCACGACCCCCTACACTGCCCGAACACCACTGCACTGCCCTAAACCCTGAAACACCACCCCCAGCACGACCCCCTACACTGCCCGAACACCACTGCACTGCCCTAAACCCTAAAACACCACCCCCAGCACGACCCCCTACACTGCCCGAACACCACTGCACTGCCCTAAACCCTAGAACACTACCCCCAGCATGACCCCCTACACCACTGCACTACCCTAAGCCCTAAAATACTCCCCCCAGCACGACCCCCTACACTACCCGAACACGACTGCACTGCCCTAAACTAACCCTGGGCATAATACTTCGCTACGCTCGAGGAACATGGAAAGTTTGTACCACTACGCAAATTGCACGTAGCAGAGTAAAAAACTGTGCTAATTGACGTAGCGTAGCAGCAATATAATAAACACATACAAATGCTTTGATAAAGCATTTTTCTATGCTAAAAAGCATATAACAAATTCACAAAAGTGAACTTTGACAATGAAAATATCAAGCAATGAGAGAGGTGATGATTTTGGGGTCCCCCTAACCTAGGGGAGGACCAAGCAGATGCCTTGAACACAAAAGCATATCATGTGAACGATTCAGTGGTGGTCCCTTCCTCCTAGGACCACCCCAAGCACAGTTATGGGCACAAATACAATCCCAACCAAAGGCCCTGCAAAGCATTATGGGACGAGGTTAGCAGTGGGCAGTGAATATTACAGTGTCCAATATCAAAATAATTCTACAAAGAGCTGCAGTTCAACTAGTCATTACTAGATGTCCCTCACGAGTCAAATGCAAAAGCATTGAAATTATTAATACATCAAGCTGCAGTTCCACTAGTCGTTACTAGATGTCCCTCACGAGTCAAATGCAAAAGCATTGAAACCCTTTCATGAAGCTTTTGCATTTGACTCGTGAGGGACATCTAGTAACGACTAGTGGAACTGCAGCTCTTTGTAGAAGTATTTTGATATTGGATACTATAATATTCACTGCCCACTGCTAATCTCGTCCCATAATGCTTTGCAGGGCCTTTGGTTGGGATTGTATTTTTGCCAATAACTGTGCTTGGGGTGGTCCTAAGAGGATGGGACCACCACAGAATCGTTCAAAAGATGTGCTTTTTGTTTTCAAGGCATCTGCTTGGTTCTTTCCTAGGTTAGGGAGGATACCAAAATCATCACCTCTCTCACTGCTTGCTAATTTATTGTTTTCACTTTTGTGAAATGACTATATGCATTTTAGCATATAAAGACAGAGATACTTATTTTATCTTAACTTGCACTGTGCAAGATGCCTTTGGCAATTATTGTACAGTGCAATCAAGCACACAGCTACGCATTACGCAATTTGCATAGCTACGTGTAGTTCAAAATGTACTTCACGTAGCTACGTGAAGTGCTACTACGCAAACTACGCCCAGGGTTACCCTAAACCCTAAAACACTCCCCCAGCACGACCCCCTACACTACCCGAACACCACTGCACTGCCCTAAACCCTAAAACACTCCCCCAGCACGACCCCCTACACTACCTAAACACCACTGCACTGCCCTAAACCCTAAAAGACTACCCCCGCATGACCCCTACACTACCCACATACCAATGCACTACCCTAATCCCTAAAACACTACCCCCGCACAACCCCCTACACTACCCAAAGACCACTGCACTACCCTAAACTCTAAAACAATACCCCGCACGACTCCCTACACTACCCAAAGACCACTGCACTACCCTAAACCCTAAAACACGACCTCCTACACTACACAAACACCACTGCACTACCCTAAACCCTAAAAACTAGCCCCAGCACGAACCCCTACACTACCCAAACACCACTGCACTACCCTAAACCATAAAACACTACCCCCAGCAGTACCACCTACGCTACCCAAACACCACTGCACTAACCTAAACCCTAAAACACTACCCCCAGCAGTACCCCCTACACTACCCAAACACCATTGCACTACCCTAAACCCTAAAACACTACCCCCAGCAGTATCCCCTACACTACCCAAACACCACTGCACTACCCTAAACCCTAAAACCCTAAAACACTAACCCCAGCACGACCCCCTACACTACCCAAACACCACTGTACTACCCTAAACCCTAAAACACTCCCCCAGCACGACTCCCTACACTACCCAAACACCACTGCACTACCCTAAACCCTAAATCTACCCCCAGCATGACCCCCTACACTACACAAACACCACTGCACTACCCTAAACCCTAAAACACTACCCCCAGCATGACCCTCTTCACTACCTAAACACAACTGCACAATTTGTTACAGGCGTTGCAACGCAGGCCTGTGGTGCTTACTGGAAGTACCTGGTGGGCTAGTTGGGCCCCAGGGACTCTCAGGATTCAAGGTGACCTAATCCCCCAACTTAAAACGCGCCACGGGGCGCGTTTGCACAGTGGTGAAGGGAGGGGGTGGGGCCTCAGGTGACATGTGCGCAAACACGCCCTGTGGTGCGTTTTAAGTTGGGGAGTTAATTCCCTTTGAATCCTGGGGGCCAACTAGCCCACCAGGTACCTTCAGTAAGCACAACAGAGTTGCGTTGCAGAGAGGTGAAAAAGGTGCGTGGCCTCGGAACGCCTCTCTGCAACTCAGCTCTGTGGTCCTAACTGTAGGTACCTGCGGGGCTAGTTGGGCCCCAGGGACCCTCAGGATTCAAGGGGACTTAATCCCGCAACTTAAAACGCGCCACGGGGCGCGTTTGCACACATGTCACCTCAGGCCCCCCCTCCCTTCACCACTGTGCAAACGCACACTGGCTCTGGTTAGTCAGAGTCAGTTACCACCAGTACCCGTCTGAAAAAGTTGTGGGCACAGGATGATTTTGCAACAAGGCCTCTTTCTGCTCCTCTGTTGGTTCTTTCTGCACATCTTTTGCTTCTTTCTGTGCGTTTTTTCTTCTTTCTTCACATGTCCTACCTCTGTTGGCATAGTTAGAAACTAGCATTTAAAAAACCTTTGAAATTCACTTAAAAAATCATAGGTTTCAGGCACGTTATAGTTAGAAATTAGCATTTAAAAACCTTTGAAATTCACTGAAAAAACCACAGGTTTCAGGCACGTTATAGTTAGAAATTAGCATTTAAAAAACCTTTGAAATTCACTGAAAAAACCATAGGTTTCAGGCACGTTATAGTTAGAAATTAGCATTTAAAAAACCTTTGAAATTCACTGAAAAAACCATAGGTTTCAGACACGTTATAGTTCGAAATTAGCATTTAAAAACCTTTGAAATTCACTGAAAAAACCATAGGTTTTAGGGACAGTTATAGTTAGTTGGACATTGCACTCGTACAAAACCCGTGAAATTCCCCTGTTATAGTTAGTTCAGCTAACTATAACTCGCGCCCCGCAATGCACTGCTGATGACGTCACATATTACATCACTCATGACATGGTCAGTGACATCACTGATGACATCACTGATGACATCTCAAATGACATCACTGATGACATCATCCATGTGATAATTTCATGCATCTTCTCACACCCTAATATAACTTTTGATACACCCACTCTAAATTACAGACTGCCATTCTCAAAACCATAGACACTCCAACACCAAAAACTACATACCCACTCACTGATTCTTAGGTCTACACACACATCCACTCACTCACCTGTACAGTCACTCATACTTACAGTCACTCAGTACAGGACTATCATATGCACTCATACACCTATATAAACACTCACACACCGCCACTCATCCATAGAGGAACTCACACACCTAGTCAGTCATGCAAAAATTAATCACACACCCATTTACTCACCTATACAGTTATACACACACCAGCTCACTTACTCATACAAATACTAGCACATTCTTATGCTCTTATACAATAACTGATACAAGCACACACGCATCCATTACAGCCACTCTCACAATAACACACTCTCACTTATAGCCATTTAAATACTCTAACACACATATATACTGCCTTTTACATATGTAGTTACTCGCACATGTACCACTGAGATATACATTCATTCACTAACACACCCATACACACACTCACCCACACAAGCAGTCCATCACAGATGCACTCTTGAAATCATGCACCCAGTGAATCACCCACTCACACATCTATGTATAGAGTCACACACACCCCACCCACACAAACACTCAGGCAGCCATACAGATACTCAGAGAACCAATCAATAACCCATATAGACACTCATGTAGCTATTCGCAAATCCATGCATCCACTTACACACCAACAAACAGACGGATACAGACATTCACACAGTTTAGTCACTAACCCATGCATTCAGTAAGATACGTTTAATCACTCACTTGTAGAGTCAGTCACTCACGTACTAAATCATCCATTCAGACACTTATACACCCACTCATTCTTCAATACGCCTTTCCCTATATATATTAAACATATTTAAACTTTACAGAAACACACAGTCACTGGATGATGTCATCAGTGATGTCATCAGTGATGTCATTTGAGATGTCATCAGTGATGTCATCAGTGATGTCACTGACCATGTCATGAGTGATGTAATATGTGACGTCATCAGCAGTGCATTGCGGGGCGCGAGTTATAGTTAGCTGAACTAACTATAACAGGGGAATATATATATATATAAAACATATTTAAACTTTACAGAAACACACATTCACTGGATGATGTCATCAGTGATGTCATCAGTGATGTCATTTGAGATGTCCAAAACACACAAGAGTGTCTATGGTTTTGAGAATGGCAGTCTGTAATTTAGAGTGGGTGTATCAAAAGTTATATTATTGTGTGAGAAGATGCATGAAATTATCACATGGATGATGCCATCAGTGATGTCATTTGAGATGTCATCAGTGATGTCACTGACCATGTCATGAGTGATGTAATATGTGACGTCATCAGCAGCGCATTGCGGGTGGGCAAGTTATAGTTAGCTCTACTAACTATAACGGCTGAATTTCTCTGGTTTTGTACGAGTGAAATGTCCAACTAACTATAACGTCCCTAAAACTTATGGTTTTTTCAGTGAATTTCTAAGGTTTTTGAAATGCTAATTTCTAACTATAACGTCCCTGAAACCTATGTTTTTTAGTGAATATATATATAAAAATATATATATATATATATATATATATATATATATTCACTGAAAAAACCATAGGTTTTAAGGACAGTTATAGTTAGTTGGACATTTCACTCGTACAAAACCATAGAAATTCCCCCGTTATAGTTAGTTCAGCTAACTATAACTCGCGCCCCGCAATGCACTGCTGATGACGTCACATATTACATCACTCATGACATGGTCAGTGACATCACTGATGACATCACTGATGACATCTCAAATGACATCACTGATGACATCATCCAGTGACTGTGTGTTTCTGTAAAGTTTAAATATGTTTAATATATATATAGGGAAAGGCGTATTGAAGAATGAGTGGGTGTATAAGTGTCTGAATGGATGATTTAGTACGTGAGTGACTGACTCTACAAGTGAGTGATTAAATGTATCTTACTGAATGCATGGGTTAGTGACTAAACTGTGTGAATGTCTGTATCCGTCTGTCTGTTGGTTTGTAAGCGGCTGCATGGCTTTCTGAATAGCTACATGAGTGTCTACATGGGTTATTGATTGATTGTCTGAGTATCTGTATGGGTGCCTGAGTGTTTGTGTGGGTGGGGTGTGTGTGACTCTGTGCATAGATGTGTGAGTTGGTGATTCACTGGGTGCATGGTTTCAAGAGTGCATCTGTGATGGACTGTATGGGTGGGTGAGTGTGTGTATGGGTGTGTTAGTGATTGAATGTATATCTCAGTGGTACATGTGTGAGTAACTACATATGTGAAAGGCAGTATATATGTGTGTTGGAGTATATAAATGGCTATAAGTGAGAGTGTGTGATTGTGAGAGTGGCTGTATGGATGAGTGTGTACTTGTATCAGTGATTGTATAAGAGCGTAAGAATGTGCTAGTATTTGTATGAGTAAGTGAGCTGGTGTGTGTATAACTGTATAGGTGAGTAAATGGCAGTGTAATTAATTATTTGCATGACTGACTAGGTGTGTGAGTACCTCTATGGATGAGTGACGGTGTGTGAGTGTCTATATAGGTGTATGAGTGCATATGATAATCCTGTACTTTCTAACTATAACGTGCCTTAAACCTATGGTTTTTCAGTGAATATATATATATATATATATATATATATATATATATATATATATATATATATATATATATATATATATATATTTCTACTGGCGGTCGCCAGTAGGTAGTTATAGTTAGGACCTAGTTTCCATAGGAAATAGTGTTTTTTGATTTACCAATAACTTTAGCGCCGGTTGACGAATCTTCGCGAAATTTTCAAAACTAGTCGGGCGCTCCGGTCAGTTCCTGTCTTGAAAGTTTCGGGGTGATTCGTCAAGCGGGGGCCGAGAAAAAAGGGGGGGTCCCAAGACGCGTTTTCCCCATGTTAGTTTCCATAGGAAACTTTAGACAAAGCTACAGCCCGAACTGCTGAACGGAATTACACCAAATTTGGCAAAAAGGTAGCTCTTGGTTCAGAAAGCGACCTTTTTTTTTTAATGGTGTAAATCAGTTCAGTAGTTGCTGAGAAATTAGAAAAAGAAAAAATATTGGTATCTGTGGCCGCGAATCCTCCCGAGCACGAGCTTCACTCTGATTGGCTGCCAACACTCCAAACCAGGAAGTGTTGGCAGCCATCTTGTGACTCGGTTACCAGTCACAAGAAATCAGAAAAAAAAACATGAAAAAGAAGAAAAGGGGGCAGGGTAGAAACACCCTGACCCCCTAGGCCTGCTCAGGGGGTCCCATAAGGACCCCCAGGGCCAAAAAAAGCATTTTTTTTTTTAAACAGCAAAATTCGCGGAGGATCCGCAAATTTTGCCGCGAAAATAAAAAAAAAAAACAAAGCGCGGACTCCCGCACTTCGTTTTCAAAAAGCCCTCAGGTGGGCCAGGTCCTGGGGGCAATCATTTATTTATTTGCGGGGGCCCGCTCGGGCCCCCGCAGCCCTGGGGACCGCCACCTCCCCGGGGCTATGTAAATTATGTGCGGGAGGGCATGCAGCTTCTGGCACACTGCTGGTGGGTCGATGAGGTCCTCTTGTGTCCTGAGGACCTCAGGACACAAGTGGACTTCATCCTCCGAGCAGCAGTGCGCCAGAAGCCGCGTTTGCAGAGTGGTGTAAAAAGAGGCGTGGCCTCGGACCACCTCTTTGCAATGCAGCTCTGTGGTGCTTACTGGAGGTACCTGGTGGGCTGGTTGGCCCCCAGGGACCCTCAGGATTCAAGGGGACTTTATCCCCCCAACTTAGTTCGCGCTTTACAAATACGGATTTTTAGATTTAGATTTTAGATTTAGATTTAGAACGTGCCAGGGGGCGTGTTTGCAGAGTGGTGGAGAAAAGGGGCGTGGGCTTTGTCCACCTCTCAGCAATCCCACTGTGTGGGGCTTACTGGAGATAAGAGGTAGGCTAGTTGGCCCCTAAAGGACCCCCAGCAGCGATGGGGACTTCAAACCCCATCCAAGAGCACGCCACTGAGCGCGTTTGTAGAGTGGTGGGCAAAGGAGGCGTGGCCTGCTCTTCGAACTTACCAATGCTGCTGTGTGGGATTTACTGGAGGTAATAGGAGGGGTAGTTGGCCCCAAGGATGTCCTTGGGGGCCAACTACCCCTCTTGTTACCTCCAGTAAGTCCCACACAGTGGGATTGCTAAGACGTCGTCGGAGTCCATGCCCCCCTTTCTCCACCATTCTGCAAACGCACCTCCTGGCAGACTACGGGATGGGGGATGAAGTCCAATTTCCTCCTGAGGTACTTTGGGGGCCAAGAAGCCCTACTGGTACCTCCTGTAAGCCCTACGCACCGGAATTCCTGAGCGCTGGTCGGAGGCCCAGCAGCCTTTCTCCACCACTCTGCAAACGCGACTACTAGTTAAAGAAATGTTTGCAATGTAATAGGTTTCGCATTTGCGAGAATTAGAGCTATAGGCGTTGTAAATGCAAAAGTTGTTTACTAATGTTTTTTGGAGTGGAGTGGATATACGTTGTGTGTAGTAGAATTATGTGGTATGTTGTGCAGTGAAATTATGTGGATAGAAAGTATGTGGTATTTAGTGTATAGGAATTATGTAGAGTGGGATTATGTGTTATGGAGAGTAATTATGTGGTATGGTAGTCTGTGTTGTGGAGTGGTAATCTCAGGTTTAGTCTTCCTCGTTTCCATAGAAGCTCAACTATGAACTCAGTGAGACAAAAAAAGATGGATTCACTGAGGAGCACTTGTGGACCTAGTCAGGACCACTGGAATTATGCGACTGTTTGGCTGCACCGACTTTCGCACAATTATACATTTTCTGCATTAGCCACATAATTCATGATCTGCACCCTAATCTGCAGATTTGACCAAAAAATGCTTTGTTTCTAGCTGAAACGGGTCAAACGTTACCAAAAATGCAGCGACTAGTGTTACAGCGTGGTGGAAGGCCCTTTGTAAACCTAGAATGGTCACCAGTTACTTATTGCTAAATGTGGGTGTTAAATTGGTACTAATGGTGTGCAAGCCACTCTTGCTTCTCTCTGCACCTCTCTTGCTTCTTTCTGCATTTCTGTTGCTTCTTTCTGCACGTTTCTTTCTTTTTCTGCACTTCTCTTGACCTTATTCTGCAAATCTCTTGTACTTTCTGCACCTCTCTTCCCTCTTTCTGCACGTCTGTTGCCTCTTTCTGCACTTCAATTGATTCTTTCTGCACCCCTGTTGTCTCTTTCTGCACTCGTCTCTCTCTTTCTGTCCCTTTCCTGTCTGTTTTTGCATCTCACTTGCCTCTTTCTGCACTTTTCTTGCTTCTTTCTACACCTCTGTTGCTTCTTTCAGTAATTCTCTTGCCTCTTTGTGCACTTCTCTTGCCTGTTTCTTCACCTCTCTTGCCTCTTTTTGCACCTCTGTTGGCTCTTTCTGCACCTCACTTGCCCCTTTCTACACCTCTCTTGCCTCTTTCTGCACCCCTGTTGCTTCATTCTGTACTTTCCATGCTTCTTTCTGCACCTGTCATGCTTCTTTCTGCACCCCTGTTGTCTCTTTATGTACCTCTTTTGCCACTTTCTGCACTTTTCTTGCCTTTTTCTGCACCTCTCTTCCCTCCTTCTGCACGTCTGTTACCTCTTTCTGCACCTCATTTGCTTCTTTCTGCATAACAGTTGTCTCTTTCTGCACTCGTCTTCCCTCTTTCTATACCTTTCCTGCCTGTTTTTGCATCTCATGTGCCTCTTTCTGCACTTTTCTTGATTCTTTCTACACCGCAGTTGCATCTTTCAGCAATTCTCTTGCCTCTTTGTGCACTTCTCTTGCCTGTTTCTGCACCTCTCTTGCCTCTTTTTGCACCTCTGTTGGCTCTTTCTGCACCTCACTTGCTCCTTTCTACACTTCTCTTGCCTCTTTCTGCACCCCTGTTGCTTCATTCTGCACTTTCCATGCTTCTTTCTGCACATGTCTTGCTTCTTTCTGCACCCCTGTTGTCTCTTTATTTACCTGTTTTGCCTCTTTCTGCACTTTTGTTGCCTTTTTCCGCACCTCTCTTCCCTCTTTCTGCACCTCATTTGCTTCTTTCTACACCCCTGTTGCCTCTATCTGCACTCGTCTTCCCTCTTTCTGTACCATTCCTGCCTGTTTTTGCATCTCACGTGCCTCTTTCTGCACTTTTCTTGCTTCTTTCTACACCTCTGTTGCTTCTTTCAGCAATTCTCTTGCCTCTTTGTGCACTTCTCTTGCCTGTTTCTGCACGTCTCTTGCCTCTTTTTGCACCTCTTTTGGCTCTTTCTGCACCTCACTTGCTCTTTTCTACACTTTTCTTGCCTCTTTCTGCACCCTTGTTGCTTCATTCTGTACTTTCCATGTTTCTTTCTGCACCTGTCTTGCTTCTTTCTGCAGCCCCTGTTGTCTGTTTATGTACCTGTTTTGCCTCTTCCTGCACTTTTCTTGCCTTTTTCTGCACCCCTCTTCCCTCTTTCTGCACGTTTGTTGCCTCTTTCTGCATCTCATTTGCTTCTTTCTGCACCCCTGTTGTCTCTTTCTACACTCGTCTTCCCTCTTTCTGTACCTTTCCTGCCTGTTTTTGCATCTCACTTGCCTCTTTCTGCACTTTTCTTGCTTCTTTCTACACCTCTGTTGATTCTTTCAGCAATTCTCTTGCCTCTTTCTGCACTTTTCTTGCCTTTTTCTGCACCCCTCTTCCCTCTTTCTGCACGTCTGGTGCCTCTTTCTGCACCTTATTTGCTGCTTTCTGCACCCCTGGTGTCTCTTTCTGCACTCGTCTTCCTTCTATATGTACCTTTCCTGCCTGTTTTTGCATCTCACATGTCTCTTTCTGCATTTTTCTTGCTTCTTTCTACACCTCTGTTGCTTCTTTCATCAATTCTCTTGCCTCTTTGTGCACTTCTCTTGCCTGTTTCTTCACCTCTCTTGCCTCTTTTTGCACCTGTGTTGGCTCTTTCTGCACCTCACTTGCTCCTTTCTACACCCCTCTTGCCTCTTTCTGCACCCCTGTTGCTTCATTCTGCACTTTGCATGCTTCTTTCTGCACCTGTCTTGCTTCTTTCTGCACCCCTGTTGTCTCTTTATGTACCTCTTTTGCCTCTTTCTGCACTTTTCTTGCCTTTTTCTGCACCTCTCTTCCCTCTTTCTGCACGTCTGGTGCCTCTTTCTGCACCTTATTTGCTTCTTTCTGCACCCCTGGTGTCTCTTTCTGCACTCGTCTTCCTTCTATCTGTACCTTTCCTGCCTGTTTTTGTATCTCACGTGTCTCTTTCTGCACTTTTCTTGCTTCTTTCTACACCTCTGTTGCTTCTTTCAGCAACTCTCTTGCCTCTGTGCACTTCTCTTGCCTGTTTCAGCACCTCTCTTGCCTATTTTTGCACCTCTTTTGGCTCTTTCTGCACCTCACTTGCTTCTTTCTACACTTCTTTTGCCTCTTTCTGCACCCCTGTTGCTTCATTCTGCACTTTCCATGCTTCTTTCTGCACCTCTCTTGCTTCTTTCTGCACTCCTGTTGTCTCTTTATGTACCTCTTTCTGCACTTTTCTTGCCTTTTTCTGCACCTCTCTTCCCTCTCTCTGCACCTCTCTTCCCTCTCACTACACATCTGTTGCCTGTTTCTGCACCTCACTTGTCTCTTTCTGCACTTCCCTTCCTTCTTTCTATACCCCTCCTGCCACTTTCTGTACCTCTCGTGCCTCTTCGTGTACCCCTCTTACCTTTTTCTGCATCCCTCTTGCCTCTCTCTCCACCCCTCTTCCCTCTTTCTGCACCTCTGTTGGTTCTTTCTGCACTGCTCTTGCTTCTATCGGTACCTTACTTGCCTCTTTCTGCGCTTCTCTTGCTTCTTTCTACAGCTCTGTTGCTTCTTTCATTAATTCTCTTGCCTCTAGCTGCACTTCTCTTCCTTCTTTCTGCACCCCTCCTGCTTCTTTCTGTACCTCTCTAGCCTCTTTGTGCACCTCTCCTACCCCTTTCGCCTCTTTTTACACCTCTGTTGGTTCTTTCTGCTCTGCTCTTGCTTCTTTCTGCACCTCACTTGCCTCTTTCTGCGCTTCACTTGCTTTTTTCTGCACCTCTCTTGCCTCTTTTGGCACCTCTGTTGCTTCTTTCTGCACTTCTCTTGCCTCCTTCTGCACCTCTTAGTTAGAGGTAGTTTTAATCCCCCTGCCCTGTTATGTACTAGGGCCATACAGGAGAGGTCATGCCAATCACAGGGGTACCCCAACCCATAGTGTACCCTAGTGTATGTAGGTGTTTTTACTGTATTCCAAGTGTCTTTCAGCATAGCACTGGCTCCGGGCCTGGTTAGTCAGAGTTAGTTACCACCAGTACCTATCAGCAAAAAGTTGGGGGCACAGGATGACTTTGCAACAAGGCCTCTTTCTGCTCCTCTGTTGGTTCTTTGTGCAAATCTCTTGCTTCTTTCTGCACGTCTGTTGCCTCTTTCTGCACCTCAATTGATTCTTTCTGCACCCCTGTTGTCTCTTTCTGCACTCGTCTCTCTCTTTCTGTCCCTTTCCTGTCTGTTTTTGCATCTCACTTGCCTCTTTCTGCACTTTTCTTGCTTCTTTCTACACCTCTGTTGCTTCTTTCAGTAATTCTCTTGCCTCTTTGTGCACTTCTCTTGCCTGTTTCTTCACCTCTCTTGCCTCTTTTTGCACCTCTGTTGGCTCTTTCTGCACCTCACTTGCCCCTTTCTACACCTCTCTTGCCTCTTTCTGCACCCCTGTTGCTTCATTCTGTACTTTCCATGCTTCTTTCTGCACCTGTCATGCTTCTTTCTGCACCCCTGTTGTCTCTTTATGTACCTCTTTGCCACTTTCTGCACTTTTCTTGCCTTTTTCTGCACCTCTCTTCCCTCCTTCTGCACGTCTGTTACCTCTTTCTGCACCTCATTTGCTTCTTTCTGCATAACAGTTGTCTCTTTCTGCACTCGTCTTCCCTCTTTCTATACCTTTCCTGCCTGTTTTTGCATCTCATGTGCCTCTTTCTGCACTTTTCTTGATTCTTTCTACACCGCAGTTGCATCTTTCAGCAATTCTCTTGCCTCTTTGTGCACTTCTCTTGCCTGTTTCTGCACCTCTCTTGCCTCTTTTTGCACCTCTGTTGGCTCTTTCTGCACCTCACTTGCTCCTTTCTACACTTCTCTTGCCTCTTTCTGCACCCCTGTTGCTTCATTCTGCACTTTCCATGCTTCTTTCTGCACATGTCTTGCTTCTTTCTGCACCCCTGTTGTCTCTTTATTTACCTGTTTTGCCTCTTTCTGCACTTTTGTTGCCTTTTTCCGCACCTCTCTTCCCTCTTTCTGCACCTCATTTGCTTCTTTCTACACCCCTGTTGCCTCTATCTGCACTCGTCTTCCCTCTTTCTGTACCATTCCTGCCTGTTTTTGCATCTCACGTGCCTCTTTCTGCACTTTTCTTGCTTCTTTCTACACCTCTGTTGCTTCTTTCAGCAATTCTCTTGCCTCTTTGTGCACTTCTCTTGCCTGTTTCTGCACGTCTCTTGCCTCTTTTTGCACCTCTCTTGGCTCTTTCTGCACCTCACTTGCTCTTTTCTACACTTTTCTTGCCTCTTTCTGCACCCTTGTTGCTTCATTTTGTACTTTCCATGTTTCTTTCTGCACCTGTCTTGCTTCTTTCTGCAGCCCCTGTTGTCTGTTTATGTACCTGTTTTGCCTCTTCCTGCACTTTTCTTTGCCTTTTCTGCACCCTCTTCCCTCTTTCTGCACGTTTGTTGCCTCTTTCTGCATCTCATTTGCTTCTTTCTGCACCCCTGTTGTCTCTTTCTACAGTCGTCTTCCCCTCTTTCTGTACCTTTCCTGCCTGTTTTTGCATCTCACTTGCCTCTTTCTGCACTTTTCTTGCTTCTTTCTACACCTCTGTTGATTCTTTCAGCAATTCTCTTGCCTCTTTCTGCACTTTTCTTGCCTTTTTCTGCACCCCTCTTCCCTCTTTCTGCACGTCTGGTGCCTCTTTCTGCACCTTATTTGCTGCTTTCTGCACCCCTGGTGTCTCTTTCTGCACTCGTCTTCCTTCTATATGTACCTTTCCTGCCTGTTTTTGCATCTCACATGTCTCTTTCTGCATTTTTCTTGCTTCTTTCTACACCTCTGTTGCTTCTTTCATCAATTCTCTTGCCTCTTTGTGCACTTCTCTTGCCTGTTTCTTCACCTCTCTTGCCTCTTTTTGCACCTGTGTTGGCTCTTTCTGCACCTCACTTGCTCCTTTCTACACCCCTCTTGCCTCTTTCTGCACCCCTGTTGCTTCATTCTGCACTTTGCATGCTTCTTTCTGCACCTGTCTTGCTTCTTTCTGCACCCCTGTTGTCTCTTTATGTACCTCTTTTGCCTCTTTCTGCACTTTTCTTTGCCTTTTCTGCACCTCTCTTCCTCTTTCTGCACGTCTGGTGCCTCTTTCTGCACCTTATTTGCTTCTTTCTGCACCCCTGGTGTCTCTTTCTGCACTCGTCTTCCTTCTATCTGTACCTTTCCTGCCTGTTTTTGTATCTCACGTGTCTCTTTTCTGCACTTTTCTTGCTTCTTTCTACACCTCTGTTGCTTCTTTCAGCAACTCTCTTGCCTCTGTGCACTTCTCTTGCCTGTTTCAGCACCTCTCTTGCCTATTTTTGCACCTCTTTGGCTCTTTCTGCACCTCACTTGCTTCTTTCTACACTTCTTTTGCCTCTTTCTGCACCCCTGTTGCTTCATTCTGCACTTTCCATGCTTCTTTCTGCACCTCTCTTGCTTCTTTCTGCACTCCTGTTGTCTCTTTATGTACCTCTTTCTGCACTTTTCTTGCCTTTTTCTGCACCTCTCTTCCCTCTCTCTGCACCTCTCTTCCCTCTCACTACACATCTGTTGCCTGTTTCTGCACCTCACTTGTCTCTTTCTGCACTTCCCTTCCTTCTTTCTATACCCCTCCTGCCACTTTCTGTACCTCTCGTGCCTCTTCGTGTACCCCTCTTACCTTTTTCTGCATCCCTCTTGCCTCTCTCTCCACCCCTCTTCCCTCTTTCTGCACCTCTGTTGGTTCTTTCTGCACTGCTCTTGCTTCTATCGGTACCTTACTTGCCTCTTTCTGCGCTTCTCTTGCTTCTTTCTACAGCTCTGTTGCTTCTTTCATTAATTCTCTTGCCTCTAGCTGCACTTCTCTTCCTTCTTTCTGCACCCCTCCTGCTTCTTTCTGTACCTCTCTAGCCTCTTTGTGCACCTCTCCTACCCCTTTCGCCTCTTTTTACACCTCTGTTGGTTCTTTCTGCTCTGCTCTTGCTTCTTTCTGCACCTCACTTGCCTCTTTCTGCGCTTCACTTGCTTTTTTCTGCACCTCTCTTGCCTCTTTTGGCACCTCTGTTGCTTCTTTCTGCACTTCTCTTGCCTCCTTCTGCACCTCTTAGTTAGAGGTAGTTTTAATCCCCCTGCCCTGTTATGTACTAGGGCCATACAGGAGAGGTCATGCCAATCACAGGGGTACCCCAACCCATAGTGTACCCTAGTGTATGTAGGTGTTTTTACTGTATTCCAAGTGTCTTTCAGCATAGCACTGGCTCCGGGCCTGGTTAGTCAGAGTTAGTTACCACCAGTACCTATCAGCAAAAAGTTGGGGGCACAGGATGACTTTGCAACAAGGCCTCTTTCTGCTCCTCTGTTGGTTCTTTGTGCAAATCTCTTGCTTCTTTCTGCACCTTTCTTCGTCTTTCTGGACTTCTGTTGCCTCTATCTGCATTTCTCTTGCTTCTTTCTGCGCCTTTGTTCCTCTTTCTGCACATGTCCTACCTCTGTAGGCATAGTTAGAAATTAGCATTTAAAAAACCTTTGAAATTCACTAAAAAAAACATAGGTTTCAGGGACGTTATAGTTAGAAATTAGCATTTAAAAAACCTTAGAAATTCACTGAAAAACCACAGGTTTCAGAAACGTTATAGTTAGTTGGACATTTTCACTCGTACAAAACCAGAGAAATTCGGCCGTTATAGTTAGTTCAGCTAACTATAACTCGCGCCCGCTATGCACTGCTGATGACATCACATATTACATCATTCATGACATGGTCAGTGACAACACTGATGACATCTGTGGTCTTTTCAGTGAATTTCTAAGGTTTTTTAAATGCTAATTTCTAACTATAACATCCCTGAAATCCTGTGGTTTTTTCAGTGAATATATATATATATATATATATATATATATATATATATATATATATATATATATATTCACTGAAAAAAACCATAGGTTTTAGGGACAGTTATAGTTAGTTGGACATTTCACTCGTACAAAACCATAGAAATTCCCCCGTTATAGTTAGTTCAGCTAACTATAACTCGCGCCCCGCAATGCACTGCTGATGACGTCACATATTACATCACTCATGACATGGTCAGTGACATCACTGATGACATCTCAAATGACATCACTGATGACATCACTGATGACATCATCCAGTGACTGTGTGTTTCTGTAAAGTTTAAATATGTTTAATATATATAGGGAAAGGCGTATTGAAGAATGAGTGGGTGTATAAGTGTTTTAATGGATGATTTAGTACGTGAGTGACTGACTCTACAAGTGAGTGATTAAATGTATCTTACTGAATGCATGGGTTAGTGACTAAACTGTGTGAATGTCTGTATCCGTCTGTCTGTTGGTTTGTAAGCAGCTGCATGGCTTTCTGAATAGCTACATGAGTGTCTACATGGGTTATTGATTGATTGTCTGAGTATCTGTATGGGTGCCTGAGTGTTTGTGTGGGTGGGTGTGTGTGACTCTGTGCATAGATGTGTGAGTTGGTGATTCACTGGGTGCATGGTTTCAAGAGTGCATCTGTGATGGACTGTATGGGTGGGAGAGTATGTGTATGGGTGTGTTAGTGATTGAATGTATATCTCAGTGGTACATGTGTGAGTAACTACATATGTGAAAGGCAGTATATATGTGTGTTGGAGTATATGAATGGCTATAAGTGAGAGTGTGTGATTGTGAGAGTGGCTGTATGGATGAGTGTGTACTTGTATCAGTGATTGTATAAGAGCGTAAGAATGTGCTAGTATTTGTATGAGTAAGTGAGCTGGTGTGTGGATAACTGTATAGGTGAGTAAATGGGTGTGTGATTAAGTTTTTTGCATGACTGACTAGGTGTGTGAGTACCTCTATGGATGAGTGGCGGTGGGTGAGTGTTTATATAGGTGTATGAGTGCATATGATAGTCCTGTACTGAGTGACTAAGTATGAGTGACTGTTCGGGTGAGTGAGTGGATGTGTGTGTAGACCTAAGAATCAGTGAGTGGGTATGTAGTTTTTGGTGTTGGAGTGTCTATGGTTTTGAGAATGGCAGTCTGTAATTTAGAGTGGGTGTATCAAAAGTTATATTAGGGTGTGAGAAGATGCATGAAATTATCACATGGATGATGTCATCAGTGATGTCATTTGAGATGTCATCAGTGATGTCATCAGTGATGTCACTGACCATGTCATGAGTGATGTAATATGTGACGTCATCAGCAGTGCATTGCGTGGCGCGAGTTATAGTTAGCTGAACTAACTATAACGGGGGAATTTCTATGGTTTTGTACGAGTGAAATGTCCAACTAACTATAACTGTCCCTAAAACCTATGGTTTTTTCAGTGAATTTCAAAGGTTTTTTAAATGCTAATTTCTAACTATAACGTGTCTGAAACCTATGGTTTTTTCAGTGAATTTCAAAGGTTTTTTAAATGCTAATTTCTAACTATAACGTGCCTGAAACCTATGATTTTTTAAGTGAATTTCAAAGGTTTTTTTAAATGCTAGTTTCTAACTATGCCTACAGAGGTAGGACATGTGAAGAAAGAAGAAAAACGCACAGAAAGAAGCAAAAGATGTGCAGAAAGAACCAACAGAGGAGCAGAAAGAGGCCTTGTTGCAAAATCATCCTGTGCCCACAACTTTTTCAGACGGGTACTGGTGGTAACTGACTTTGACTAACCAGAGCCAGTGCTATGCTAAAAGACACTTAGAATACAGTGAAAACACCTACATACACTAGGGAACACTATGCGTTGGGGTACCCCTGTGATTAGCATGACCTCCTCTGCAAGTCCCTAGTACATAATAGGGCAGGGGGATTAAAACTACCTCTTAAAACACGCTACAGGGCGCGTTTGCACAGTGGTGAAGGGAGGGGGCCTGAGGTGACATGTGTGCAAACGCACCCCGTGGCGCGTTTTAAGTTGCGGGATTAAGTCCCTTGAATTCTGAGGGTCCCTGGGGCCCAACTAGCCCCCCAGGTACCTACAGTTAGGACCACAGAGCTGAGTTGCAGAGAGGCGTTCCGAGGCCACGCACCTTTTTTCACCTCTCTGCAACGCAACTCTGTTGTGCTTACTGAAGGTACCTGGTGGGCTAGTTGGCCCCCAGGGTCCCTCAGGATTCAAAGGGAATTAATTACCCAACTTAAAACGCACCACAGGGCGTGTTTGCGCACATGTCACCTGAAGCCCCGCCCCTCCCTTCACCACTGTGCAAACGCGCCCCGTGGTGCGTTTTAAGTTGGGGGATTAGGTCACCTTGAATCCTGAGGGTCCCTGGGGCCCAACTAGCCCACTAGGTACTTCCAGTAAGCACCACAGGCCTGCGTTGCAACGCCTGTAACAAATTGTGCAGTTGTGTTTAGGTAGTGAAGAGGGTCGTGCTGGGGGTAGTGTTTTAGGGTTTAGGGTAGTGCAGTGGTGTTTGTGTAGTGTAGGGGGTCATGCTGGGGGTAGATTTAGGGTTTAGGGCAGTGCAGTGGTGTTCGGGCAGTGTAGGGGGTCGTGCTGGGGGTGGTGTTTCAGGGTTTAGGGCAGTGCAGTGGTGTTTGGGCAGTGTAGGGGGTCATGCTGGGGCTAGTGTTTCAGGATTTAGGGCAGAGCAATGGTGTTCAGGCAGTGTAGGGGGTTTTGCTGGAGGTGGTGTTTCAGGGTTTAGGGCAGTGCAGTGGTGTTCGTGCAGTGTAGGGGTGGTGTTTCAGGGTTTAGGGCAGTGGTGTTCAGGCAGTGTAGGGGGTCTTGCTGGGGTTGATGTTTCAGGGTTTAGGGCAGTGCAGTGATGTTCGGGCAGTGTAGGGGGTCGTGCTGGGGGTGGTGTTTCAGGGTTTAGGGCAGTGCAGTGGTGTTCCGGCAGTGTAGGAGGTCGTGCAGGGGGTGGTGTTTCAGGGTTTAGGGCAGTGCAGTGGTGTTCGGGCAGTGTAGGGGGTCATGCTGGGGGTGGTGTTTCAGGGTTTAGGGCAGTGCAGTGGTGTTCGGGCAGTGTAGGGTGTCGTGCTGAGGGGTGGTGTTTCAGGGTTTAGGGCAGTGCAGTGGTGTTCGGGCAGTGTAGGGGGTCGTGCAGGGGTGGTGTTTCAGGGTTTAGGGCAGTGCAGTGGTGTTTGGGCAGTGTAGGGGGTCGTGCAGGGGGTGGTGTTTCAGGGTTTAGGGCAGTGCAGTGGTGTTCGGCCAGTGTAGGTGGTCTTGCTGGGGGTGGTGTTTCAGGCTTTAGTGCAGTGGTGTTCGGGCAGTGTAGGGGGTCTTGCTGGGGGTGGTGTTTCAGGGTTTAGGGCAGTGCAGTGGTGTTCGGGCAGTGTAGGGGGTCTTGCTGGGGCTGGTGTTTCAGGGTTTAGGGCAGTGCAGTGGTGTTCGGGCAGTGTAGGGGGTCGTGCTGGGGCTGGTGTTTGAGGGTTTAGGGTAGTGCAGTGGTATTCGGGCAGTGTAGGGGGTCGTGCTGGGGCTGGTGTTTCAGGGTTTAGGGCAGTGCAGTTGTTTTCGGGCAGTGTAGGCGGTCGTGCTGGGGCTGGTGTTTCAGGGTTTAGGGCAGTGCAGTGGTGTTCGGGCAGTGTACGGGGTTCTGCTGGGGCTGGTGTTTCAGGGTTTAGGGCAGTGCAGTGGTGTTCGGGCAGTGTAGGGGGTCGTGCTGGGGGTGGTGTTTCAGGGTTTAGGGCAGTGCAGTGGTGTTCGGGCAGTGTAGGGGGTCGTGCTGGGGCTGTTGTTTCATGGTTTAGGGCAGTGCAGTGGTGTTCGGGCAGTGTAGGGGGTCGTGCTGGGAGTGGTGTTTCAGGGTTTAGGGCAGTGCAGTGGTGTTCGGGCAGTGTAGGGGGTCATGCTGGGGTTGGTGTTTCAGGGTTTAGGGCAGTGCAGTGGTGTACGGGCAGTGTAGGGGGTCTTGCTGGGGGTGGTGTTTCAGGGTTTAGGGCAGTGGTGTTCGGGCAGTGTAGGGGGTCTTGCTGGGGGTAGTGTTTCGGGGTTTAGGGCAGTGCAGTGGTGTTCGTGCAGTGTAGGGGGTCGTGCTGGGGGTGGTGTTTCAGGGTTTAGGGCAGTGCAGTAGTGTTCGGGCAGTGTAGGGGATCGTGCAGGGGGTGGTGTTTCAGGGTTTAGGGCAGTGCAGTGGTGTTCGGGCAGTGTAGGGGTCGTGCTGGGGCTGGTGTTTCAGGGTTTAGGGCAGTGCAGTGGTGTTCGGGCAGTGTAGGGGGTCGTGCAGGGGGTGGTGTTTCAGGGTTTAGGGCAGTGCAGTGGTGTTCGGGCAGTGTAGGGGTCGTGCTGGGGCTGGTGTTTCAGGGTTTAGGGCAGTGCAGTGGTGTTCGGGCAGTGTAGGGGGTCTTGCTGTGGGTGGTGTTTCAGGGTTTAGGGCAGTGGTGTTCGGGCAGTGTAGGGGGCCTTGCTGGGGGTGGTGTTTCAGGGTTTAGGGCAGTGCAGTGGTGGTCGGGCAGTGTAGGGGGTCTTGCTGGGGGTAGTGTTTCAGGGTTTAGGGCAGTGCAGTGGTGTTCGTGCAGTGTAGGGGGTCGTGCTGGGGATGGTGTTTCAGGGTTTAGGGCAGTGCAGTGGTGTTCGGGCAGTGTCGGGGGTCGTGCAGGGGGTGGTGTTTCAGGGTTTAGGGCAGTGCAGTGGTGTTCGGGCAGTGTAGGGGGTCGTGCTGGGGTGGTATTTCAGGGTTTAGGGCAGTGCAGTGGTGTTCGGGCAGTGTAGGGGTCGTGCTGGGGGTGGTGTTTCAGGGTTTAGGGCAGTGGTGTTCGGGCAGTGTAGGGGGTCGTGAAGGGGGTGGTGTTTCAGGGTTTAGGGCAGTACAGTGGTGTTCGGGCAGTGTAGGGGGTCGTGCTAGGGGATGTGTTTCAGGGTTTAGGGAAGTGCAGTGGTGTTCGGGCAGTGTAGGGGGCCGTGCAGGGGCTGGTGTTTCAGGGTTTAGGGCAGTGCAGTGGTGTTCGGGCAGTGTAGGGGGTCGTGCTGGGGGTAGTGTTTTAGGGTTTAGGGTAGTGCAGTGGTGCTTGTGTAGTGTAGGGTGTCGTGCTGGGGGTAGTGTTTTAGGGTTTAGGGTAGTGCAGTGGTGTTTGTGTAGTGTAGGGGGTCATGTTTTAGGGTAGTGCAGTGGTGTTTGGGTAGTGTAGGGGTCGTGCTGGGGGTAGTGTTTTAGGATTTAGGTTAGTGCAGTGGTGTTTGGGTAGTGTAGGGGGTCGTGCTGGGGGTAGTGTTTTAGGGTTTAAGGTAGTGCAGTGGTGTTTGTGTAGTGTAGGGGGTCGTGCTGGGGGCAGTGTTTTAGGGTTTAGGGTAGTGCAGTGGTGCTTGTGTAGTGTAGGGGTCATGTTTTAGGGTAGTGCAGTGATGTTTGGGTAGTGTAGGGGGTCGTGCTGGGGGTAGTGTTTTAGGATTTAGGTTAGTGCAGTGGTGTTGGGGTAGTGTTTTAGGGTTTAGGGTAGTGCAGTGGTGTTTGTGTAGTGTAGGGGGTCATGCTGGGGTAGTGTTTTAGGGTTTAGGATAGTGCAGTGGTGCTTGTGTAGTGTAGGGGGTCGTGCTGGGGTAGTGTTTTAGGGTTTAGGGTAGTGCAGTGGTGTTTTTGTAGTGTAGGGGGTCATGTTTTAAGATGCAACGCTCCAATACCTGACCAGTCTGCACTACATAAAACTGCAAAAAAACTAAAAATAAAAAGTGGTTTGCACACTTTTGTCATTGGGCTATATGTGGGCTACATCTGGGTAATATTTGTGCTACATTTGGGCTCTTTTTTCACTGGTGGCCATCTTGGAAGACTTCTTTGTTATGAAGTTTCCTAATTTCCTCATTTACTGCAGTCTCCTCAGTAGGAAATGCTTTCAGTTTTTACTTTGATTCCATCAAGAAGGCATTCAGATGTGTCACACATTTGCCATAAATTCAGAATGTTATTACTCTAGTCATTCATGTAGTAAAGCTACTGCTCACCAAGGCGTTAACTGGAAGTCTACTGCTGGTATTGAAAGTGATTGTTTCAGTCTGCATGTCAGAATTTTCTAATGAAATAGAAGAGGATTTGAGATCTCACTTAAAACATGCACTAAATTTTCTTTTGCAGCACTAACCATAATTTCTATGGCAAAATGAACCCCCTCATTTTGTTCCTTTTTAAATTAAATGTTTTAAGTGTTACCAGTTTATTCCAATCAAGATGGCTTCAGGTGTGCCATACTTTTGTCATAAGTAAGGCTGTTAGCACTCTAGTTGTTCTTTAGAACACTCTGGGAAGCTGCAGTAGAACACAAAGGAATCAACTGACAGTCTCTGCCCTTGTTGGATGTACATGTTTTACTGAGAATGTCAGACTTCATTCTCACATGACTGAGAAAGATAATGTGAATTTACAGAAAATATGCTCTCATTTTAGCTTCAGGGGCACCTTCCAAAACTGTATGGGACAAGCATGTAAAAATAGTTTTCTCTCAAACATGATTCATGATATCCCAGCAGAAGGTTTTTCACAGGGTAAAATCACCTTAGAACACACCACAATTCCTGAAATTAGTATGGTACCATCAACAAATGAATTCTAATGTAACTAAAGTCTGTTATCACCCTTTATAGTTCTCCTTTTGGTAACCCTCAAAATCTTCGATTCACTACAATGCATTTCAATGGGGTACTATCATTTATATTGGTCCCAAGATGGCTGCCAGCAATTCCAGGATGAAGTGCTGACAGCCAATCAGATCTCACGATGACATGTGTGGTTAGGCTCCTGCCCAGATATATATGTGTTTTTACTTTTGATTTTCTCAGCAACTACTGAACGGATTTACACCATTTAACAAAAGGGTTCTTTTGAACCAAGAACTACCTCTTTGCCAAATTTGGTGTAATTCCGTTCAGCAGTTCGGGCTGTAGCCTTGCATAAAGTTTCCTATGGGAAATTGATTTTTTGACTCTTATTTTTTAATTTCTCCGTAACTACTGAACGGATTTACACCATTTAACAAAAGGGTTCTTTCTGAACCAAGAACTACCTCTTTGCCAAATTTGGTGTAATTCCGTTCAGCAGTTCGGGCTGTAGCCGTGTCTAAAGTTTCCTATGGGAAAATGAATGGGGAAAACACGTTTTGGGACCCCCTTTTTTCTCGGCCCCGCTTGACGAATCACCCTGAGACTTTCAGGGTAGGAGCGGACCGGAGCGGGCCATAAAGTTTGAAAATTTCGCGAAGATTCGTCAACCGACGCAAGAGTTATTTCAAATAGAATGTCGCGGATTTCCTATGGAAAATAGGTCCTAACTATAACTATCTACTGGCGACCGCCAGTAGATAATATATAGCTACCAGTCTCTCTCCCACCTCCTGGAAAAGAGTGTGACACTGCTCCGGGGGACTTGAAAAGCTGCTTTATTTGATGACAGTGCACAAGCATAAAAAAGGGTCCCTGAAACGCTCGGCAGACGCGTTTCATCCTTCAAATGGATTCCTCAGTGCCCGTTTCAGTTGTATCCTTGTGAGGGGTCCTTTGCAGTGGTGTTTTAACTGCTGTGACCACTCCCTGTCATATGATCACGCCCCTCCTCTGCCTCACAGGTGAGAAGCTCCTTGTGCTGTGCATGTTTCTCCACTGCATGCTGGACATCGTAGTTCGCCGCAGGGACCATACAGTGAAGGTACCCACTGAACACCAAGTGATGCTTCCAACTGCCGCTGGTCGGCGTTCCACAGCCGCTTCAATGCGAAAGCAGGTAACAAAGTTCTCCCAAGTCCCCCTTATCAGGCAGACAGTTCTGCCTACTCTCTCCCCATGCGCCGTTTCCAGCACCGGGGGGACGACGCGACTGCCGTTTGCAGCAAAAAACCAAAGAGTCCACAGGAAGGTCACGTAGCACCAGACCGAGAGGGAGGTCACAAAGCCAGCTCCTGCTAGCTGGCATAAACATAGCTACCAGTCTCTCTCCCACCTCCTGGAAAAGAGTGTGACACTGCTCCGGGGGACTTGAAAAGCTGCTTTATTTGATGACAGTGCACAAGCATAAAAAAGGGTCCCTGAAACGCTCGGCAGACGCGTTTCATCCTTCAAATGGATTCCTCAGTGCCCGTTTCAGTTGTATCCTTGTGAGGGGTCCTTTGCAGTGGTGTTTTGTGAGAAGTTGGCCTGGTATATGCTGTTCACTAATTAAAGTGGACACCTTGCACCAGGGCAAATCGACTCTTATGGTAGATAGGTTTAAGACAACCTTTTAAAGAAAGCTATCCTAGTGGTAGCTGTGGAGAGCAGCCTTCAGGCTAAGTCTCGGAGGAATGTAAAGCAGCTTGTTTTACCATATAATCTCTTGAATCACCAAATGAAAAGACACCACACAGGTATATATATCAAATATATATGTATTTATTTCTAAATAACTCTCTACTAATCTCTTTATGAGATTAGAAGACAAACATATGCACAAATCAACGTTTTCAATAAGTTAAGCACAAAATATGGCTGGGGCCCTAGGGCGTACCAGACCATATACTAAGTAAGAGACTTAGGGACAACGACTTGCAGGGAGACAAGGCCTAGGGCCTTCAGAAGTGCTGGGGCCTCACGAAACCACCCAAGGCAGGTAAGTAAAGGACCCATGGGGGACGCGTGCAGTGTGGATACACAGGCGCGGATCGCCGTTGACTTCAATGGGGCAAGTCGCGGTTGGAAATAAAGAGTTTTAGGATACTTCTGTAGAACCTACAAGCAAGTCACTTACAGGGTAAGTCGTTCTAGGGCCCACACCCACAGGAGCACCGTAGTGCTGGAGTTACCTCACCCAGGGAAGCCGGGTGCATAGGTGTCCTTTGGTGTCGGGTCGCGGCGTCGTTTTCAATGGCGACCAAAGAAGACTTGCTGCTTGCGGGAGCTGAAGAAGTGTCCGGTGGAATCCAAGCCTGGATTCTGAAGAAAGATGACCTGAAAGCAGAGGGGACAGTGTTCAAAGTCACTTGGCAGTGACTCGGGGCAAGGAAGATGGATGCCCACCGTCGTCGAGTGATTCAGGTCAGTTGCGGGTGCCTTGACTCTTCAGCCACGTGGTCCAGGAGGCGTCGACGACAACCAGGAGCTGGATTCGGTGTGTCCCTTGACATCTGCAGCTGAATGCGGTGTCGGCAACTCGATTGGAGCCAACAAGCCTTGGCAGCAGCAAGTCTCGGGGAGATGAAGAAAAGTCGATGGCGCAGACCAGCAAGGTCTGTGGAACTCACCCAGTGAGGGTAAGTCAGGGCAGGCCTGGAGCAACCAGGGGGGCCCTTTGGTTTCTTTAAGAAGTCTTCTGGGGACCCACAAGCCAGCGGGCAAGGGATCGCGAAGACACCTCGGGCGGAATCACTCAACAGGGGCCCACGGTCACTCGGGACAGTGTAGGCCTCTGATCTTCGGAGGGATTCCTGCTGGAGGTCAGGACCACACGTGGTCTAAAGCACAGGTTCGTAGAACGTTGTGAAGGGGTTGCACTCGACAATAGTGCACGGTACCCAGGGGTCGTGGTTCCTCATTACTCGTGGGGTCCACTTGCCTCAGCTTCGCTGGGGACTCACGATGGCCTGGGAGAGGTCAGGAAATCCACTTCCTGGGCTGCAGGGACTTCGGACTCCGGCGGGAGCAGCATAGTTTGCAACCGTTGTTGTCGTTTTTGGTGCCTGCCAAGCAGGGGAGTCACTCCTTGACTCCAAGGGAGATTCTTCTGTCTTCCAAAGGTAGTGGAACGTCGAAGGGCCAGGATTCTTCTTGTAGAGCGTCGTCCAGGGGTTATCTGCTTTGCAATGGCAAGGTTCCCCCTCTTATACTAAAAAGAGGGGATGGACTAGCTCTATGACCCCACCTATGGGAGGGTCAAGGAGGGGTGGCTACACCCACTTCCCTTTGTCCAGTTTCGCGCCAGAGCAGGGGCAGGTAGCCCCTGAGCTGGTTTGAACTGGCATATGCACAGAGGAGCCTTCTGCTCCCCAGTGCAGGACTTCAAAGCACTCTAAGAGTGCACCCACCCAGCCCCAATACACTAAACCCTGTCTGGGAGGTGGTTACACCTCCCTGTGACAGGATGCCTATTGTTGGGCTTCCTCCACTGTGAGTGTTCGGTCATCAGCAGGAGGGCAGCCCAGTGTCTGTGACTGGTGGCATCCATTTTGTGATGCCAGGGCTCTTCAGGATTCTACCGCGTTTCCACAGCAGGTACATGTCTTATCCCTCTAGAAGGGTGGAATGCTACCCCCGCCGCCAGGATTGGCGGGGGGGTAGTATTCCAAGATGTTTGACACCAAACACGACATGTTTTGATGCAGCCATTCCAAAGTTAGCATTTTACCGCGAGGATATAATGCACTTAAGAGTATATGGTTTAACCGCATCCACAAACAGCACCAGAGAATGGACTCTGAGAACTGCAGAGGGGCCCTGCTCATGCAGAGGCACCCCCTCACATAGAAGCCAAGCACCCTGCCCTCAGGATTGATAGGGCCTGCCATAGGGGTGATGTTAGAAATGGGGGTCTCTAGTTGGCAATGGCTGGCCACTGTCCAAGTAGGGACCCTTCTTCCTAAGTCAGAGTGAGAGGGCTACCCTCTTTAATACCCCTGCTCAACCCTGTGGTAACGTAGCACGAGCAGGTAGGCTTATCTCAGAGGCAGGGTGTGAAGCATTTATGACCATACACAGTAACACAGGGAGGAACACTACAAAGGGACACCACACAAGTAGTTATAAAAAATAAGTATCTTTATATAAAGGCAGATTTATCACAAGACCAATAACTGTAAAAGCCACAATACTGTCAAAAATAGGATAGCTGTTGAAGGGCTGTCAAAGATAGTTCAAAAGGTTGCAAGAATAAGGTTCAAATTCAAGGCAGGGGTCTCTGCGCCCTTTCTCGTTCAGAAGTTGCAAAAATAAGGTTCAAATTCAAGGCAGTGGTCTCTGCGACCCTTTCTCTCATAAGACTGTCAAAAATAGGATGGCGGGTGAAGGACTGTCAAAAAATAGTTCAAAGGTTGCAAAAATAAGGTTCAAATTCAAGGCAGTGGTCTCGGCGACCCTTTCTCTCACAAAGTACCTGGGTTTAGTAGCAAAACCAACAAAATGTCGCAAAGAAGTGGTAGCGATGATTTTCCTCACGCGAGGCCGGCGATGCGTTAAAATCCTTGCCGCAAGGGAGGATGATGCGCCGATCTGCTGATGCGTGCGGAGACGATGCGACCAACTTCTGCACGCTAGGCCGCCGATGCGCTGAGACCTTGCCGCGAGGGCGAAGGCGTGCGACGATCCTGTTGCGTGTGCGGAGACGATGCGACAAACTTCTGCACGCTAGGCCGCCCGATGCGATGACTTTCTTGCCGCGAGGGAGAAGTCGATCGCGGCGAGCCTGTTGCGTTGTGCGATCGTGTTGCGATGCGAAGAAATGGCGCTCCGCGAGGAGCGATGAAATCCGGTGCGATGCGATGAAAATGGCGGACGCACGGCGTCCGCAATGCGATGTCTTGAAGCAATGATTCTGTAGGGGTTGCGAGCGCTCGGCGACAGCCGCGCGATGATTTTCCAGCGCGTCTCGGCTGCAGCGGCTCGCAAAGGGGCGTTAGCGATGGTCTCGTGTTGCGAGCACTCAGCGGCAGCAGCGCGATGATTTTTCCAGTGCTCTCGACTGCAGCGGCTCGCAAACGTGCGTTAGCGACGATTTCCAGCACTCTTTTCTCTGAAGCAAACTAGAGGCCCTGGAACTCACAGGAGCCTCATCAGCAGATAGCAATCCTCGCAGGGAGGAAGCAGGAGGTTGGTGGTGGAGTCTGATGTGCCTGAGACTCCAGCAGGAGGCTAGGCTCTTTTCCTAGCCCTTGGGTAATTGCTGTAACAAAAATAAAAGTTCTCTCAAAAGTCCTTTTCTCTCTTCAAGGTCCAGTGGTCACTGCTGCAGGCCAGTGCAAGAAAAACACACAAGCACAAGGACAGTCACTTCCTGCAGATTCCTCCAGTGGCACGGACAGAGTTTCCTCTCCAGATCCAAAAGCAATACAAAAGTAGGGGTTTGAGCACAGATATTTATACCCCAAAGCCTTTGATCCTTGCAGCTACCAGTCCCTGAACCTAGCCAGAACCAGTTCTGCTCAGGCCTGGAGCACTTTGTTTACCAGGCTGCATCCTTCCTTTCAGAAAGAGGGGTCTGCTAGCAGACACACAGTGGGAGGTGGAGCCAGCATTCACCTGTGCCAGGCACAGCCATATTCAGATCAAAGAGCCACCCCTCCCCACACTCTAAATGCAGATCTCTCTATTCAACCCAGGTCTGACTCAGCCTGTCCTGCCCCTCTAAAACCAGACAGCCAATACACATAACGGCAGAGCACACTGGAAAGCTTAGGCAAGAAAATACCTACTTTCTAAAAGTGGTATTTTCAAACACAGAATATAAAAATAAACTTCACTAAAAGGTGTATTTTAATATTCTGAGCTCAGGCATACTAAATTCGTTTTTCTACCATGTTCCTGGGGTCAGTTAGGACTATAGAATGTAATAGTCAAACTGCCCATTCTAGCCTATGAGGAACAGGTAGCCTTACAGTAGTGAAAAACGAAATGGGGTGTAATTCACTACCAGGACATGCTACACACACCAAGGCATGTCCTACCTTACACATACAATGCGCCCTACCATAGGGGTGACTTACATGATGCCAAGGGAAGGTTCAGGGGCTGGGAAGTGGGTGCACTTCACAGCCAAGATGGCAGTTCTGGACTGCACACAGACACTGCAGTGGCAGGTCTGAGACACACTTTACAAGCTGCTTCTGTGGGTGGCGCAAACCAGCGCTGCATGCCCACCAGCAGCATTTGGTTTACCAGCCCTGGGCACACACAGGCCACACTACTAGGGACTAACAGGTAAACCAAATAAGCCAATCAGGGATATACCAATTCACATAGACATATTTACAAGGGGAAAGCATATGCACTTTAGCACTGAACAGCAGTGGTAAAGTGCCCAGAGTCATAAAACCAACAGAAACAGGTCAGCAAAAATACAGGAGGCAGGCAAAAAGTTTAGGGGTGACCCTGCAAAAAGGGCCATTTCCAACAGGTGACTGATAGGTTTATATGTGTGTGTAGGAGAGATATAGGAAACCTATATCTCAGTGAGGGGTGCTAGCACCACCTCACCCAGAGCTGCAGTAGCAGGCCTGTGGTGTCAGATTTAGTCTGCTTCCCAGGGTGGCATAATACATGCTGCAGCCCCTGGTAGGCCTGTGAAGTACCTATGCCCTTGGCACCTAAGGTACCATATACTAGGGACTCATAAGGCACCACAGTATCCAATCACTAGTGCACCTAGAGTGCACTCCATGTCGTTTAGAGAGAACAGTGAGGCTGGGGCCCTGATTGGCAGGGACCCAGCCAGACTATAGCCAGAAACCAGTGCTAACATCAGAAAAAAGTGGGGGCAACATAAGAGGCAGATCCTACTCTCCTACACAACCCCCCAAACGCAGGGACACTAAACTAACCTTGACCAGTTGAGTCTTCGTGTTCAAAGTGGAAATACCTTGAGAGTCCATCTGCATTGGCATGTTGGGTCCCAGGCCTATGTTCCACTGTATAGTCCATCCCCTGTAGGAAATGGACCACCTCAAAAGTTTTGGGTTTTCACCTTTCATCTGCTTTAGCCATAGGAGGGCTTGTGGTCAGTCTGAACTATGAAGTGAGTGCCAAACAAGTATGGCCTCAGCTTCTTCAGGGCCCAAACCACAGCAAAGGCCTCCCTCTCTATAGCTGACCAACGTTTCTCTCTAGGGGTCAGCCTTCTGCTTATAAAAGCTACTGGCTGGTCTTGACCTTCATCATTCAGTTGAGACAGTACAGCTCCCACACCCAGCTCAGAAGCATCTGTTTGGACAATGAACTTTTTGGTGTAGTCTGGACTCTGTAAGATGGGGGCAGTGCACATGGCCTGCTTTAGGTCTTCAAATGCCTTTTGACAGCTAGCTGTCCACTGAACCTTTTTGGCATTTTCTTAGAGGTAAGATCATTCAAGGGGGTCACTATAGATCCATATCCCTTGACAAACCTCCTATAGTACCCAGTCAGGCCTAAGAAGGCTCTCACCTGTGTCTGGGTGGTTGGAGCAACCCATTCCATTATGGTCTGGATTTTGCTCTGTAAAGGCTGAACCTGGCCTCCACCTACAAGGTGGCCCAGGTACACAACCTAACTCTGCCCTATCTGGCACTTGGTGGCCTTGATAGTGAGGCCTGCTTTCTGCAGAGCCTCCAAAACATTCCTGAGGTGGACCAGGTGATCCTGCCAGGAGGAACTAAAGACAGCAATATCATCTAGATAAGCTGAGCAATAAGTTTCCATCCCTGTCAGAACTTTATTCACCAACCTCTGAAAAGTGGCAGGTGCATTTTTCAATCCAAAGGGCATCACCACAAAGTGGTAGTGCCCACCAGGGATCGAAAATGCTGTTTTGGCTTTTGCATCATCAGCTAATCTGATTTGCCAGTAGCCAGCTGTGAGGTCAAATGTGCTTAGATACTTGGCTGAGGCCAAAGTATCAATCAGCTCATCTGCCCTTGGTATGGGATAGGCATCAGTCCTAGTGACTGCATTGAGGCCTCTGTAGTCTACACAAAACCTCATTTCTTTCTTACCACCCTGGGTATGAGGCTTGGGTACCAGGACTACTGGGCTAGCCCAAGGGCTATCTGAAGGCTCAATCACGCCTAACTCCAACATTTTCTGGACTTCAGTCCTGATACAGTCCCTGACATGGTCAGGTTGCCTGTAGATTTTATTCTTGACAGGCAGACTGTCTCCAGTGTCCACCTCATGGGTGCACCAGGAAGTCTGACTAGGGGTCAGGCTAAACATATGTCTAAACTGTTGCAGAACCTGTCTGCACTCAGTTTGCTGATGGTCAGTGAGGCTGCTTGCCAAAGCAACACCATCTACTGACCCATCATCAGGGTTCTGAGAGAGCAGGTCAGGGAGAGGGTCACTCTCCTCCTCCTGGTCCTCATCAGTTGCCATGAGCAAGCCCATGTCAGCCCTGTCAACATATGGCTTTAATCTGTTGACATGGAGCACCCTCAGGGGGCTCCTGGGAGTTCCAAGATTCACCAGATAGGTGACTTCTCCCTTTTGTTCAACTATTGTATGGGGGCCACTCCACTTGTCCTGGAGGGCTGCTGGGGCCACAGGCTCCAACACCCACACTTTCTGTCCTGGCTGGTATACAGTCAGCACAGCCTTTGGTCATGCCAAGCTTTTTGTAATTCTTGGCTGGCCTCTAGGTTTTTGGTTGCCTTTTTCATGTACTCTGCCGTCCGGGAGCGGAGACCAAGTACATAGTCCATCACATCCTGTTTGGGGGGCTTGAGAGGTAACTCCCAGCCCTCCTTCACCAAACATAATGGACCTCTAACAGGGTGCCCAAACAGAAGCTCAAATGGGCTGTAGCCAACCCCCTTCTGTGGAACCTCCCTGTATGCAAACAAAAGGCAAGGAAGAAGAAGGTCCCATTTCCGCCTAAGCTTCTCTGGGAGTCCCTTAATCATTCCTTTCAAGGTTTTGTTGAAGCGTTCAACTAAACCATTGCATTGTGGGTGATAGGGAGTGGTGAACTTGTAAGTTACACCACACTCCTTCCACATTGCTTTCAAATTTCCTGACATAAAGTTTGTACCTCGGTCAGATAGTACCTCCTTTGGGAAACCCACTCTGGAGAAGACTCCAATGAGGGCTCTTGCCACCACAGGGGCTGTGGTGGTCCTCAGGGGAATTGCTTCTGGGTACCTGGTGGCATGATCCACTACCACCAGGATAAACCTGTGCCCAGATGCAGTTTGAGGGTCAAGGGGACCAACAATGTCAATCCCTACCCTCTCAAAGGGTACCCCCACCACAGGTAGTGGTATCAGGGGGGCCTTTGTTGTGCCACCTGCCTTACCACTGGCTTGGCATGTGACACAGGAGCGACAAAACTCCTTTGTGTCCTCTGACATGTGTGGCCAATGAAAATGTGGAACAAGCCTGTCCCAGGTCTTGTTTTGGCCCAAGTGTCCTGCTAGAGGGATATCATGTGCTAGGGTCAAGAGGAACCCCCTAAACTTCTGAGGTATTACCAACCTCCTGGTGGCTCCAGGGGCTGGGTCTCTACCCTCAGAATATAGGAGTCCCTCATCCCAATAAACTTTATGGGACCCACTAGCACTCCCAGCAGCCTCAGCAGCAGCCTGCTGTCTGAGGGGGTTCAAGAGAGGGGCAGCACTGTTGTTCCTTGCTCAGATCTTCCCTGGAAGGGCCCCTGCCCCCAAGAACTCAACCTGGTCAGGCTCAAGTCCCTCTGGGGCAGTTCCTTCTTCAGGTTCTGCTTCACCTCCCTCTGGAAGTGAATCCTTGATCTGAGACAGAGGGGAAGGCACTGCCTTAACCCTACTGCTCCTCCTCTTGGGAAGCATCTGGTCCATTGTTCCAGGATCCAGAGCTGGTTCAGTGTCATGCATTCTTGCTTGTGACCTGGTCACAGCAAATACCTCTGCGGGGAGGCCCAACATCTCAGCATGAGTCCATAACTCTACTTCAGACCAGGCTGAAGTCTCTAGATCATTGCCCAATAGACATTCTACAGGGAGGTCTGCACTGACTACAACCTTCTTGGGGCCAGTTACCCCTCCCCAGGAGAAATTCACAACTGCCAGACTATGGTTGGTCTGGACATTGCTTGCATTGGTCACCTGGTACATTTCACCCAGGATGATCTGTCCAGGGTCCACTAGGTCCTCTGCCACCATGGTGACACTAGCACCTGTGTCCCTAAATGCCAAAGCCAGTTTGCCATTTATTAAAGGCTGCTGTTTGTACTTGCCCAGATTACTGGGGCTTACTAGGAAGGACATATCAATGTTTCCCTCACAAATCAGCATTGCCTGTGTGGTCACTCTGACTAGGTCAGAATCCACATCAGAACCCAGGGTCAACCCTACTACACCCTTATTCTGAGTACCACCTCCACCAGTAGCTGAGCTAGGGGGAACAGTTGCCTTAGGGGCAGGAGTGGTGGTGGTTTGGTCTTTGGACTTGGTACAATCAGAAGTCCAGTGCCCTTTCTGTTTGCAGATTTTGCACCATGACTTCTTTTGGCCTTTTCCCTTGTTGGATTGTGACTCCCCACCAGATGCAGATTTTTGGGGCCCTTGTGAAGACTTCTGGTCTTTTGACTTATCCCCACCTTTCTCAGAGCCTTTAGGATCTTGCTTCTTAGTGTCACCCCCTTGGTTCTGGGTTTCCTGCCTCACCCTGGTTCTGACCCATTTGTCTGCCTTCTTTCCCAATTCTTGGGGAGAGGTCAGATCAGAGTCCACCAGGTACTGATGCAACAACTGGTTCTGGCAATTATTTAGGATCTGTTCTCTCATCATCAGATTATACAATCCCTTGAAATCAGTAACCCTACTGCCAACCAGCCAACCCTCCAGAGCCTTGGTTGCACAATCAACAAAGTCAGTCCAGTCCTGAGTCTGTGCCTTCTGGGTATCTCTGAACTTCAACCTGTACTGCTCAGTGGTTAAGCCAAACCCATCTATCAGTGCACTCTTCAGGACTTCATAATCATCAGCATCCTCTTCTCTAACAGTGAGGAGCTTGTCTCTACCTTTATCTGAAAAGGAGAGCCACAAGATTGCTGCCCACTGCTTTTGGGGGACCTGCTGTACTCTACAGGCCCTCTCCATAGCAGTTATCCACTTGTGGATATCATCCCCACTCTGGTAGGGAGGAACAACCTTGCTCAGGTTCCTATGGTCAGGGACATATTCTCTG
The DNA here is from genome assembly GCA_963921515.1 of Calotriton arnoldi. Lineage (NCBI taxonomy): Eukaryota > Metazoa > Chordata > Amphibia > Caudata > Salamandridae > Calotriton > Calotriton arnoldi. The sequence continues at coordinate 800,071 of CAWUFW010006987.1, forward strand.
CCTCTAGGGACACTGTTGCTGCCACCAGGGGTTCTAAACCCTCTCTTCTGGAAGCTCTCTGGATCTCCAGGGCTTCTCTATCCAGTGCCAACTGCTTGGTTCTGAGGGCCACTTTGGCTTCCTCATACTGGAGCAGTTTGCACCTTCTCTCAGAGGAGGTCTCTCTTAAGTTAAAGTATGAGCTCCTCTCCTGGACAAATTCTCTGCCAGAGTGATAAGAGTGCTCAGATTCCCTGGAAGGGGATCTGTGCCTCTCATCCACTCTGCCAGTTCTCTTAGGGAGAATTCCTCTGTCCTGTTCAGGCCCCTTGAAGCCTGGCCCTTCAACCACAGAGTCTTGGTCATTCGGATTGTCCTCATCTGACCCAGATACTATGACTGACCCACCCACTGATTCTGACCCCTTAGCTCCTAGAGCCAATCTAAGGTCATCTGCTGTCAGCAGATCTATCAGGTGGAGTGTTGAGGGACTCTGTCCTAGCTTCAGGTGTCTTTCAACACACATGGCTCTCAAGTCAGAGAAAGCCATGTCCTTATACTGAGGCTGAGTGGATCCACTGGGTCCACCTTTTAAGGACATTCTAGTGTTGTGCAGTGTTGTACTACCTACACTAGTTTGTGGCCTACTGATCCTAGCTTGAGCTGTGGAAAGGGTGTGCTATCCCTTGGCACACAGCTCTAAGTTCAGTAGAACTTATTGATACTAAGCTTGACTTTATATGTACCTTGAGTACCTATAATGGTTTTCAGTTAGTAATTCAAATTGAGATTTTCTGGTAAAACAATGGCAAGCTGGAATCCCACACGCTGCCCACCAATGTGAGAAGTTGGCCTGGTATATGCTGTTCACTAATTAAAGTGGACACCTTGCACCAGGGCAAATCAACTCTTATGGTAGATAGGTTTAAGACAACCTTTTAAAGAAAGCTATCCTAGTGGTAGCTGTGGAGAGCAGCCTTCAGGCTAAGTCTCGGAGGAATGTAAAGCAGCTTGTTTTACCATATAATCTCTTGAATCACCAAATGAAAAGACACCACACAGGTATATATATCAAATATATATGTATTTATTTCTAAATAACTCTCTACTAATCTCTTTATGAGATTAGAAGACAAACATATGCACAAATCAACGTTTTCAATAAGTTAAGCACAAAATATGGCTGGGGCCCTAGGGGCGTACCAGACCATATACTAAGTAAGAGACTTAGGGACAACGACTTGCAGGGAGACAAGGCCTAGGGCCTTCAGAAGTGCTGGGGCCTCACGAAACCACCCAAGGCAGGTAAGTAAAGGACCCACGGGGGACGCGTGCAGTGTGGATACACAGGCGCGGATCGCCGTTGACTTCAATGGGGCAAGTCGCGGTTGGAAATAAAGAGTTTTAGGATACTTCTGTAGAACCTACAAGCAAGTCACTTACAGGGTAAGTCGTTCTAGGGCCCACACCCACAGGAGCACCGTAGTGCTGGAGTTACCTCACCCAGGGAAGCCGGGTGCATAGGTGTCGGGTCGCGGCGTCGTTTTCAATAGCGACCAAAGAAGACTTGCTGCTTGCGGGAGCTGAAGAAGTGTCCGGTGGAATCCAAGCCTGGATTCTGAAGAAGGATGACCTGAAAGCAGAGGGGACAGTGTTCAAAGTCACTTGGCAGTGACTCGGGGCAAGGAAGATGGATGCCCACCGTCGTCGAGTGATTCAGGTCAGTTGCGGGTGCCTTGACTCTTCAGCCACGTGGTCCAGGAGGCGTCGACGACAACCAGGAGCTGGATTCGGTGTGTGCCTCGACGTCTGCAGCTGACTGCGGTGTCGGCAACTCGATTGGAGCCAACAAGCCTTGGCAGCAGCAAGTCTCGGGGAGATGAAGAAAAGTCGATGGCGCAGACCAGCAAGGTCTGTAGAACTCACCCAGTGAGGGTAAGTCAGGGCAGGCCTGGAGCAACCAGGGGAGCCCTTTGGTTTCTTTAAGAAGTCTTCTGGGGACCCACAAGCCAGCGGGCAAGGGATCGCAAAGACACCTCGGGCGGAATCACTCAACAGGGGCCCATGGTCACTCGGGACGGTGTAGGCCTCTGATCCTCAGAGGGATTCCTGCTGGAGGTCGGGACCACACGTGGTCCAAAGCACAGGTTCGTAGAACGTTGTGAAGGGGTTGCACTCGACAATAGTGCACGGTACCCAGGGGTCGCGGTTCCTCGTTACTCGTGGGGTCCACTTGCCTCAGCTTCGCTGGGGACTCACGATGGCCTGGGAGAAGTCAGGAAATCCACTTCCTGGGCTGCAGGGACTTCGGACTCCGGCGGGAGCGGCGTAGTTTGCGACCGTCGTTGTCGTTTTTGGTGCCTGCCAAGCAGGGGAGTCACTCCTTGACTCCAAGGGAGATTCTTCTGTCTTCCAAAGGTAGTGGAACGTCGAAGGGCCAGGATTCTTCTTGTAGAGCGTCGTCCAGGGGTTATCTGCTTTGCAATGGCAAGGTTCCCCCTCTTATACTAAAAGAGGGGATGGACTAGCTCTATGACCCCACCTATGGGAGGGTCAAGGGAGGGGTGGCTACACCCACTTCCCTTTGTCCAGTTTCGCGCCAGAGCAGGGGCAGGTAGCCCCTGAGCTGGTTTGAACTGGCATATGCACAGAGGAGCCTTCTGCTCCCCCAGTGCAGGACTTCAAAGCACTCTAAGAGTGCACCCACCCAGCCCCAATACACTAAACCCTGTCTGGGAGGTGGTTACACCTCCCTGTGACAGGATGCCTATTGTTGGGCTTCCTCCACTGTGAGTGTTGGTCATCAGCAGGAGGGCAGCCCCGTGTCTGTGACTGGTGGCATCCATTTTGTGATGCCAGGGCTCTTCAGGATTCTACCGCGTTTCCACAGCAGGTACATGTCTTATCCCTCTAGAAGGGTGGAATGCTACCCCCGCCGCCAGGATTGGCGGGGGGTAGTATTCCAAGATGTTTGACACCAAACACGACATGTTTTGATGCAGCCATTCCAAAGTTAGCATTTTACCGCGAGGATATAATGCACTTAAGAGTATATGGTTTAACCGCATCCACAAACAGCACCAGAGAATGGACTCTGAGAACTGCAGAGGGGCCCTGCTCATGCAGAGGCACCCCCTCACATAGAAGCCAAGCACCCTGCCCTCAGGATTGATAGGGCCTGCCATAGGGGTGACTGATAGGTTTATATGTGTGTGTAGGAGAGATATAGGAAACCTATATCTCAGTGAGGGGTGCTAGCACCACCTCACCCAGGCTGCAGTAGCAGGCCTGTGGTGTCAGATTTAGTCTGCTTCCCAGGGGTGGCATAATACATGCTGCAGCCCCTGGTAGGCCTGTGAAGTACCTATGCCCTTGGCACCTAAGGTACCATATACTAGGGACTCATAAGGCACCACAGTATCCAATCACTAGTGCACCTAGAGTGCACTCCATGTCGTTTAGAGAGAACAGTGAGGCTGGGGCCCTGATTGGCAGGGACCCAGCCAGACTATAGCCAGAAACCAGTGCTAACATCAGAAAAAAAGTGGGGGCAACATAAGAGGCAGATCCTACTCTCCTACATGTTTTAACTGCTGTGACCACTCCCTGTCATCTGATCACGCCCCTCCTCTGCCTCACAGGTGAGAAGCTCCTTGTGCTGTGCCTGGTTCTCCACTGCATGCTGGACATCGTAGTTCGCCGCAGGGACCATACAGTGAAGGTACCCACTGAACACCAAGTGATGCTTCCAACTGCCGCTATATATATATATATTATCTACTGGCGGTCGCCAGTAGATAGTTATAGTTAGGACCTATTTTCCATAGGAAATGCGCAACATTCTATTTGAAATAACGTTGGCGCCGGTTGACGAATCTTCGCGAAAGTTTCCAACTTGTTGGGGCGCTCCGGTCCGCTCCTATCCTGAAAGTCTCGGGGTGATTCGTCAAGCGGGGGCCGAGAAAAAAGGGGGGTCCAAAAACGTGTTTTCCCCATTCATTTTTCCATAGGAACCTTTAGTCGCAGCTACAGCCCGAACTGCTGAACGGAATTACACCAAATTTGGCAAAGAGGTAGCCCTTGGTTCAGACTCGTGCCTTTTGCTTAAATGGTGTAAATCCGTTCAGTAGTTCCTGAGAAAATCACAAGTAAAATCATATATATATCTATGGCACGAGCTGCATGCTAATTGGCTGTCAACACTCCAAATCAGGAGGGAGCACTAGAGGAGAGGGCACAAGAGAAGGGCACAGCTTGGAGGGGCACTGGAGACAGATGCATACGACACAGGAGAGGAGGGCAGAAGAGGCAGGGGTAGAGGAGGGGGCACTAGAGAAGAGGGTACAAAAGGAGGGCAAAGGAGGCAGGGGCACAAGAGGGGGCACTAGAGAAGAGGGTACAGCTGGGAGGGGCACTGGAGGCAGGGGCACAGGAGGGGGCACTAGAGAAGAGGGTACAAGAGGAGGGCACAGCTGGGAGGGGCACTGGAGACAGATGCATACAACACAGTAGAGGAGGGCAGAGGAGACAGGGGTAGAGGAGGGGGTACAAGAGGAGGGCACAGCTGGGAGGGGCACTGGAGACAGATGCATAGGACACAGGAGAGGAGGGCAGAGGAGGCAGAGGCACAGGAGGGGGCACTAGAGAAGAGGGTACAAAAGGAGGGCAGAGGAGGCAGGGGCACAAGAGACGGCACTAGAGAAGAAGGTACAAGAGGAGGGCACAGCTGGGAGGGGCACTGGAGACAGATGCATAGGACACAGGAGAGGAGGGCATAGGAGGCAGGGGCACAGGACGTTGCACTAGAGGAGAGGGTACAAGAGGAGGGCACAGCTTGGATGGGCAATGGAGACAGATGCATAGGACACAGGAGAGGGGGGCAGAGGAGGCAGGGGCACAGGAGGGGGCACGAGAGAAGAGGGTACAAGAGGAGGGCACAGCTGGAAGGGGCACTGGAGACAGATGCATATGACACAGGAGAGGAGGGTAGAGGAGGCAGGGGTAGAGGAGGGGGTACTATAGAAGATGGTACAAGAGGAGGGCACAGCTGGGAGGGGCACTGGAGACAGATGCATACGACACAGGAGAGGAGGGCAGAAGAGGCAGGGGTAGAGGAGGGGGCACTAGAGAAGAGGGTACAAGAGGAGGGCACAGCTGGGAGGGGCACTGGAGACAGATGCATAGGACACAGGAGAGGAGGGCAGAGGAGGCAGGGGCACAGGAGGGGGCACTGGAGAAGAGGGTACAAGAGGAGGGCACAGCTGGGAGGGGCAATGGAGACATACATAAGACACAGGAGAGGAGGGCAGAGGAGGCAGGGGCACAGGAGGGGGCACTAGAGGAGAGAGTACAAGAGGAGGGCACAGCTGGGAGGGACACTGGAGACAGATGCATAGGACACAGGAGAGGAGGGCAGAGGAGGCAGAGGCACAGGAGGGGGCACTAGAGAAGAGGGTACAAAAGGAGGGCATAGAAGGCAGGGGCACAAGAGGGGGCACTAGAGAAGAGGGTACAAGAGGAGGGCACAGCTGGGAGGGGCACTGGAGACAGATGCATAGGACACAGGAGAGGAGGGCAGAGGAGGCAGGGGCACAGGACGTTGCACTAGAGGATGCAAAGGACACAGGAGGCAGGGGCAGAGGAGGCAGGGGCACAGGAGGGGGCACTAGAGAAGAGGGTACAAGAGGAGGGCACAGCTGGGAGGGGCACTGGAGACAGATGCATAGGACACAGGAGAGGAGGGCAGAGGAGGCAGGGGCACAGGAGGGGGCACTAGAGGAGAGGGTACAAGAGGAGGGCACAGCTTGGAGGGGCACTGGAGACAGATGCATAGGACACTGGAGAGGAGGGCAGAGGAGGCAGAGGCACAGGAGGGGGCACTAGAGAAGAGTGTACACAAGGAGGGCAAAGGAGGCTGGGGAACAAGAGGGGGCACTAGAGAAGAGGGTACAAGAGGAGGGCACAGCTGGGAGGGGCACTGGAGACAGATGCAAAGGACACAGGAGGCAGGGGCAGAGGAGGCAGGGGCACAGGAGGGGGAAGTAGAGAAGAGGGTACAAGAGGAGGGCACAGCTGGGAGGGGCACTGGAGACAGATGCATAGGACACAGGAGAGGAGGGCAGAGGAGGCAGAGGAACGGGGGGAGCACTAGAGAAGAGGGTACAAAAGGAGGGCAGAGGAGGCAGGGACACAAGAGAGGGCACTAGAGAAGAGGGTACAAGAGGAGAGCACAGCTGGGAGGGGCACTGGAGACAGATGCATAGGACACAGGAGAGGAGGGCATAGGAGGCAGGGGCACAGGATGTTGCACTAGAGGAGAGGGTACAAGAGGAGGTCACAGCTTGGATGGGCAATGGAGACAGATGCATAGGACACAGGAGAGGTGGACAGAGGAGGCAGGGGCACAGGAGGGGGCACTAGAGAAGAGGGTACAAGAGGAGGGCACAGCTGGAAGGGGCACTGGAGACAGATGCATATGACACAGGAGAGGAGGGCAGAGGAGGCAGGGGTAGAGTAGGGGTACTATAGAAGATGGTACAAGAGGAGGGCACAGCTGGGAGGGGCACTGGAGATAGATGCATAGGACACGGGAGAGGAGGGCAGAGGAGACAGGGGCACAAGAGGGGGCACTAGAGAAGAGGTTAGAAGAGGAGGGCACAGCTGGGAGGGGCAATGGAGACAGATGCATAGGACACATGAGAGGAGGGCACAGGTGGAGGCAGGGGCAGAGGAGGGGGCACTAGAGAAGAGGGTACAAGAGGAGGGCACAGCTGGGAGGGGCAATGGAGACAGATGCATAGGACACAGGAGAGGAGGCCACTGGAGGAGGCACTGGAGAAGAGGGTACAAGAGGAGGGCAGAGGAGGCAGGGACACAAGAGAGGGCACTAGAGAAGAGGGTACAAGAGGAGAGCACAGCTGGGAGGGGCACTGGAGACAGATGCATAGGACACAGGAGAGGAGGGCATAGGAGGCAGGGGCACAGGATGTTGCACTAGAGGAGAGGGTACAAGAGGAGGTCACAGCTTGGATGGGCAATGGAGACAGATGCATAGGACACAGGAGAGGTGGACAGAGGAGGCAGGGGCACAGGAGGGGGCACTAGAGAAGAGGGTACAAGAGGAGGGCACAGCTGGAAGGGGCACTGGAGACAGATGCATATGACACAGGAGAGGAGGGCAGAGGAGGCAGGGGTAGAGTAGGGGGTACTATAGAAGATGGTACAAGAGGAGGGCACAGCTGGGAGGGGCACTGGAGATAGATGCATAGGACACGGGAGAGGAGGGCAGAGGAGACAGGGGCACAAGAGGGGGCACTAGAGAAGAGGTTAGAAGAGGAGGGCACAGCTGGGAGGGGCAATGGAGACAGATGCATAGGACACATGAGAGGAGGGCACAGGTGGAGGCAGGGGCAGAGGAGGGGGCACTAGAGAAGAGGGTACAAGAGGAGGGCACAGCTGGGAGGGGCACTGGAGATAGATGCATAGGACACGGGAGAGGAGGGCAGAGGAGACAGGGGCACAAGAGGGGGCACTAGAGAAGAGGTTAGAAGAGGAGGGCACAGCTGGGAGGGGCAATGGAGACAGATGCATACGACACAAGAGAGGAGGGCAGAGGAGGCAGGGGTAGAGGAGGGGGTACTAGAGAAGAGGGTACAAGAGGAGGACACAGCTGGGAGGGGCACTGGAGACAGATGCATACGACACAGGAGAGGAGGGCAGAGGAGGCAGGGGTAGAGGAGGGGGTACTAGAGAAGAGGGTACAAGAGGAGGGCACAGCTGGGAGGGGCACTGGAGACAGATGCATAGGACACAGGAGAGGAGGGCAGAGGAGGCAGGGGTAGAGGAGGGGGTACTATAGAAGATGGTACAACAGGAGGACAGAGGAGGCAGGGGCACAAGAGGGGGCACTAGAGAAGAGGGTACAAGAGGAGGGCACAGCTGGGAGGGGCACTGGTGACAGATGCATAGGACACAGGAGAGGAGGGCAGAGGAGGCAGGGGCACAGGACGTTGCACTAGAGGAGAGGGTACAAGAGGAGGGCACAGCTTGGATGGGCAATGGAGACAGATGCATAGGACACAGGAGAGGCGGTCAGATGAGGCAGGGGCACAGGAGGAGGCACTAGAGAAGAGGGTACAAGAGGAGGGCACAGCTGGGAGGGGCACTGGAGACAGATGCATATGACACAGGAGAGGAGGGCAGAGGAGGCAGGGGTAGAGGAGGGGGTACTATAGAAGATGGTACAAGAGGAGGGCACAGCTGGGAGGGGCAATGGAGACAGATGCATAGGACACAGGAGAGGAGGGCACAGGTGGAGGCAGGGGCAGAGGAGGGGGCACTAGAGAAGAGGGTACAAGAGGAGGGCACAGCTGGGAGGGGCAATGGAGACAGACGCATAGGACACAGGAGAGGAGGGCACAGGAGGAGGCACTGGAGAAGAGGGTACAAGAGGAGGGCACAGCTGGGAGGGGCACTGGAGACAGATGCATAGGACACAGGAGAGGAGGACACAGGAGGAGGCACTAGAGAAGAGGGTACAAGAGGAGGGCACAGCTGGGAGGGGCACTGGAGACAGATGCATAGGACACAGGAGAGGCGGGCACAGGAGTCAGGGGCACAGGAGGGGGCACTAGAGAAGAGGGTACAAGAGGAGGGTACAGCTGGGAGGGGCACTGGAGACAGATGCATAGGACATAGGAGAGGAGGGCACAGGAGGGGGCACTAGAGAAGAGGGTACAAGAGGAGGGCACAGCTGGGAGGGGCACTGGAGACAGATGCATAGGACACAGGAGAGGTGGGCAGAGGAGGCAGGGGCAGAGGAGGGGCACTGGAGAAGAGGGTTCAAGAGGAGGGCACAGCTGGGAGGGGCACTGGAGACAGATGCATAGGACATAGGAGAGGAGGGCACAGGAGGGGGCACTAGAGAAGAGGGTACAAGAGGAGGGCACAGCTGGGAGGGGCACTGGAGACAGATGCATAGGACACAGGAGAGGTGGGCAGAGGAGGCAGGGGCAGAGGAGGGGCACTGGAGAAGAGGGTTCAAGAGGAGGGCACAGCTGGGAGGGGCACTGGAGACAGATGCATAGGACACAGAAGAGGAGGGCAGAGGAGGCAGGGGCACAGGAGGGGGCACTAGAGAAGAGGGTACAAGAGGAGGGCACAGCAGGGATGGGCAATGGAGACAGATGCATAGGACACGGGAGAGAAGGGCAGACTGTCTGCTGCACCCAAGAATGCAAAGGCAGACATATGGAGGGACAGGAGATGGGAGCACAGGGTCTGGAGATGGGGAAACAGGGACAGGAGATGGGGAAACAGGAACAGGAGATAGGGATACAGGGACAGGGGGTACTGTCTGCTGCACCCAAGAATGGTAAAACAAATACATGGAAGAACAGGGACAGAAGATGGGGAGACAGGGACATGAGAAGGGGAAACAGGGACAGGAGATGGAAGCACACGGACAGGAGATGGGAGACACATGGACAGGAGATAACGACACAGGGACAGGAAATAAGGGCACAGGGACAGGTGATGGAGACACAGGGACAGGAGGTGGGGACACGGACAGGAGGTGGGGACAAAGGGAATGGAGATGGAGACACACGGTCAGGGTGTAGGTGGCAGAAGATGGGGACACATGGACAGGAGATGGGGAAACAGCGACACAGAGACAGGAGATGGGGAAACAGAGACATGAGATGGGAAAGCAGAGGCAGGAGATAGGGATACAAGGACAGAAGACTGGGTCACAGGGACATGTGACAGAGCCACAAAGGCAGGAGATGGGGCCACAGGCACAGTGGCTCTGTCTGCTGCATCCAAGATTGCAAATACAGAGATATGGAGGCACAGTAGATGGGAGCACAGTGTCTGGAGATGGGTTCAAAGGAACAGACGATAAGGACACAGGGACACGATATGGGGACACAGGAGTTGGGCACACAGGACAGGGTTAGAAGGCAGGAGAAGGGGACACAGGGACAGAAAACAAACGAGAAACAGGAACAGGAGATAAGGCCACACGGGCAGGAGATGGGGGCACAGGGGCAGGAGATGGGACCACCGGCATAGGTGATGGAGGGGCTTAAATTACAATTCACTTAAGTGTAAACATGACATTCATACCTGTTCCAAATCAAAAGTTATCACATAGTAAATTTAATATGGTGAACTAATGTTATTCAAAGAGAGAGATAGTCTTTACTATGGTCAAAAATGAAATTAGGAGTTTTTCACTGCCAGGACAAATAAAATTTAAAAACACTTGTCCTAATTTTTAAACACAATGCACCCTGCCCATGGGGCTGCTTAGTGCCCATCCTCAGGGTGACTTATATGTTTTAAAAAGGAATGTTTTGGCCTGGCAAAATGTTTATTTTGACAGGTTCAAATGGCAGTTTAAAACTGAAGTACAGGCTGCAGTGGCAGGCCTAAGACATGTTTAGAGTGCTACTTCAGAGGACGGCACAATTAGTGCACAAAAGCACAAAAGTAACATTTAATTTACAGGGCCTGGATACTTGTTAATTAAATGTGCAATTAGGCGTAAGTCAACTTTACAATGTTTAAAGGAGAGAGCAAAAGCACTTTAGCACTGGTTAGCAGTGGTAAAGTGTGCAGAGGTACTAAGGTAAACAAAAATGAATTCAGCAAAGCAGCTGGAGGGGCGGCAAAAGCTTTAGTGGGGAAAGTGCTCAAAAAATGAATCACTGACATAATATTGAAAAAAAACAATTTACAAAGAAGAGACAAGGGAATGAGCCTTCTCTGACTCCCCTTCCAAGATATATAACTCACTCCAGAGAGAAGGATTGACTAAAAGTACGTTAAAAAACTATGAGCTGAGTTAGAGGGTCTAATCTAGCTCCCTATATAATCAATGCCTGATTCGTGCCACAAGAGACAAAAAAAGAGGGAAAGAAGTATTCTTCTTAATACTGCCCTCACACACCATGCAGTGTCATGCTTCCTCATAGGGCCGCATCAAACGTCCAGGTGCAGACCAACACCTTGGACGGAGCGCAAGATATTTTTTACAGAATAAGTAAAGTGGTGAGGCAGAAAGATAAAAGGGAAGTGAAAAGACAAGTGTGAAGGAAAAATATTCCCTCAAGAAGGGATCATAAAGTGCAGACAAGTGAAAGTAAAACTGTCTAAGGAGATACCAACAGTTACCTTTATTCTTGGTTCTCCTTGGCAGGATTAAAAATCAACGTTGTGATAAGTGTCCCTATATCCCAGCAGCTGGGATATAAGGACACTTATCTCCCCTACATATCCCAACATAAAATCTTGCGTAATATCTTGCGCTCCGTCCAAGGTGTTGGTCTGCACCTGGACGTTTGATGCGGCCCTATGATGAAGCATGACACTGCATAGTGTGTGAGGGCAGTATTAAGAAGAAGAATTTTTCCCTCTTTTGTTGTCTCTTTTGTTGCACGAATCAGGCATTGGTTATATAGGGAGCTAGATTAGACCCTCTAACTCAGCTCATAGTTTTTTAACATACTTTTAGTCAGTCCTTCTCTCTGGAGTGAGTTATATAATATCGAAACACACAATATCGACCTACCATATTATTGGAACACAAATATTGATTACACTAATATCGACAGCCTATACTTATTTAAAAAAATACACTAATATCGACACTAAAATATCGTCATACACTTACATCGATATCAACATTATCGAACACAAAAATATCGATATTAAAAATATCGAACATGTTTAAAAAAATACATGTCAATAATATCGATAACAACAATATAGACACCAATAATATCGTTCTTAAAAGAATATCGACATGTTAAAAACACTTAAAAACTTACAAAACTTAACCCAAATAATATATATTTATCAATAAACACACACAACATACAAAATAAATCACTTACAACATGTTTTAACAACATTAAAATATATTCTCATAAATTATATTAAAAACACACAATTAATCACTCAATAAATATTCTACATAAATAAAATGCACATATTATTTAACATCCAAAACAATATAATTGAGATTTAATATATTAAATCAGTATAAAAAAAATAAATGCAATAACTGAAACTTAATTAGCGTTTTCCATATATGGAAAGCAACCACCAAATCAATTAAAACAATAAACAACAACCAATAAAATACACACACTCTTAAAAAAAAACAATGAAATTTAACAAACTATTAACTAAACACTATATAAACACATGAAAATTAAGCATTATTTTACACTTCAAACCAAAAAGAAAGAAGAAGGAGAAACTCTGCCGGATTGCTACCAGAACACAAAACTACATTAAAGAAAACTGCTACAAAAGTAAGTAAATTAACATTTACAATCTAATGCTAGTGCTATTCTTCTAAAATCACTATTTATATGGTTAAAATAATTAATATATTTTTTGTAAATTTATATCTGCTCTACAGATACTTCTGAAGACATTCAAACACCTACAGAACACTGTGAAAAATCGACTTGAAAATAAAGTAAGTATAAACTAAATTAAACTAAAACAATTAGCTAAAATACCCAACCAAAGACAAAGTTTATCCCAACTCCCCCCACTTCATACACAGTTAAACAAAATTATGAAAATTACTTTTTTGTCCCAACAGAAATCTCAGCACCAAACTGAAATCAGACAGCAAAGAAAACCTTCAGCATTGAAAACGAGTTCAAATTCAACATTGTAAGTATAAAAATGACAATGTGTATATTTTTGTAAAAATAAAACAGTACAGTAAATGTTTTAGTAATTTTTATATACATTTTTCTTAGCATTTCAAACATCACAATGACTGAAGTCGCCCAATTTATAACTTCACAAAAAGGAAAGATTTTACTGTGTTATATGGGGTATGTGTATACCCAAGAAAAGCAAACAGGACTGAAAGTAAACTGGAAATGTAGTAAATACTATTCTAACAACTAAGGAAACAACTGTACTGTATGTTAGGGAGCATTACCACCCCCCTAACGTCACTGAAATTGAGGTTAGAAATGCATTAGACGATATAAAAGAAGCCTGCACTAGCTCACAAAAGTCTACATCAGAAATACTTAAAGAAATGCTCCCTAGAATCCCACAACATGCAACTGGCCAAATGCCCTCAATATCCTCCCTAAAAAGAACAATAGCTAGAACTAAAAAGCTACTACCACCACCACACCTGCCCAAAACTTTTGCAGAAGTAGAAATCCCCCAGAATTCTCAATTACACATAATGAAGAACAATTTCTTCTGTATGATAACAAATCAAATGATAAAAGAATAATAATTTTTGCAACTGCTAATAATTTACAAAAACTCCAACAGTGTGAAACTTGGATGATGGACGGGACTTTTAAAATATGTCCCAAACCATTTTATCAGTTATATACTGTCCATGCACTATACCAAAATACAAACATCCCTTTTCTATACGCTTTACTACCAAATAAGCAAAACTTCACCTATATTGAACTATTATCCAAAATTAAACAGGAAACCAATAATTACTTTCCCCAAAAAATAACTGACTTTGAGCAGGCAATGATAAATGCAATCCTTAAAACATACCCCTACACTGCAATTCAGGGTTGCTACTATCATTTTAATCAATGTATTTGGAGACACCTCCAAAAATCCACACTAAGGGCCCGATTAGGATGGCGGACGGAAAAGCCCTCCGACCGCAGCAATCGCGGTAAAAAAAAACGCCCGCATGTACCGAGGAAATTTTGCTGCTCAGATTACGATGCAATGCAGGTAAAATCCTACCGCTGCGGACGGACTGAACAAAAATACGTCCTACACGGTCTGAAAAGCTGAAAATCCGTACACGGGGAAAGGTGTCCAATGGACTACAAAGGCCGCCACCGCCGCGGTATGACCGCATGGCAAATTACGATGAGAATGCAATGCAGGTGGAACGACCATTGCAGTCCGACCGCTGCGGTCGCACATAGGCCAAAAGAATGGCGGTCGCAACAATTTCCGAAAAAATGCTCAAGGTGTGCTTATACTCTCTGCAGGCCTCAAACACATCAGACATGCATCAATGATACACAACTATTGTATACATGAAATGAAAGCCATGGTCAGCATGGAAGATACACCTGGTGGACACCACTCATGTGGACACACCCACATACCACAGTATAAAACCAGCCCCTCATGGCCCAGCATCCTTTGCAAAGCATACACTCACACTGAGGGAGACAGTACACCATTTTTGCACACAGCACATCACACCCATCCAACTACACACAACACCACTTCACCACTTCACATACACACACCTCACACATCCACATCACCACCTTTCACCCTGCACCTTTTATCAATTTGCACAATGCCCAACCCCAAAATGCCCAAATTCTCTGACACAGAGTTGAAAGTGTTGGTAGATGAGATAATTAGGGTAGAACCACATTTGTATGGGAAACTGGTCCAACAGACCCCACTTGTGCGAAAGACTCAGATGTGGACAATGATCTATAACAAAGTCAATGCGGTAGGGATAACCCTACGCACACTGCGTGACATCAAAAGGCGGTGGACCAACCTCAAGGCCCGGGTCAAGGCTCGGGCCCAGAGGAACCACGAGGCGGCCCAAAGAACTGGTGGGGGCCCTCCCATTCCACCACTGACCTTCAATGAATGGGAGGAGAAGGTGCTTTTCATACTGCATCCAGAGAGTCTCACAGGCATCTAGGGTGCAGTGGAGGCTGGTAAGTACTTACAAAATGATCACATCCCACCGTAATGTACTGTTGTGCACAACAAGTGAGCCTCAATTGCAAAACAAAATATAATACATGTAGGGTGCACGCTTTCAATATGAATGTCTCACAATGCTAGCATTTCCGTCCTCGGCTTCACATCACAGGTAGGTAGTCAGATCATGCACCCTGGCCACCCTCCCAAACAGCATGGAGCACCCTCCCCACCCCACAGCCATGTGGCAGCCATCACTGTCGACAGTGCCTCCTAACAGATAGGTAGCCAATATTACAGGGGATGGTGTTGTTGAGACCTGACAGCAAGACTACTACTCCCACAAGACCCTCTAGACTCCCTCACAAACAGCATGTAGCACCCTCCCCACCCCACAGCCATGTGGCAGCCATCACCGTTGACAGTGCCTCCTAACAGGTAGGTAGCCATCTTACTGGGGATGGTGTTGTTGAGTCCTGACAGCAAGACTGCTACTCCCACAAGGCCCTCTAGACTCCCTCACAAACAGCATGTAGCACCCTCCCCACCCCACAGCCATGTGGCAGACATCACCGTCGACAGTGCCTCCTAACAGGTAGGTATCCATATTTGCTTGCAGTCTGAGGCACAGAGCACTGTACAGTAACATGTTATTCACATCACAAAATTTGGTCCAATGCCGGGCCCCGCAGTGGCGGAGCACGCCTACCGTGACTTGCGAAAATGCAATCCTTTAGCGGTTTCCATTGGCTGATGTCTATTACTCATAGGCGGTGATGCACCGCAGAGGTCACGAAGCGGGCACCGCAATCCTGCATCATTCCATCAGGGCCAATGCCTGGCCCCGCAGTGTTGGAGCACGCCTACCGCGACTTGCGAAAATGCAATCCTCTAGCGGTTCCCATTGGCTGATGTCATATTACTCATGGGCGGTGACGCACCACGGAGGTCACGAGACGGGCACCGTAATCCTGCATCATTCCATCAGGGCCAATGCCTGGCCCCGCAGAGTTGGAGCACGCCTACCACGACTCTCATAAATGCAATCCTCTAGCAGTTCCCATTGGCTGATGTCTATTACTCATAGGCGGTGACGCACCGCGGAGGTCACGAAGCGGGCACTGCAATCCTGCATCATTCCATCAGGGCCAATGCCTGGCCCCGCAGTGTTGGAGCACGCCTACCGCGACTTGCGAAAATGCAATCCTCTAGCGGTTCCCATTGGCTGATGTCTATTACTCATGGGCGGTGACGCACCGCAGAGGTCACGAAGCGGGCACCGTAATCCTGCATCATTCCATCAGGGCCAATGCCTGGCCACGCAGTGTTGGAGCACGCCTACCGCGACTCTCATAAATGCAATCCGCTAGCGGGTCACATTGGCTGATGGCTATTTCTCATAGGCCCTCTGTACTCCTTCCCAAACAGCATGGAGCCATATGGACACAACATCCCGCAATTGTCAACAAAATCTGTAAAGCTCCATCAGTTGTAGACAGTGCACACACAGTCATTCACATTGAGAGGTCACATGCATCAGAGTGTCATTGATGTAATCACATGTAACTGCAAATAAAACACCCAGAACGCAATATCCAAAATGCAATGTGCAAATCCCATTGTCTCAAAACATAAAGCCACACATCAACACAACACATGCATGGAGACTCAGTCAAACATCACAAACCACAGGAGGTCAGTACAAAAAATACACCCAATATCATGATTTTGCGGCATAGTAGACAGATACTCTAAGAAAATTAAAAAATGTCAGCATAAACTAAAGTGGATGAGCAACAAGTTGTAACCAGAGGACATGTCCATTAAAAAAAATATACCTGTAAATATGAAATATTTGCTTCCGCCATGTCACATCGCTAACGAGCAATATATGTACAACTGCATCATGTTCGAATGCTGACAAACTGTTACAAATGCAAAGTTATGCCAATGTCAAAAGTCTGGTCAACTCACGTGTAATGTAATGAACATGATCATCAAAGTTGTGCTCTGTACTCAACATGCTGACAATCCAACCTCTGTTCAACAGTTGATTCGCTTGCAACACCAGGTGAGTGTGAGGTGAATGAGCCAAGCCAGTCTCCCCCCCATGAAGGTGAACTTTCGGATGCAGATTCCCTAGTTTTTTCGGACGAGGAGGTCCGACCTGGCCCCTCCAGTGTGGCCAGGGAAGCTCAGTCACAGGACCTCACTGTCCCCCCACCACCACCACCACGACTCCCACAACAACAGAAACCACAGTAACAATGACCGGTGTGGCAGCCACCTCCACCATCACCACCACTGCCTCCAACACTGTCCCTGTGGCAGTTGTTGCCAGTAACACCACGCAACATGGGCACGCTGGGGACAGTGTTCAGCGGCGGAGACTGGCAACCACACAGGTCTGTGCAAGCATGGCAGCTGGGAGGCATACTGGGGGACAGTCACAGGAGGACGAGACTGAGGCTGCGGCCACCGTGGAAACTGTCCTTGGTGCATACCAGCAGAACCAGGGACAGATGGGCCAGGTCCTTGAAGAACTGCGTGAACTCTGCCTGCTGCAGAGGTCCATGGACACCCGCTTGGGTTAAATAGCTGCTTACATGGGCCAGCTTGTGGGTGTACTGAGGGACATGCATGCAGCTCAATTAGCTGCCCACCCCTCCCCCGGGCCAGCAGTATGCTAGTCACAACACCTCAGCAGCGGCCACAGAGAGGGGTGAGTCACACCACAGCGATTCCTCAGACACCTCTGAGCATGCAGCAGGTCAACCCCCTGCCAAACGGCAGTGGGGACGTCCGAAAAAAAGCCAGGGACCTTGACGCGGCAAAGCACTATGCCGTACCAGTTCCAGCAGCCACCTTTGATGTCACCAGTGTCACACCAAACATTGACTTTGATCCGAACCCACATCAACACAATGATGGGACTGTTCTGTTGGACTGTGGAACTCAAACATTGTGTGTTCTACCATAACTATCCATCTACCAGCATTTTCAACATCACCACTCACCTGTTACTAATGTAAAAATAAACACAATTCACACACCTATGCCTTTGTGTCAGTACCATGTTTATCATAGTAAGTAGCATGTTAACTCACATTGCAATGTATACCAATTTTGAAATGCGACAAACCATTGAGAGAGCGGAGGAACCTAGAAAGACAAACGAAAATAACAGTGACTTGACATGTGATGGCATGACAACTAAAGCACAACACTATTCAACACTGTACAAGATGCATTCCAGATAACATGTGGACAACAACATCCACATTGACATAATGGGGATGTGAGCACACAACTTCACCTAGCAGCCCAGTTCACACCTTAGCATCCTGCGAAATGCACTTCCTTTAAAATGGCTACTTCATCTTCCGTTTAAGTGTTTCAAAAAGGTTGTTGCAGCTTAGTGCTGTGAATGTCTAGTCACATGTGTAAATGGATAATATCCTTCAGAAATCAAGCCACAAATACGAAAAAATGTGTGTGCTGAAAAAATATGCGACTATCATTTATAATTTATGTAAATCACCCTGCAAAACCTTTGTGGAACACTGTAGCAGTGTTCTTGTTACTCCCCCATATGGGCCCTGTAGATAGTAATTTGCGACCTCACATTCCCACTCTGAAAGCAGACTTCAATGAGTTAAGCACTGTCAAAGCGTTTTTGTTCAAACCAAATTTTTGTCTCACATCAGCCCGGGAGACCTTCAATTAGCAGGTGTCCTGCGAGATTCAGTCAATGCTAAACACAAGACTCCCACTTTATTTTGTGGAACGGATACACAAAATAACATAACCGTCTGATACTGAAGGCAATCCACTTTTTTTCATTACATGTGGGCTATGGCCTTGTTACATCGTTTCAGACTATTTAATTAAGTCATAACGGGTGTCTTTTATTCAATTGTGGAAGTGCATTGCTCGTGTTCACGTCACTCCTTTGGCTGTCCTGAAGACTGCTGCCTCGAATTATTGCTCTAACGCCATGTCTGTCCTTCCTGTGTTCCCGGCAAACCCTGCTCAGTTGCAATTGTACCGTGAACGAATGCAGCTTCTCCTTGGATGTTTCCCATTAGCTGTGCTTCGCATAAGATATAGGTTAACCTCCCGCATTGCCTATTTCACCTGCGTGCAACCTGTGTTCTACTGTCGTCGATGCCCCTTTCAATGGACCATGGATGTCTGCCTTTCCAACTCATCTCTTGCTGAGCTGGATTATGACGTGTGGGTGAGTCCATTGTTGGCCCACGACTAGGACTGTTCCGGTGATAGCTGTTTATGGAATGCCTTACAACGTGGCAGACAGGCTGCCAGCTGTGCCTGTGCGTTTGCGCAACGTCTCCTGTGCCATGCCCACATTGAACCTCTTCCTGGTTGCCCTGAATTTAAAAACCCCAATTCAGTAAAAAATTAAGGTGCAACACACAATAAAAATCCAACACCAATTTATAAAAATAGGAAATATTTTTATGTTTGAAATGAAACTGAAATGATAAAACTCCACCGTAGGGAACCAGAGATATGAATTTCTAAAGATTAAACATGTTCTAGTGCTTAGAAACCAATAGTGCCACTTTTGAACATTTTGGTTGCCTCTGACCGGAACAAAGTCAAAGTTTGAGGGTGCCCGCAATCGAGCCCTGGTCGGATACACTACGTGGGAGGCCCTGGTAAAAAGTTTACCTTCACACTTACAAACTTTTCTGGAGTATTTCTCACTAGATATTGTGCAGCATCCTCAAGCAGGTGAGGGTTCAAAGTGTCCAAAACACAATCCAAGGATCTGTAATCTCCAAGTTAGTCCTTGAAAGGTTGAACCACAATTCCCACAATGCACCTCGACAACACCTTTAAAGGTTCACTGGATACATTCCAGGCAGGGGACTCTTGGTGGAGTTGATGCAGGCGAGCTCTGTTAACCTATAGCTTGCAGGAAGCCCACTCTTTATTCTTCTTGAAACAAGGTACATCCAAAGGGCTGTATTTCCAGATAATGCAGCAGGCACAGTCTGTTAGAATGCAGAGCCTGATGGTGAAAATCCAGTTTCCAGCTTGGCGTCCTCTCTTTATTCCTCTTGAAGCAAGGTACATCCAAAGTGCTGTAATTCCAGATCATGCAGCAGGCGCAGTCTTTTCAGAGTGCAGAGCCTGATGGTGCAAATTAAGTTTCCAGCTTGGCAATCCTTCTTCATTTCTCAGTTTCAAGCAGCAGAGCTGAGAGGCTCTGCCCCTCTCAGATACCTATTCCAAGTTCTCTGGGTTAAGCAGGAGGGCACTCCTGTCCATTGGGGTGCAGGGCAACACTCCAGGGTATGACCACATCCTCCAAAGTGTGGCACTATTTTCTCCCAGAGAGCACAATTTCTCCAAAATACAATATGGCTGATTTTCCAGCAGAGAGAGAAGACCTAACTAAACCAGCCCCCAGGATGGCTAATCTACATATGCAAGTTGCGTTCTCTACTATAGGGAACGTCCCCGTGGGCACTACCTGACCCCCTAGGGGTTTTATCCAGGCGTTGTAATGGCTATTAACTCTTCCTTCCAATAAGTGAATTAAACCATTAGTTCGATATCTTCATATTTATTTTCTTTCTTCATATGAATTGCATTAAACCATATTTCCAAACAATTCAATTTGATTGGATAATTCTTGCATTTCTTAAGTTCCACTCCTTGAGTTCCAATGCATTTCGGGTGAACCCACCCTTCTTCAGGGAACCGTATGCTGTAAATTAATGTGAAAGACTACTTAATGCGTGAGGAGACCTAAAACTGTCTAATATATACGGCTTAAAAAACTCTTAAGTCTAATGTGCTAATACCGATATTGGTGATCCGATAACACGTGATGTGTGCTCAGGCAAGATAGAACGAAGATAAAGACTATGTCTACGTGCATACCTCCAAGCGAACCGATAAACAGGTGCTCGTGACGTGTATCGTCCAATAAATCTGCGGTAACGTGAGTGCTCAACTGAACGAGCTCAAATGATAACTAAGGCTCGTAACTACGTGCATACAAAGTAACAAACCGATGAACCGGTGTTCGTGACCTCCACCTAATCTACGATAACGTGGGTGCTTGAGTGAATAAACAGTAAAAAGTTCAAATGTTATCCAAAACACGCGTGAACTAAGAACTCAAAAAGATCGAGTGTGAAAGCGAATGTGACAGCGATATAACCCATAGAACAAGGTGCTCATGACCTACAAATGACCAACTGGTTTACCGTAACATACGTGCTCAAATAAATACCCATAAGTGCCCAGTTACCTAATATTATGGTGAGAGTGAACGCTGGTGACCTGAAAACTTACGAGAGAGTTCATGCTCCGTGTTCTCCAATGTGTGTTACGGGAAACATTCCCGCAGTGGATTATGGGAGTTTAATAAAGTAAAAAAAGGACTAATGCCTTCACCAACAATGGTGGCGGCCATGTTGGAATGGGTCTGTGTTAAACATAATGGATTTACGGGTTTCAACATGAGGACAATGAGAAACATATCAATAACTATACCAATGATGGTGAGCACGTAAGCGTGCCTCCACAAAAATAAAACAATGATGTTTGAAACTTAATATCGTGTATACGATATATCGATCAGTGTCATTAACATTACATAATTAAACACAATAATGATCAACTATGGTGGACCAACATCGGGTAAATCATAAAGTTAGATGAGAATAACAATGAAAATCAGAAAAAAAGTCAAACCCATTCCACCTAAAATAAAATGAAATTCAATGTATTATAAACAGTTCTTATAATGATGGACCATCAGAGTGTGTTACAAGTAACAACTAAATTCCATTCTGTCGTTCATCCCAAACGGTTTCATAGTTTCCAGTCTTTTTATCCAAAAGTTTTCTCTCTGTAAGAGAAATTTATTATTATCTCGACCTTCTTCCTTAGTGATGACTTCAAGAATAAGAAACTTGAGTTGGCTGATGCTATGTTTGTTTTCGAAAAAATGATTCGCCACTGTTGATTTCAAATAGTTGTTTCGTATGTTGGATTTATGTTCATTCAATCTGATTTTTATCTTACGTTCTGTTTTTCCAACATATCCTTGACCGCAAGGGCATTTCAACAAATAAATAACATTCATGGTGTCGCATGTTGCCGTAACTCGTAGTTTTATCCTATTGCCTTTTCTTGGATGTGTGACAATGTTGCCTTTAATTGCATTGTTGCAATTGTTACAATTGTGACATGGTTCCGTGCCTTTGTAATTGGTTTTTTCTTCCTTACGTGAGAATTTCAAGATTTCTCCAAGATTCTGACTTCTTTGGTACGCAAATATGGGTGATTCTTTGAATAAATTGTTGAAATCATGTTCTTGTGTTAAGATAAACCAATGTTGTCTAATGATTCGTCGATATGCTTTGCTCATCGAGGAAAATTTCGAAACCACCACCATGCGTGTATTCTCTTTTTTGTAGGTTTTTGTGAGTAGTTCCCCTCGCGTTCTTTGTGTGCTGCGTAATTTAGCTTGATCCAATACTATCTGTGGAATCTGCATTCCATCTCATTGAGCCTTTCACTGAATACTTGAGGTTGCGATACTATTCTTTTAACTCTTAACATCTGTGAGTACGGGTGGTGTTGTTTTAAGGTTTCTTGGTGAAAACTCTGATAATGCAAAGTGTTATTCCGATCCGTGGGTTTTCGATAAATGTCTGTGTCAAATCCGGTGCTTGTTCTTGTTGATGTAAAATCTCTTTATACTTCGATACCGCATCAGTCAGGTATTGAAGCTATAGAATATACTTTGCTACAAACAGACATCGATCAAGATATGAAGATTTTTTGATGGAATTGTTGTACTTTACCCTATTTCATAGTTACTTCAAATTGAAAGAACAGTGGTTTCTTCAACAATCAGGAACTTCCATGGGCAATTCTGCTGCGCCGGCGTATGCCAATCTGTTTATGGAAAGATTTGAGGAAGAACACATTATAACGAAATCAGCATGGAAGGAACACGGTAGATTGATTCTCAGATACATAGACAATATATTCTTAATATGGAGTGGGCCGAAATTGGAACTCACACAGGCACTTCAGGATCTCAATTGTATTGATGAGAGAATTCAGTTCACATCAGAGATACATGAACAACGGATAACGTTTTTGGATGTAGAAATCACAAGAACAAGCACCAGATTTGACACAGACATTTTATCGAAAACCCACGGATGCAGCATTCACTCTCACCATAATATTAGGTAACTGGGCACTTATGGGTATTTATTTGAGCACGTATGTTACGGTAAACCAGTTGGTCATTTGTAGGTCATGAGCACCTTGTTCTATGGGTTATATCGCTGTCACATTCGCTTTCACACTCGATCTTTTTGAGTTCTTAGTTCACGCGCGTTTTGGATAACATTTGAACTTTTTATTGTTTATTCACTCAAGCACCCACGTTATCGTAGATTAGGTGGAGGTCACGAACACCGGTTCATCGGTTTGTTACTTTGTATGCACGTAGTTACGAGTCTTAGTTATCATTTGAGCTCGTTCAGTTGAGCACTCACGTTACCGCAGATTTATTGGACGATACACGTCACGAGCACCTGTTTATCGGTTCGCTTGGAGATATGCATGTAGACATAGTCTTTATCTTCGTTCTATCTTGCCTGAGCACACATCACGTGTTATCGGATCACCAATACCGGTATTAGCACATTAGATTTAAGAGTTTTTTAAGCCGTATATATTAGACAGTTTTAGGTCTCCTCACGCATTAAGTAGTCTTTCACATTAATTTACAGCATACGGTTCCCTGAAGAAGGGTGGGTTCACCCGAAATGCATTGGAACTCAAGGAGTGGAACTTAAGGAATGCAAGAATTATCCAATCAAATTGAATTGTTTGGAAATATGGTTTAATGCAATTCATATGAAGAAAGAAAATAAATATGAAGATATCGAACTAATGGTTTAATTCACTTATTGGAAGGAAGAGTTAATAGCCATTACAACGCCTGGATAAAACCCCTAGGGGGTCAGGTAGTGCCCACGGGGACGTTCCCTATAGTAGAGAACGCAACTTGTTTATGATTATAGTGTACAGGACCGGAGTACACACCCAAGGAGCACATCAAATTTTGTTGAACTTTTGATTAGCATTAGGTTGTGCACGGGTTCATTCTTATTTTGTATAATCTACATATGCCCCTTGACCCCCCACTCTTATTTACATATTCTTTCTCTAAGCTTGCCATCTGGCTGGGGACATAGGGTAGAGGTGTAAATGAAACTAGCTTCTCCAGCCTGTTCCCTCCTTACTTTGAAGGACATTATTTACTACCCCTCCCCTGGCTCTGACATTCCTATGTCCAGCACCCTCTCCTCCTAGAAGGGCTCCCTAACCCCAGGGGTCGTTTATCACTCCTTCAAAGCAGCCAGGCTAATCCACTTAACTCTGGGCAATCAGGTCAGAGCACTAGAGGGCTGGATTGTGGCATACAGACAAGAAAGTCTCATAACTTCTTGTCTGTACATTTTAGGATGAATTCAACAATGTCACATTGTTGGATTTATCAATACCATTCTACTGATACCTTGAATGATATTTTTACTACTTCCCTTTCTTCAATTATTAACTAATAACTTCTTGCCATGTTAACCTATGGGGCTGGGGATCTGCAATGGAATAAATGAGCTGGGCAATTTCTCCAACACCAGGGCTTATAAAACATGTTTTATAAGGACTCTGCCTATATCTACAAGACCGCCACCCCTGGAACACCCAGGGACGACTTTAGGGGTTCTGTTAATATAACAACATATTGCAGATCCTCACTTCATAGTGCCCCTAGCACAAACGCCAATTTGGGGAAGCACTTTACTACAATGTGGGGCGTGAAATGTGCAATTTGACTAACCACAGGGTATATAAAAATCCTTTTATAAGGATCCCCCTTATAAGTACCTGACCCCCCACACCTGGGACACGTAGGGGAGACCCAGGGGGTACCTAATATGCCCAAACATTGTAGGTTATTAATTTCTTAGTGCCTCAAACACCAAAGTCAAGTCTGGGTACAATTTACATTTTAAAAGCATTCCTGCAACACAGGGCTACTTTTAAGCTGACCTCAGGCCTCAGCAGTGCACACATGCAAGTGCAGAAAGGGCTGTTGGCCTCTAAACTACCCTGCCCTATTATATACTAGGGACTAAGTGTGTTTTCGGCAAAGCACTGGCCCAGGGCCTGGTTAGGCAGAGTCCAGGGTCAGTCAGAGTCAGTTACCACCAGTACCAGTCAGCTAAAAGGTTGGGGGTGCCCAGGGCACAGTGGGGTAGATTGGGGTAGAGAGGAGTGGGGTATGTGACGTCTTCCCCAGCCCGGAAGCATGCAAATGACTGTGCCACACATGGAGCTCTGTAAAAGACGTCTTAATTCCTTAACATAGGATCATGATCACACACTGCCCGTTTTGTTTCTTAGATTTTATAGCCACACTTTAACACCTCCCAGCAAGTTACATAATTCCGGTCTTTCCGGTCTGAACTCCCACCAGAACCCAAGGGTCCTAGCGTCTGTCATATCAAAACGCTACATCTCCCCCTTTGTTAAATGAAAGTACAAACAACATTAACGTCACGTTTCCTCAATGAATCGTTCAGGTGCTCGCACTGGTCTGCCAGATCGGGTGGTAGGGGTAGTTGAGATGCATCAATGATACAGGTTCAGATGCTTGATCTGGACATTCAGGCGGGGTCACTTCACTGATGACCTCAGGAGCTGACGAACATTGAGGTATATGCTTAAAATGTGAGGAGCCCATGGGCGATGTGCTGTCACCATGTGTCATTTGCAAGTAACAACCCTCAAAGGGTCGACAGCAAACGGAGTGTCCCTTTTTTGCTTCTGTTTCTGTTTGACCAGTAACTAGTCCCCTTTGTCGAAGACTGTTTCCTGGGCGCCTCGGCGCTGATTGGCATACACGTTCATTTTGCGCTTTAGAGAAGTGGCTGTGACACAAACTTTATCGGCATTCATCAATCATCAGCCATTGTGGTAGTTTGGTTCTGATGACAGGACTCTCATCGTTGTGGAGTGAGGAGTTGACCAGTTCATCGATAGGCACAAATAGTTTAGGTTGATTCCCTGCATCAATGATCGTTGAACTACCCTCTTGAGGGTGCCCATGAATCGTTCAACACCATTGGCTTGAGGCCAGAGAGGTGTATTTTTTTGGTGCTTAACATTAAGTCAGACAAGAAACTTTTTGAATTCTTTACTATTGAAAGTTGGGCCATTGTCAGATTTGAGGAATGTGGGGATGCCCCACGTTGCAAAGATGTCATCAAGCAGTGTCAATGAGTCATTGCTGATAAGTCTTCCACCAACGGGAAAGAAGAATATTCATCAATTACTACCATGAGATGGTATCCATTTCCTAGAGACCCAAAGAAGTCAACTGCAACTCTCTCCCAGGCATGTGCAGGAAGGTCAGACATTGTCAATGGATGCTGCGTCACTGGGGGTGGGCGACAAACAGTCACAATGGTGGAATGCTTTAAGATCTTTCTCAACTCATTCATCTGGGCGAGGGAACCAAACTCTTGTCTGTTGGGGGTCTTTTGGTAGCTACAATGCCATGATGTCCTTCAACCTCCAACTCAATGGATTGCTGTCTCGGGCTCTCAGGTGTGACGATGCTCGTGCCTCCCAATATTATACTCTCTTGGCTGACAGATAGCTCATCCTGTACATTTCTGAATTTTTGGAATTCAGCATCATCAGCCAAAGGTCAAATAGTTTTCTTCTAAGATGACGTTGTGATGAGGTCTTTGAGGATGGGCATGTCTATATCTGCGTTGGTAGCAGCAATGGTCTGTTCAATGGATAGAGGTACCGGCATGCTGGACCTCACAATGAAGTTGAGATACTCTTCAGCTGCCTTGCATGTCGAATTGTGATGATGTAGCAGCTCTAGTGAAAAGTAATCTGTGGGGTTTCGATCTTTCCCCTGCTTGTGTTCAATCGCATAGTCGTACTCTTGCAGTCTCAGCCCCCCACCTCTAGATGCAAGGGGGCATCTTGGCTTTCAGGGTTACAAAGATAGTGAATAATGCCAGGTGATCCGTGATGATAGTGAAATGTTTTCCATATTGAAACACATGAAAATGTTCCCAGGCCCAAACATCTGCCAGATTTTCCCTTTTTGGCTGAGAATAAGCATGTTCTGTTTCAGACAGGCTTTGACTGGCATAGGCCACAATGTGTCCCTGAGCATTTAGATGGCCATTGTGGTCTGCAAGGAATGACCCTAGCCCCACCAGGCTCACATCTACTGTGATCTTAGTAGAGACCATTGGAATGGGACATTTCGGTTGGTAAGGCTCTCAATGTGGCACTCACTGTTGCAAAGTCACGAATGTACCTTGAGCAATAACTGTCCGTGCCTAAGAAGGATCGCAGCATGGTCATGTCTTGTGGGGGGCAAGTGGATGACAATGCTTGCACCTTGTCCAGGTCAGGAGTCATTCCCCCATCAGAGAATATATGCCCAAAGAATTTGAGTTTGGTTTCGTGAAATTTACACATTGCTGCATTTAGCGTGAGACCTGCACCAGTATGGAATCGGCACACTTCAGTGAGAGCTTTGTCATGGTCTCTTTATGCCATCCCAAACATCAGTATGTCGTCACTGTAATAGAAGCCATGTGCAACAGGTTGGATTATGCGGAGATTAACATCTTGAAATATCTCAGCAGCCAAAGACACTCCAAAACTCAGTCTTTTGTATCTGAACAAACCAACATGAGTTGAAAAAGTAGTAATGTACCTGCCGTTCTCTTTCAGCTCAAGTTGATGGTATCCTTTGTTCAGATCAAGACGGGAGAAATCTTTGGCTCTGTTCAGTTGCATAATCATGTATGCTTTATGGGGACCAGGGTGTCTTTCTCTCTCGATTACTTCATTGGCCTGGTACATATCAACACAAATGCTCACTGCACCTCCACTGTTCATTTCTATCACCATAACTATGGGCAAGACCCATGGCATAGGACCAGTGGAGCGTTCAATGATTCATGTTTTAACAGCGTATCTAGTTCTTTATCCACTGCTTCTAGTAAAAGAAAAGCGACTCTGCAATGTCGTTGAGAAACAGGGTGAATGTCCTGTTTCCGGGGTTTTGTTGTTTCTCCATGTTTTTTCCAGTCGTCGGCAGTAGTGCTTGGATTCTTGGAGTGCCGTGGTGGGGGTAGAGTGTTGGTGAGGGCAGTGGTGAAGTGTTCTTCAGAGACTTTGTTACAGATTCTGTGAGGGGGGTGGCGTGCATGTTTGTGAGCTGTGGGTTCTCTAAAAGAGAAGTGGATGCAGTGGTGGTCGGTCCAGAGCAGTTCCGTGGTGTGGCTGAAGAGGATGCTGTTTCCTCCTGCGAAGACGGGTTGAGTTTGTGTCCTGTTGTGTAAGTAGGGGTGGAGACAAGTTGCTTCAGTCCTATGTTGGTGAGGTGGTCTAGGAGGGCGGTGGTATTGGGGTCATTGATGTTGTCCAGCTGGAAGTTAAGGTCTCTAAGTAGTATGTAGTCTGTGGAGGTGAGGGCATGGGGTGCGATGAGGTCGGCGATGATGTTGGTTAACGGAGCGTGGGGCAGGCAGTCTGTAGACGAGGGTTCCGCAAAGCGTTGTCCTGGGGTTGGTCTGGATGTGGATGTGGATGTGTTCCATGGGGCGAGGTGTCATCTGAGTCAGTGGTTGTCATGTGGAGGAAGCTTTTGTGAATGATAGCGATGCCTCCTCCTGGGCAGGAAGGTTGGACTTTTCTCAGGATCTTGTATCCAATGGGAATGGTGGGTGCGATGTCAGGTGCGGAGCAGGCGTTGGTCCAGGTCTCTGTGAGGAAGGCAACATCGGGCTTGTGAGTGCTGAGGAGGTCCCAGATTTCTATGGCGTGTCTGTGCAGGGAGCGTACATTGAGGAGGATGCAGTTCAGTGGTTTGTGTTCGCTGGCTTCCGGTGGGCTGGGGGCTACTGCTGGGGTCCGGAGGTGGGTGAAGTTGCGGTGGCGGTGTCGCAGGAGATCGGGTCTTGGGAGTTGCTCGGAGTCGGGAGCTGGCAGTTGTTGTTGCATCTGGGGTTGAGAACGTGGAGGGTGCTGGGGTCGTACCGGCGGGGGGTCGGAGGACCAAGGTTCCTGGCGCTGGTCGCGGTCGGGTTGCGGATGGGCACAGATGGGGTTGCCTTCTGTGCGCCAGTGGCTCTCCCGCTATGTGCAGCGGCAGTGGCGTAACGAACTTTGAGAGGGCCCCTCTGCCACATACACAGAGGGGCCTCCACTCCGGATTTAATCCGGAGCTTTAGGGCCGGAGTATTGTGCTGAGAGGGCCCCCTGCAGCTCGGGGCCCCCCCCGCACCGCGGGGGCTGCGGGGGCCTGTGTTACACCCCTGCGCAGCGGCCGCCATTCAGTAGGGGTCAGGGGGAGGGCGATTAGCTAGGAGGCGGGAGCAGGATGACATGTTGGGTGGAGGGGCCACAGGGGCAGCAGCGGCGTGGAGCGCTGGAAGCGCGAAGCAAGGCAAAGAGAATAGAGGCAAAAAAGAGAAAAGAGTTGAAAGATGCAAAAGAGAAAAAGTGGCAAAGGATGCAAAGAGAGACAATAAGAGCCAAAAGAGAGCAAGAGGCAGGCGAGAAAGAGAGAGAAGAGGCAAAAGAGAAAAGGGGACACAGAGCAGGGCGGAATAGCAGAAGAGCAGGGTGCTCTTCCACTAGACCACCAGGGATGAGGCACAGGCAGGAGCCTGCGGGTGGAGGAGGGCCTCGAACACCTATCTGGCAAGGAGTTCGGGCTCAAGGGCAGACCCTTAGTGGTGGAGCTGCGCAGGGGAGAGCAGTGACACTGACCAGGAAGGTCAGAGGTCTTGCTCCTAGATTGTGGTAGAGTGGACTGTGGTAGATTGTGGTAGAGTGGGGTAGAGGGAGTGTAGTTGATTGGGGTAGAGTGGAGTGGGGTATATTGGGATAGAGTGGGGTAGATTATAGTAGGGTAGAGTGGAGTGAGGTAGATGAGGGTAGATTGGAGTGGGGTAGATTATGGTAGAGAGATGTAAATTGGTGTGGAGTTGATTGAGGTAAATTGGAGTGGGGTAGGTTTGCATCGAGTGGAGTTGGTGTGGAAGAGTGAGGTAGATTGGAGTGTGGTAGATTGGGGTAGAATGGATTAGATTGGAGTGCAGTAGTTAGGAGTGGAGTGGAGTGGAGTAAATTGGTGTGGAGTGGCGCTGAGTGGGTTAGATTTAAGGGGTAGATTGGAGTAGAGTGGAGTGGGGTAGAGTGGGGTGGTGTGGTGTACAGTGGGTGGAGTAGGGTAAAGTGCAGTGTGGTAGATTGGAGTGGTGTATATTGTGGTAGGGTGATCTGTGGTAGAGTAGGATAGATTGGGATGTGGTAGATTGGGGTAGGGTGGAGTGGGGAGATTGGGATGGAGTGGGGAGATTGGGATGGAGTGGAGTAGACTGGGATGGAGTTGGTAGTTTGGGATAGAGTAGAGTAGGATAGAGTGGGGTAGATTTGAGTGGGGCAGATTGGGCTACAGTGTGGGTAGAGTGGTGTGGACTGGGGTAGATTGTAGTAGAGTGGGGTGGATAGGAGTGGAGTTTATTGGGGTAGAGTTGAGTGTGGTAAATTGTGGTAGAGTGGAGTGGTAGATTGGGGTAGAGTGGAGTATGGTAGATTGGGGAAGAGTGGAGTGTAGTAGATTGGGGTACAGTGGAGTAGGGTAGATTGGGCTAGAGTGGGGTAGATTGTAGTGGGGTAGACTAGGGTAGATTGGAGTGGGGTCGATTGGGTTGGAGTGGGATGGAGTAGGGTAAAGTGGAGTGAGGTAGATGATGCTAGATTAGAATGGGGTAGAATTTGGTAGAGAGACGTAGATTGGTGTGGAGTAGATTGAGGTAGATTGAGGTAGATTGAAGTGGGGTAGGTTGGGGTCGAGTGGAGGGAGTGTGGAAGAGTGAGGTAGATTGGAGTGTGGTAAATAGGGGTAGATTTGAGTGAGGTAGATTGGAGTGGGTATATTATAGGAGATTGGTGTGGAGTGGGGCAGAGTGGATTAGATTGTAGTGGAGTTGGTTACATTTCAGGGGTAGATTGTGGTAGAAGGGAGTGGGATAAAGTGATGTGGGTTAGAGTGAAGTGGGGTGGAGTCAGGTAGAGTGGAGTGGGGTAGAATGGAATGGGGTAGAGTAGGGTACATTGGAGAGGGATAGATTCTAATGGAGTAGAATGAGGTAGAGTGGAAGGCTGTAGACTGGTGTAGAGTGAAATGGGGTATAATGGAGTGGGTCAGAGTGGTGTAGAGTGGGGTAGTTTGACGTAGATTGTTGTGGAGTGGGGTAATTTTAAGTGGGTAAATTTGGGTAGAATAGCGTGGCATAAACTGGGGTGGAGTGGGGTAGACTGGGGTAGAGTGGGGAGGAGTGCAGTAGTTTGAGGTAGAGTGGAGTCGGGTAGATTGGGGTAGAGTGGAGTGTGGTAGATTTGGGTAGATTGGAGTGCAGTAGTTTGAGGTAGAGTGGAGTCGGGTAGATTGGGGTAGAGTGAGTTAGAGTAGGGTGGGTAGATTGTGGTATAGTGGAGTGGGGTATATTGAGGTAGAGTGACATGGGATATATTGAGGTTCAGTGGAGTGTGGTAGGTTGGAGTAGGGTAGACTGGTGTAGGTTGTAGTGAAATGGAGGGGTAGATTGGAGTGGTGTGATTTGGCGTAGAGTGGGGTAGGTAGATTGGCGTAGTTTGAAGTGGAGTTGATTGGGGTAGAATAGGTAGATTGGGTTAGAGTGGGATAGATTGGCGTGGAGTAGGTTGGGGTAGAGCGGAGTTGGGTAGATTTGGTTAGAGAGGTGGGGTAGATTGGGGTCGGGTGGAGTGGGGTACATTGGGGAGACCGAAGTGGGGTAGAGTGGGTAAATTGGGGTAGTGTAAATTGGCATAGAGTGGAGTTGGTAGATTGAGGTAGAGTGGTGTTGATTTGTGACAGTAAGGTAGATTTGGTTAGAGTGGTGTAGATTGGTTTGGAGAAGATTGAGGTAGAGTGTATTGGGGTAGATTAGAGTGGAATTGATTGCAGTAGGGTGGATTGGGGTAGATTTGTGTAGAGTGGAGGGGGTAGATTGGGGTAGAGTGGAGTGGGGTATACTAGGGTAGCTTGGGTTACATTGGTGGAGATTTGAGTGGGGTAGAGTGGGGTAGGTTGGAGTGGAGCAGATTTTAATAGAGTGGGGCGTGAGAAGTTGGCCTGGTATATGCTGTCCACTAGTTATAGTGGGCACCTTGCACCAGTCCAAACAACCCTTATTGATGATAGGTTCAAAGACAACCTCTATAGAAAGCTATCCTACTGGTAGCTGTGGAGAGCAGCCCTCAGGCTAAGTCTTGAAGGAATTTAAAGCAGCTTGTTTTACCAGTATATAACCTCCTGAATGACCAAATGAAAGGAGAACCACACCAGGTATATATATAAAATATATATATTTATTCTTAAACACTCCCTACTAGTCCCTTTATGAGGCTAGCGGTCAAAGCACATCATTTACAAGCAATCAATAGACAATAAATAGCACAATATACGTTGAGCCCTAGGGGCGTACCAAACCATATATTAAGAAAGTGGTATAAGAACCACGACTTGACTAGGCACAAGGCATAGAGCCTGTAGAATCGCTGGGACCACAAGGAACCACCCAAGGTAGTGACACAGGGGACCCACGGGGGACGTGTGCAGTGTGAGAACACAGCCGCGAACTCCCGTTAGCTTCTATGGGGAAAGTCGCAGTTAGAATTTTAAAGATTAAGGACACTTGGAAGAGGACTTTGAGCAAACCCCTTTAGACTTAGGGGGTTCTAGGACCAACACCCACGGGAGCACCGGAGTACTCGAGTTACCTCACACAGAGGAGCCGTGTGCATAGGTGTCAAAAGGTGTCGCGCCGCGTCGTCGTTTTGAATGGCGAACTGCTGCAAAGTGCTGCTGCCGTGAAGGGGAGAAGTGTCCGAGGAGATCCAAGCCTGGATCGAGGCAGAGGAAGACCTGAAAGCAGAGGGGACAGAGTCTGGGTCACTAGCCAGTGACCACGGGCATGATAGTCGAATGCCCACCGATGTCGGGTGCTTCAGGTGCGAAGAGGGGCAACTTGACTCTGCAGCCACGGGGACCAGGAGGGGTCGACGATGACCAGGAGCTGGATTCGAGCTGTCCCACAAAGGATGTCGAGTGCTGCAGTGTTGGTACCCAAATTGGACACAACAAGCCTTGGCAACAGCAACCCATGCAGGAGAAGAAAAGATGCTTTGGTGAGGACCAGCAAGGTCCTGGGGACTCCCCATGTGATGGAGAGTCAGGGCACGTCTAGAGCAACCAGGAAAGCCCATTCAAAGTAAAGTTTCCCTTCTCAGGGACCCACAAGTCGACAGACAAGGGATTGCAAAGGGACCTCGAGAGGAATCACAAAATGGCGGCCCACGGATCACTCGGAGTGGGTAGGCCGGCAATCTTCGGTGGATTCACTGCTCAGGGTCAGGGCTACAAGTATCCCAAAGCACAGCCTCAAGGATTGCTGAGAAGCTTATCCACTTGCAAATGTGCATGGTGGTCAGGGGTGTTGGTTCCATGGTCCCCACGAGGGCTGCGGGTCTCAGCTTTGCTGGGAGCTCGGGTCAGCCTCTGGGAAGTCTGGAAACCCACCTCCTGAGTTGCAGATTCTTTGGAGTCCGGTGGGAGCTTCAGAGATGCAAACGGGTAGAATGGGGAAGAGCGGAGTGGGTAGATTGTGGTAGATTGGGGTAGAGTGGGATGGGATAGATTGGAGTGAGGTAGATTGGGGTAGAGTAGAGTGGGTATATTGGGGTAGAGTGAAGTATGGTTGACTGGGGTTGAGTGAAGTGGGGTAGGTTGGAGTGGGATAGATTGGTATTGATTCTACAGGATGAAGTAGGGTAGATTGGAGTGGGGTAGAGTGGGATAGAGTGAATGGGGTAAAGTGGGTGTTGGAAAGAGGCTTATTAGTAGATTAGATTAGATTAGATGTTTATAAAGCGCCTGGTTACTCCAACTGAGTGTCTCTGCGCTAAGAATTATTCCTCCTCGTCAGTAGACAGAAAAAGACTCCACCACCCGCAACACAGTTAAGTGGACAAGGATTTCCTGAAAAACCAAGTTTTAAGCTTCCTACGGAACAGCACTTCTGAGATCTGCATCCTAGGATCAAGCGGCAGCTGGTTCCACATTTATGGCGCAAGAAAACCAAACGATTATCCTCCCAACCGCGCTCATTGAATTGTAGGGATGGTCAACCTTGCAGTACCAGAAGACCTAAGACTCCTATTAGGCCTATAGGGTTTAATCAAAGGAATCATGTAGCTGGGGCCTAAAGGGGAGCGTCTTGGGATGTTAAGTAATATACGGGCCGCAGCATTCTGTACTCTCTGCAACATTCTATTTCTACCTTTGGTAGCTCCGAGATATAGACCATTGCAGTAATCCAGGCGGGAAACAATCAGCGCCTGGATGATGGTTCTTTTTGCTGCCTGTGGTAGCAAATCTAAAATTTTACGCAGCATCTTCAAGATGCCAGAACAAGTGCCGGCCAGGGATGAAATTTGTTCATCAAAAGACAGTGTAGTATCAAACCTCACCCCTAGGTTTTTTATTTTAGGTTTAGGGACCGGGTCAGCCCTAATTCAGAAGGCCACGAAGCATGGGACCATATAGAAGGTTGTTTGCCTACCATCAAGCTGTCAGTCTTTCCTGAACTTAGTTGCAAACAGCTAGATTTCATCCAGTTAGCCAGATGTGCCAAACATGCTCTAAATGTAGGAGCAGCCTCAGCTTCATTCTGTTCCAGAGTGATAATCAGCTGTGTATCATCGGCATATCATAATAGCTTCACCCCATGGTTAGCTACTACGTCTGCTAGCGGGCGCATATAGACATTAAACAGGGTCAGACTTAGTACCGAACCCTGTGGAACCACTTGCAACAGGGATCGGACCTCTGATATGAAAGACCATTGGAAAACTTGAAAAGACCTGTCTTGGAGAAAATCAGTGATCCAATCCACAGTACCACCACTCACTCCTATGTCCCATAGTCGTTCCAGGAGGAGGCCGCGGGAGACTGTATCGAAGGCGGCACTAACGTCCACAGGATCAAGGCTGCTGTCTTACCTTCATTTGCCGCAATTTTCAGAGATTCAGAAGCTAAGAGCAAAGCAGATTCAGTGCTATGCAAAGGTCTAAAACCAGATTGAGTCTCATGCAGCAAATTTTTTTCTTCAATAAACTTGGTCAATTGGAGATTGAGAAATGTTTCCGCTATTTTTGTGAAGAAAGGAAGCAAGGATACAGGTCTAAAGTTTTCTGGAAGGGCAATGTCCAGTGAGAGTTTCTTCACAAGAGGAACCACCATTGCAGGTCCCAGTCCTTCGGGACTAGCCCAGAAAAAAATGAGGGAGTCCTAAGTTTCGAAAGCACAGGAGCTATGGTCTCCTCCCCTCGTAACAGCATGTTCGGGGTAATAATATCTGTAGGTGAGCCAGATTTTACTGTTGAAAGAAGCTGAAGCGTGTCCACCACAGTAGGCGCTTGGAAATTAAACAGCCCTTCATGCAGTAGTTTGTTCTTCAGAGGAATACATTTGAAATTTCTTTTGACTTCTGGAAAAGTGGCATAGATCTTATCAATTTTTCCAGCGAAGTAACCGGCCACTTGGTTACAGTATTCTTTGAAAGAAGGCATAGACACTGTAACACGCTCAAGGGAAGAAAGATTTTAAACAATTCGAAAAATCTCTTTAGCAGAGCCCCTAAAAGATTCAATTTTGTGCAAGTAAAATTCCAGGCATATTCTCCTAATAAGTTTGTGATAATTTTTTAGTGCTTCTAAATAAACTATTTTATCCTCGGGTTGATAGTTTCTTCTCCAGAGACGTTCAAGTCTTTTGCAGTCTATTTTTAAGGCTAACAATTCCTGCATTAACCATTCTGCTGAAGGGTTTCGGCGAGTACTATTGCAAAGTTTCAAAGGAGCTAAAGTATCCAGCACTCCCTTAATCCAGGATGCTATTTGTTTATTGGCCATCTGTGGACAGGCATCAAGTATAGGGGTACGTATAGTCGATTTAGCGGTGAAAGCGGCCGGAGTTACTCGCAACCATTTCCGGGTCTTCTTAAACAAAGGATCTTGATTTAAAGGGTCTGATCCATTCCAGAATTCCAGAATCTGAAAGCGAAGAATGAAATGGTCGGACCACGCAACAGGACTAGGGGGCAAAGCTTTTATCAGAGTGCTATTTGAAAAAATATTATCAAGGGTATGTCCCCAAATGTGCATAGGGGAGTAAACTAACTGAATCAATTCCAAGGTCTCTAGTTCTTTCATAAGTGCCTATGCTTCATGGCAAAGCTTTGCTTTAAAATTTAAATTAAGATCGACCAGAACCATAAGGGTCATGTAGCGGATGGCTTAAGGTGATAGAAAATCCACCAGAGCATTAACAAATGCCCTAGCAGGGTCCGGCGGCTGATGAAGAAGGAAGCCTGCCACAGGTCATGATCTGTTAAAGGCTAAAGAGAAATAGGCTGCTTCGCAGCCAGGAATCGTGGTTTCTGTAAATTTGACTTGGAAGCCCTTCTTAAAAATAACTGCCAGCCCCTCACCCCTCTGTTTGGGCCTATCGATTCTCAGTACGGTGTAATCCTCAGGTAACGCATCCAGGACATCAGGCGCTGACTGTGCATGGAGCCAAGTTTCCACCAAGAACAGCACTACTGGTTTTGGTTGGTCAATAGCTCTAAAATTTCGAATTTGTGCTTGCTAAGGGACCTACAGTTTAACAGCAAACATTGTAAGTGGCTGGTTCCGAACAAGCATCTGCTGCAGTTCTATCCAGCTGGGGTAATGTATGGAAAGAGAACTTACACATACCACAGCCGATTCCACGCAGCACCAGGTTCGATTGAATGGAGACAATCCTTGGCCAATATTGGTCTAAGCGACATGATCTCCGAAGTGGAGTAACGAACTGGGTCCCTCATGGAACGGGCAGGGGACCTGGCCGCTGGCACCATCCAGGCACGGACGGGTGCAGACGGGCATGCCTTTGGCGTGCCCACTGCGCGCATCCTCTGTGCAGCCGCGTAGCTGCCATAATTTTGTAGCCCGTCTCTAATGGCATGGTTAGGCACCAACTAAGGAGAACGGAGAGAGGCAGCCAACTGCAAGCCCAGTTGCCACCCACACAGGAATCAAGATCAGCAGGTAAGCAAAGTGTAGAAGCAAATATGCATCTGCAACTGCCAATAAGGCCACTAACCCAATCTAAGGGCTCAGAATAGGTCTCAGAAAATTATTCTCATGCTCAACCCTTGGTAGCTTGGCTGCGAGCAGGCTTAACTTCAGAGACAGGTATGTAAAGCATTTAAAAAACCCAATTCAGTAAAGAATTAAGGCGCAACACACAATAAAAATCCAACACCAATTTATAAAAATAGGACATATTTTTATGTTTGAAATTAAACCAAAATGATAAAACTCCCCGTAGAGAACCAGAGATATGAATTTTTAAAGATTAAACATGTTCTAGTGCTTAGAAACCAATAGTGCCACTTTTGAACATTTTGGCTGCCTCTGACCGGGACAAAGTAATGGTTTGAGGCTGCCCGTAATGGAACTCTGGTCGGATACACTACGTGGGAGGCCCTGGTAAAAAGTTTACCTTCACACTTACAAACTTTTCTGGAGTATTTCTCACTAGATATTGTGCAGCATCCTCAAGCAGGTGAGGGTTCAAAGTGTCGAAAACACAATCAAGGATCTGGAATCTCCAAGTTAGTCCTTGAAAGGTTGAACCACAATTCCCACAATGCACCTCGACAACACCTTTAACCCCTTGCGTGCGCGGCGAATTTTCGCGCTGTGCGGGCGTTTGTATTAGTGGGCGTGATTCGGACGGCCCCCGGCCGTCGTGCGCACACGCCCACCGTGACGCTTGACGGCCGGGGGCCGTCGTGAGCACCGAAGGGGTTAAAGGTTCACTGGATACATTCCAGGCAGGGGACTCTTGGTGGAGTTGATGCAGGCGAGCTCTGTTAACCTATAGCTTGCAGGAAGCCCACTCTTTATTCCTCTTGAAACAAGGTACATCCAAAGGGCTGTAGTTCCAGATAATGCAGCAGGCGCAGTCTGTTAGAATGCAGAGCCTGATGGTGCAAATCCAGTTTCCAGCTTGGCGTCCTCTCTTTATTCCTCTTGAAACAAGGTACAACCGAAGGGCTGTAGTTCCAGATCATGCAGCAGGCGCAGTCTGTTAGAATGCAGAGCCTGATGGTGCAAATCCAGTTTCCAGCTTGGCGTCCTCTCTTTATTCCTCTTGAAGTAAGGTACATCCAAAGTGATGTAATTCCAGATCATGCAGCAGGCGCAGTCTTTTCAGAGTGCAGAGCCTGATGGTGCAAATCAAGTTTTCAGCTTGGCAATCCTTCTTCATTTCTCAGTTTCAAGCAGCAGAGCTGAGAGGCTCTGCCCCTCTCAGACACGTATTCCAAGTTCTCTGGGTCAAGCAGGAGGGCACTCCTGTCCAATGGGGTGTAGGGCAACACCCCAGGGTATGACCACATCCTCCAAAGTGTGGCACTCCATTCTACCAAAGAGCATAATTTCTCCAAAATTCAATATGGCTGATTTTCCAGCAGAGAGAGAAGACCTAACTAAACCAGCCCCCAGGATGGCTAATCTACATATGCCCCTTGACCCCCCACTCTTATTTACATATTCTTTCTCTAAGCTTGCCATCTGGCTGGGGACAAAGGATAGAGGTGTAAATGAAACTAGCTTCTACAGCCTGTTCCCTCCTTCCTTTGAAGGAGATTATTTACTACCCCTCCCCTGGCTCTGACATTCCTATGTCCAGGACCCTCTCCTCCTAGAAGGGCTCCCTAACCCCAGGGGTCGTTTATCACTCCTTCAAAGCAGCCAGGCTAATCCACTTAACTCTGGCCAATCAGGTCAGAGCACTAGAGGGCTGAATTTTGGCTTACAGATAAGAACGTCTTATAACTTCTTGACTGTACATTTTAGGATGAATTCAACAATATCACATTGTTGGATTTATCAATACCATTCTACTGATACCTTGAATGATATTTTTACTACTTCCCTTTCTTCAGTTATTAACTAATAGCTTCTTGCCATGTTAACCTATGGGGCTGGGGATCTGCAATGGAATAAATGAGCTGGGCAATTTCTCCAACACCAGGGCTTATAAAATATGTTTTATAAGGACTCTGCCTATATCTACAAGACCGCCACCCCTGGAACACCTAGGGACGACTTTAGGGGTTCTGATAATATAACAACATATTGCAGATCCTCACTTCATAGTGCCCCTAGCACAAACGTCAATTTGGGGAAGCACTTTACTACAATGTGGGCGTGAAATGTGCAATTTCACTAACCACAGGGTATATAAAAATCCTTTTATAAGTACCTGAGCCCCCACACCTGGGACACGTAGGGGAGACCCAGGGGGTACCTAATATGCCCAAACATAGTAGGTTATTAATTTCTTAGTGCCCCAAACACCAAAGTCAAGTCTGGGCACAATTTACATTTTAAAAGCATTCCTGCAACACAGGGCTACTTTTAACCTGACCTCAGGCCTCAGCAGTGCACACATGCAAGTGCAGAAATGGCATCTGGCCTCTAAACTACCCTACCCTATTATATACT
Source organism: Calotriton arnoldi (assembly GCA_963921515.1). Lineage (NCBI taxonomy): Eukaryota > Metazoa > Chordata > Amphibia > Caudata > Salamandridae > Calotriton > Calotriton arnoldi. The sequence goes on from CAWUFW010006987.1 coordinate 839,524, forward strand.
AGGGACTAAGTGTGTTTTCGGCAAAGCACTGGCCCTGGGCCTGGTTAGGCAGAGTCCAGCGTCAGTCAGAGTCAGTTACCACCAGTACCAGTAAGCTAAAAGGTTGGGGGTGCCCAGGGCACAGTGGGGTATATTGGGGTACAGTGGAGTGGGGTATGTGACGTCATCCCCAGCCCGGAAGCATGCAAATGACTGTGCCACACATGGAGCTCTGTAAAAGACGTCTTAATTCCTTAACATAGGATCATGATCACACACTGCCCGTATTGTTTCTTAGATTTTATAGCCACACTTTAACACCTGCCAGAAAGTTACATAATTCCGGTCTTTCTGGTCTGAAGTCCCACCAGAACCCAAGGGTCCTAGCGTCTGTCATATCAGAACGCTACATCTCCCCCTTTGTTAAATGAAAGTAAAAACAACATTAACGTCACATTTCCTCAATGAATCGTTCAGGTGCTCGCACTGGTCTGCCAGATCGGGTGGTAGGGGTAGTTGAGATGCATCAATGATACAGGTTCAGATGCCTGATCTGGACATTCAGGCGGGGTCACTTCACTGATGACCTCAGGAGCTGACAAACATTGAGGTATATGCTTAAAATGTGAGGAGCCCATGGGCGATGTGCTGTCACCATGTGTCATTTGCAAGTTACAACCCTCAAAGGGTCGACAGCAAACGGAGTGTCCCTTTTTTGCTTCTGTTTCTGTTTGACCAGTATCTATTCCCCTTTGTCGAAGACTGTTTCCTGGGTGCCTCGGCGCTGATTGGCATACACGTTCATTTTGCGCTTTAGAGAAGTGGCTGTGACACGAACTTTATCGGCATTCATCGATCATCGGCCATTGTGGTAGTTTGGTTCTGATGACAGGACTCTCATCGTTGTGGATTGAGGAGTTGACCAGTTCATCGATAGGCACAAATAGTTTAGGTTGATTCCCTGCATCAATGATCGTTGAACTACCCTCTTGAGGGTGCCCATGAATCGTTCAACACCATTGGCTTGAGGCCAGAGAGGTGTATTTCTTTGGTGCTTAACATTAAGTCAGACAAGAAACTTTTTGAATTCTTTACTATTGAAAGTTGGGCCATTGTCAGATTTGAGGAATGTGGGGATGCCCCACGTTGCAAAGATGTCATCAAGCTGAGTCAATGAGTCATTGCTGATAAGCCTTAAACCAATGGAAAAGAAGAATATTCATCAATTACTACCATGAGATGATATACATTTCCTAGAGACCCAAAGAAGTCAACTGCAGCTCTCTCCCAGGCATGTGCAGGAAGGTCAGACATTGTCAATGGATGCTGCGTCACTGGGGGTGGGCGACAAACAGTCACAATGGTGGAATGCTTTAAGATCTTTCTCAACTCATTCATCTGGGCGAGGGAACCAAACTCTTGTCTGTTGGGGGTCTTTTGGTAGCTACAATGCCATGATGTCCTTCAACGTCCAACTCAATGGATTGCTGTCTCGGGCTCTCAGTTGTGACGATGCTCGCGCCTCCCAATATTATACTCTCTTGGCTGACAGATAGCTCATCCTGTACATTTCTGAATTTTTGGAATTCAGCATCATCAGCAAAAGGTCAAATAGTTTTCTTCTAAGATGACGTTGTGATGAGGTCTTTGAGGATGGGCATGTCTATATCTGCATTGGTAGCAGCAATGGTCTGTTCAATGGATAGAGGTACCGGCATGCTGGACCTCACAATGAAGTTGAGATACTCTTCAGCTGCCTTGCATGTCGAATTGTGATGATGTAGCAGCTCTAGTGAAAAGTAATCTGTGGGGTTTCGATCTTTCCCCTGCTTGTGTTCAATCACATAGTCGTACTCTTGCAGTCTCAGCCCCCACCTCTAGATGCAAGGGGGCATCTTGGCTTTCAGGTTTACAAAGATAGTGAATAATGCCAGGTGATCCGTGATGATAGTGAAACATTTTCCATATTGAAACACATGAAAATGTTCCCAGGCCCAAACATCTGCCAGATTTTCCCTTTTTGGCTGAGAATAAGCATGTTCTGTTTCAGACAGGCTTTGACTGGCATAGGCCACAATGTGTCCCTGAGCATTTAGATGGCCATTGTGGTCTGCAAGGAATGACCCTAGCCCCACCAGGCTCACATCTACCGTGATCTTAGTAGAGACCATTGGAATGGGACATTTCGCTTTGTTAGGGCTCTCAATGTGGCACTCACTGTTGCAAAGTCACGAATGTACCTTGAGCAATAACTGTCCGTGCCTAAGAAGGATCGCAGCATGGTCATGTCTTGTGGGGGGGGGGGCAAGTGGATGACAATGCTTGCACCTTGTCCAGGTCAGGAGTCATTCCCCCATCAGAGAATATATGCCCAAAGAATTTGAGTTTGGTTTCGTGAAATTTACACATTGCTGCATTTAGCGTGAGACCTGCACCAGTATGGAATCGGCACACTTCAGTGAGAGCTTTGTCATGGTCTCTTTATGCCATCCCAAACATCAGTATGTCGTCACTGTAATAGAAGCCATGTGCAACAGGTTGGATTATGCGGAGATTAACATCTTGAAATATCTCAGCAGCCAAAGACACTCCAAAACTCAGTCTTTTGTATCTGAACACACCAACATGAGTTGAAAAAGTAGTAATGTACCTGCCGTTCTCTTTCAGCTCAAGTTGATGGTATCCTTTGTTCAGATCAAGACGGGAGAAATCTTTGGCTCTGTTCAGTTGCATAATCATGTATGCTTTATGGGGACCAGGGTGTCTTTCTCTCTCGATTACTTCATTGGCCTGGTACATATCAACACAAATGCTCACTGCACCTCCACTGTTCATTTCTATCACCATAACTATGGGCAAGACCCATGGCATAGGACCAGTGGAGCGTTCAATGATTCATGTTTTAACAGCGTATCTAGTTCTTTATCTACTGCTTCTAGTAAAGAAAAGCGACTCTGCAATGTCGTTGAGAAACAGGGTGAATGTCCTGTTTACGGGGTTTTGATGTTTCTCCATGTTTTTTCCAGTCGTCAGCAGGAGTGCTTGGATTCTTGGAGTGCCGTGGTAAACCAGTTTGCTTTCTTGCTGTGTCGTTTTGCAGTCTTCTGGAGGGGGCGAGTGTGTTGGCACAGTTGTCAATTCATTGGTGGAGGTTGCTTGCCGCCTTGTTGGCGTCTGTTGTAGCTGGGGGTAGAGTGTTGGTGAGGGCAGTGGTGAAGTGTTCTTCAGAGACTTTGTTCCAGATTCTGTGAGGGGGTGGCATGCATGTTTGTGAGCTGTGGGTTCTCTAAAGAGAAGTGGATGCAGTGGTGGTCGGTCCAGAGCAGTTCCGTGGTGTGGCTGAAGAGGATGCTGTTTCCTCCTGCGTAGACGGGTTGAGTTTGTGTCCTGCTGTGTGAGTAGGGGTGGAGACAAGTTGCTTCAGTCCTATGTTGGTGAGGTGGTCTAGGAGGACGGTGGTATTGGGGTCGTTGATGTTGTCCAGCTGGAAGTTAAGGTCTCTAAGTAGTATGTAGTCTGTGGAGGTGAGGGCATGGGGTGCGATGAGGTCGGCGATGATGTTGGTTAACGGAGCGTGGGGCAGGCAGTCTGTAGACGAGGGTTCCGCAAAGCGTTGTCCTGGGGTTGGTCTGGAAGTGGATGTGGATGTGTTCCATGCGGGCGAGGTGTCATCTGAGTCAGTGGTTGTCATGTGGAGGAAGCTTTTGTGGTTGATAGCGAGGCCTCCTCCTGGGCGGGAAGGTTGGACTTTTCTCAGGATCTTGTATCCAATGGGAATGGTGGGTACGATGTCAGGTGCAGAGCAGGCGTTGGTCCAGGTCTCTGTGAGGAAGGCAACATCGGGCTTGTGAGTGCTGAGGAGGTCCCAGATTTCTATGGCGTGTCTGTGCAGGGAGCTTACATTGAGGAGGATGCAGTTCAGTGGTTTATGTTCTCTGGTGTCCGGTGGGCTGGGGGCTACTGCTGGGGTCCGGAGGTGGTTGAAGGTGCGGTGGCAGTGTCGCAGGAGATCGGGTCTTGGGTGTTGCTCGGAGTCGGGAGGTGGCAGTTGTTGCATCTGGGGTTGAGAACGTGGAGGGTGCTGGGGTTATACCGGCGGGGGGTCGGAGGACCAAGGTTCCTGGCGCTGGTCGCGGTCGGGTTGCGGATGGGCACAGACGGGGTTGACTTCTGTGCGCCAGTGGTGCACCCACTATGTGCAGCGGCAGTGGCATAACGAACGTTGAGAGGGCCCCCCTGCCACATACACAGAGGGGCCTCCACTCCGGATTTAATCCGGAGCTTTAGGGCCGGAGTATTGTGCTGAGAAGGCCCCCTGCAGCTCGGGGACCCCCCGCACCGCGGGGGCTGCGGGGGCCTGTGTTACACCCCTGCGCAGCGGCCGCCATTCAGTAGGGGTCAGGGGGAGGACGATTAGCTAGGAGACGGGAGCAGGACGACATGTTGGGTGGAGGGGCCACAGGGGCAGCAGCGGCGTGGAGCGCTGGAAGCGCGAAGCAAGGCAAAGAGAATAGAGGCAAAAAAGAGAAAAGAGTTGAAAGATGAAAAAGAGAAAAAGTGGCAAATGAGGCAAGAAAGAAAAAGTGGCAAAAGAGGCAAAGAGAGACAATAAGAGCCAAAAGAGAGCAAGAGGCAGGCGAGAAAGAGAGAGAAGAGGCAAAAGAGAAAAGGGGACACAGAGCAGGGCAGAATAGCAGAAGAGCAGGGTGCTCTTCCGCTAGACCACCAGGTATGAGGCACAGGCAGGAGCCTGCGGGTGGAGGAGGGCCTCGAACACCTATCTGGCAAGGAGCTCGGGCTCAAGGGCAGACCCTTCGTGGTGGAGCTGGGCAGAGCAGTGACACTGACCAGGAAGGTCAGAGGTCTTGCTCCTAGATTGTGGTAGAGTGGACTGTGGTAGATTGTGGTAGAGTGGGGTTGAGGGAGTGTAGTTGATTGGGGTAGAGTGGAGTGGGGTATATTGGGATAGAGTGGGGTAGATTATAGTAGGGTAGAGTAGAGTGAGGTAGATGAGGGTAGATTGGAGTGGGGTAGATTATGGTAGAAGATGTAGATTGGTGTGGAGTGGATTGAGGTAAATTGGAGTGGGGTAGGTTTGCATCGAGTGGAGTTGGTGTGGAAGAGTGAGGTATATTGGAGTGTGGTAGATTGGGGTAGAATGGATTAGATTGGAGTGCAGTAGATAGTAGTGGAGTGGAGTGGAGTAAATTGGTGTGGAGTGGCGCTGAGTGGGTTAGATTTAAGGGGTAGATTGGAGTAGAGTGGAGTGGGGTAGAGTGGGGTGGTGTGGTGTACAGTGGGGTGGAGTAGGGTAGAGTGCAGTGTGGTAGATTGGAGTGGTGTATATTGTGGTAGGGTGATCTGTGGTAGAGTAGGATAGATTGGGATGTGGTAGATTGGGGTAGAGTGGAGTGGGGTGTTTGGGATGGAGTGAAGTAGACTGGGATGGAGTTGGTAATTTGTGATAGAGTAGAGTAGGATAGAGTGGGGTAGATTTGAGTGGGGCAGATTGGGCTACAGTGTGGGTAGAGTGGTTTGGACTGGGGTAGATTGTAGTAGAGTGGGGTGGATAGGAGTGGAGTTTATTGGGGTAGAGTTGAGTGTGGTAAATTGTGGTAGAGTGGAGTGGTAGATTGGGGTAGAGTGGAGTGTGGTAGATTGGGGTAGAGTGGAGTGTAGTAGATTGGGGTAGAGTGGAGTAGGGTATATTGGGCTAGAGTGGGGTAGATTGTAGTGGGGTAGACTAGGGTAGATTGGAGTGGGGTCGATTGGGTTGGAGTGGGATGGAGTAGGGTAGAGTGGAGTGAGGTAGATGATGCTAGATTAGAATGGGATAGAATTTGGTAGAGAGACGTAGATTTGTGTGGAGTAGATTGAGGTACATTGAGGTAGATTGAAGTGGGGTAGGTTGGGGTCGAGTGGAGGGAGTGCGGAAGAGTGAGGTAGATTGGAGTGTGGTATATTATAGGAGATTGGTGTGGAGTGGGGCAGAGTGGATTAGATTGTAGTGGAGTTGGTTACATTTAAGGGGTAGATTGTGGTAGAAGGAAGTGGGATAAAGTGAAGTGGGTTAGAGTGAAGTGGGGTGGAGTCGGGTAGAGTGGAGTGGGGTAGAATGGAATGGGGTAGAGTAGGGTACATTGGAGAGGGATAGATTCTAATGGAGTAGAATGAGGTAGAGTGGAAGGCTGTAGACTGGGGTAGAGTGGAGTGGGGTATAATGGAGTGGGTCAGAGTGGTGTAGAGTGGGGTAGTTTGACGTAGATTGTTGTGGAGTGGGGTAATTTTAAGTGGGTAGATTTGGGTAGAATAGCGTGGCATAAACTGAGGTGGAGTGGGGTAGACTGGGGTAGAGTGGGGAGGAGTGGGGTACATTGGGGTAGAGTGAATTGAGGTAGATTGGGGTAGAGTGGAGTGTGGTAGATTAGGGTAGATTGGAGTGCAGTAGTTTGAGGTAGAGTGGAGTCGGGTAGATTGGGGTAGAGTGAGTTAGAGTAGGGTGGGTAGATTGTGGTATAGTGGAGTGGGGTATATTGAGGTAGAGTGACATGGGATATATTGAGGTTGAGTGGAGTGGGGTAGGTTGGAGTAGGGTAGACTGGTGTAGGTTGTAGTGAAATGGAGGGGGTAGATTGGAGTGGTGTGATTTGGCGTAGAGTGGGGTAGGTAGATTGGCGTAGTTTGAAGTGGAGTTGATTGGGGTAGAATAGGTAGATTGGGTTAGAGTGGGATAGATTGGCGTGGAGTAGGTTGGGGTAGAGTGGAGTTGGGTAGAATTGGGTAGATTGGGGTCGGGTGGAGTGGGGTATAATGGGGAGACCGAAGTGGGGTAGAGTGGGTAGGTTGGGGTAGTGTAAATTGGCGTAGAGTGGAGTTGGTAGATTGAGGGAGAGTGGTGTTGATTTGGGTACAGTAAGGTAGATTTGGTTAGAGTGGTGTAGATTGGTGTGGAGAAGATTGAGGTAGAGTGTATTGGGGTAGATTAGAGTGGAATTGATTGCAGTAGGGTGGATTGGGGTAGATTTGTGTAGAGTGGAGGGGGTAGATTGGGGTAGAGTGGAGTGGGGTATACTAGGGTAGCTTGGGTTACATTGGTGGAGATTTGAGTGGGGTAGAGTGGGGTAGGTTGGAGTGGAGCAGATTTTAATGGAGTGGGGTGTGAGAAGTTGGTATATGCTGTCCACTAGTTATAGTGGGCACCTTGCACCAGTCGAAAAAACCTTATTGATGATAGGTTCAAAGACAACCTAGAAGCTATCCTACTGGTAGCTGTGGAGAGCAGCCTTCAGGCTAAGTCTTGAAAGAATTTAAAGCAGCTTGTTTTACCAGTATATAACCTCCTGAATGACCAAATGAAAGGAGAACCACACCAGGTATATATATAAAATATATATATTTATTCTTAAACACTCCCTACTAGTCCCTTTATGAGGCTAGCGGTCAAAGCACGTAATTTACAAGCAATCAATAGACATCAAATAGCACAATATACGTTGAGCCCTAGTGGCGTACCAAACCATATATTAAGAAAGTGGTATAAGAACCACGACTTGACTAGGCACAAGGCCTAGAGCCTGTAGAATCACTGGGACCACAAGGAACCACCCAAGGTAGTGACACAGGGGACCCACGGGGGACGTGTGCAGTGTGACAACACAGCCGCAAACTCCTGCTAGCTTCTATGGGGAAAGTCGCAGTTAGAATTTTAAAGATTAAGGACACTTGGAAGAGGACTTTGAGCAAACCCCTTTAGACTTAGGGGGTTCTAGGGCCAACACCCATGGGAGCACTGGAGTACTCGACTTACCTCACCCAGGGAAGCCGGGTGCATTGGTGTCAAAAGGTGTCGGGCCGCGTCGTCGTTTTGAATGGCGAACTGCTGCAAAGTGCTGCTGCCGTGAAGGGGAGAAGTGTCCGAGGAGATCCAAGCCTGGATCGAGGCAGAGGAAGACCTGAAAGCAGAGGGGACAGAGTCTGGGTCACTAGCCAGTGACCAGGGGCATGATAGTCGAATGCCCACCGATGTCGGGTGCTTCAGGTGCGAAGAGAGGCAACTTGACCCTGCAGCCATGGGGACCAGGAGGTGTCGACGATGATTCGAGCTGTTCCAGAAAGGATGTCGAGTGCTGCAGTGTTGGTGCCCGGATTGGACACAACAAGCCTTGGCAACAGCAACCCACGCAGGAGAAGAAAAGATGCTTCGGTGAGGACCAGCAAGGTCCTGGGGACTCCCCAAGTGATGGAGAGTCAGGGCACGTCTGGAGCAACCAGGAAAGCCCATTCAAAGTAAAGTTTCCCTTCTCAGGGATCCACAAGTCAACAGAAAAGGGATCGCGAAGGGACTTCAAGAGGAATCACAAAATGGCAGTCCCCGGGTCACTCGGAGTGGGTGGGCCGGTAATCTTTGGTGGATTCACTGCTCTGGGTCAGGGCTACAAGTAACCCAAAGCACAGCCTCAAGGATTGCCGAGAAGCTTATGCACTTGCAAATGTGCATGGTGGTCAGGGGTGTCGGTTCCATGGCCCCACGAGGGCTGCGGGTCTCAGCTTTGCTGGGAGCTCGGGTCAGCCTCTGGGAAGTCTGGAAACCCACCTCCTGAGTTGCAGATTCTTTGGAGTCCGGCAGGAGCTTCGGAGATGCAAACCGGTAGAATGGGGAAGAGCGGAGTGGGTAGATTGGGGTAGACTGGGATGGGATAGATTGGAGTGAGGTAGATTGGGGTAGAGTAGAGTGGGTATATTGGGGTAGAGTGAAGTATGGTTGACTGGGGTTGAGTGAAGTGGGGTAGTTTGGAGAGGGATAGATTGGTATTGATTCTACAGGATGAAGTAGGGTAGATTGGAGTGGGGTAGAGTGGGATAGAGTGAATGGGGAAAAGAGGGTGTTGGAAAGAGGCTTATTAGTAGATTAGATTAGATTAGATGTTTATAAAGCGCCTGGTTACTCCAACGGAGTGTCTCTGCGCTAAGAATTATTCCTCCTCGTCAGTAGACAGAAAAAGACTCCACCACCCGCAACACAGTTAATTGGACAAGGATTTCCTGAAAAACCAAGTTTTAAGCTTTGTACGGAACAGCACTTCTGAGAGCTGCATCCTAGGATCAAGCGGCAGCTGGTTCCACATTTATGGCGCAAGAAAACTAAATGATTATCCTCCCAACCGCGCTCATTGAATTGTAGGGATGGTCAACCTTGCAGTACCAGAAGACCTAAGACTCCTATTAGGCCTATAGGGTTTAATCAAAGGAATCATGTAGCTGGGGCCTAAAGGGGAGCGTCTTGGGATGTTAAGTAATATACGGGCCGCAGCATTCTGTACTCTCTGCAACATTCTATTTCTACCTTTGGTAGCTCCGAGATATAGACCATTGCAGTAATCCAGGCAGGAAACAATCAGCGCCTGGATGATGGTTCTTTTTGCTGCCTGTGGTAGCAAATCTAAAATTTTACGCAGCATCTTCAAGATGCCAAAACAAGTGCCGGCCAGGGATGAAATTTGTTCATCAAAAGACAGTGTAGTATCAAACCTCACCCCTAGGTTTTTTATTTTAGGTTTAGGGACCGGGTCAGCCCTAATTCAGAAGGCCACGAAGCATGGGACCATATAGAAGGTTGTTTGCCTACCATCAAGCTGTCAGTCTTTCCTGAACTTAGTTGCAAACAGCTAGATTTCATCCAGTTAGCCAGATGTGCCAAACATGCTCTAAATGTAGGAGCAGCCTCAGCTTCATTCTGTTCCAGAGTGATAATCAGCTGTGTATCATCGGCATATCATAATAGCTTCACCCCATGGTTAGCTACTACGTCTGCTAGCGGGCGCATATAGACATTAAACAGGGTCAGACTTAGTACCGAACCCTGTGGAACCACTTGCAACAGGGATCGGACCTCTGATATGAAAGACCATTGGAAAACTTGAAAAGACCTGTCTTGGAGAAAATCAGTGATCCAATCCACAGTACCACCACTCACTCCTATGTCCCATAGTCGTTCCAGGAGGAGGCCGCGGGAGACTGTATCGAAGGCGGCACTAACGTCCACAGGATCAAGGCTGCTGTCTTACCTTCATTTGCCGCAATTTTCAGAGATTCAGAAGCTAAGAGCAAAGCAGATTCAGTGCTGTGCAAAGGTCTAAAACCAGATTGAGTCTCATGCAGCAAATTTTTTTCTTCAATAAACTTGGTCAATTGGAGATTGAGAAATGTTTCCGCTCTTTTTGTGAAGAAAGGAAGCAAGGATACAGGTCTAAATTTTTCTGGAAGGGCAATGTCCGGTGAGGGTTTCTTCACAAGAGGAACCACCATTGCCTGTCCCAGTCCTTCGGGACTAGCCCAGAAAAAAAATAGGGATTCCTAAGTTTCGAAAGCACAGGAGCAATGGTCTCCTCCCCTCGTAACAGCATGTTCGGGGTAATAATATCTGTAGGTGAGCCAGATTTTACAGTTGAAAGAAGCTGAAGCGTGTCCACCACAGTAGGCGCTTGGAAATTAAACAGCCCTTCATGCAGTAGTTTGTTCTTCAGAGGAATACATTTGAAATTTCTTTTGACTTCTGGAAAAGCGGCATAGATCTTATCAATTTTTCCAGCGAAGTAACCGGCCACTTGGTTACAGTATTCTTTGGAAGAAGGCATAGACATCGTAACACGCTCAAGGGAAGAAAGATTTTAAACAATTCGAAAAATCTCTTTAGCAGAGCCCCTAAAAGATTCAATTTTGTGCAAGTAAAATTCCAGGCATATTCTCCTAATAAGTTTGTGATAATTTTTTAGTGCTTCTAAATAAACCATTTTATCCTCGGGCTGATAGTTTCTTCTCCAGAGACGTTCAAGTCTTTTGCAGTCTATTTTTAAGGCTAACAATTCCTGCATTAACCATTCTGCAGAAGGGTTTCGGCGAGTACTATTGCAAAGTTTCAAAGGAGCTAAAGTATCCAGCACTCCCGTAATCCAGGATGCTATTTGTTTATTGGCCATCTGTGGACAGGCATCAAGTATAGGGGTACGTATAGTCGATTTAGCGGTGAAAGCGGCCAGAGTTACTCGCAACCATTTCCGGGTCTTCTTAAACAAAGGATCTTGATTTAAAGGGTCTGATCCACTCCAGAATTCCAGAATCTGAAAGGGAAGAATGAAATGGTCGGACCACGCAACAGGACTAGGGGGCAAAGCTTTTATCAGAGTGCTATTTGAAAAAATATTATCAAGGGTATGTCCCCAAATGTGCATAGGGGAGTAAACTAACTGAATCAATTCCAAGGTCTCTAGTTCTTTCATAAGTGCCTATGCTTCATGGCAAAGCTTTGCTTCAAAATTTAAATTAAGATCGACCAGAACCATAAGGGTCATGTAGCGGATGGCTTAAGGTGATAGAAAATCCACCAGAGCATTAACAAATGCCCTAGCAGGGTCCGGCGGCTGATGAAGAAGGAAGCCTGCCACAGGTCATGATCTGTTAAAGGCTAAAGAGAAAAAGGCTGCTTCGCAGCCAGGAATCGTGGTTTCTGTAAATTTGACTTGGAAGCCCTTCTTAAAAATAACTGCCAGCCCCTCACCCCTCTGTTTGGGCCTATCGATTCTCAGTACGGTGTAATCCTCAGGTAACGCATCCAGGACATCAGGCGCTGACTGTGCATGGAGCCAAGTTTCCACCAAGAACAGCACTACTGGTTTTGGTTGGTCATTAGCTCTAAAATTTAGAATTTGTGCTTGCTAAGGGACCTACAGTTTAACAGCAAACATTGTAAGTGGCTGGTTCCGAACAAGCATCTGCTGCAGTTCTATCCAGCTGGGGTAATGTATGGAAAGAGAACTTACACATACCACAGCCGATTCCCCCAGCACCAGGTTCGATTGAATGGAGACAATCCTTGGCCAATATTGGTCTAAGCGACATGATCTCCGAAGTGGAGTAACGAACTGGGTCCCTCGTGGAACGGGCAGGGGACCTGGCCGCTGGCACCATCCAGGCACGGACGGGTGCAGACGGGCTTGCCTTTGGCGTGCCCACTGCGTGCATCCTCTGTGCAGCCGCGTAGCTGCCATAATTTTGTAGTACGTCTCTAATGGCATGGTTAGGCACCAACTAAGGAGAACGGAGAGAGGCAGCCAACTGCAAGCCCGGTTGCCACCCACACAGGAATCAAGATCAGCGGGTAAGCAAAGTGTAGAAGCAAATATGCATCTGCAACTGCCAATAAGGCCACTAACCCAATCTAAGGGCTCAGAATAGGTCTCAGAAAATTATTCTCATGCTCAACCCTTGGTAGCTTGGCTGCGAGCAGGCTTAACTTCAGAGACAGGTATGTAAAGCATTTAAAAACCCCAATTCAGTAAAGAATTAAGGCGCAACACACAATAAAAATCCAACACCAATTTATAAAATAGGAAATATTTTTATGTTTGAAATTAAACCAAAATGATAAAACTCCCCGTAGGGAACCAGAGATATGAATTTTTAAAGATTAAACATGTTCTAGTGCTTAGAAACCAATAGTGCCACTTTTGAACATTTTGGTTGCCTCTGACCGGGACAAAGTAATGGTTTGAGGCTGCCCGTAATGGAGCCCTGGTCGGATACACTACGTGGGAGGCCCTGGTAAAATATTTACCTTCACACTTAGAAACTTTTCTGGAGTATTTCTCACCAGATATTGTGCAGCATCCTCAAGCAGGTGAGGGTTCAAAGTGTCGAAAACACAATCCAAGGATCTGGAATCTCCAAGTTAGTCCTTGAAAGGTTGAACCACAATTCCCACAATGCACCTCGACAATACCTTTAAAGGTTCACTGGATACATTTCAGGCAGGGGACTCTTGGTGGAGTTGATGCAGGCGAGCTCTGTTAACCTATAGCTTGCAGGAAGCCCACTCTTTATTCCTCTTGAAACAAGGTACATCCAAAGGGCTGTAGTTCCAGATAATGCAGCAGGCGCAGTCTGTTAGAATGCAGAGCCTGATGGTGCAAATCCAGTTTCCATCTTGGCGTCCTCTCTTTATTCCTCTTGAAGCAAGGTACATCCAATGTGCTGTAATTCCAGATCATGCAGCAGGCGCAGTCTTTTCAGAGTGCAGGGCCTGATGGTGCAAATCAAGTTTCCAGCTTGGCAATCCTTCTTCTTTTCTCAGTTTCAAGCAGCAGAGCTGAGAGGCTCTGCCCCTCTCAGACACGTATTCCAAGTTCTCTGGGTCAAGCAGGAGGGCACTCCTGTCCAATGAGGTGTAGGGCAACACCCCAGGGTATGACCACATCCTCCAAAGTGTGGCACTCCATTCTACCAAAGAGCATAATTTCTCCAAAATTCAATATGGCTGATTTTCCAGCAGAGAGAGAAGACCTAACTAAACCAGCCCCCAGGATGGCTAATCTACATATGCTCCTTGACCCCCCCTCTTATTTACATATTCTTTCTCTAAGCTTCCCATCTGGCTGGGGACATAGGGTAGAGGTGTAAATGAAACTAGCTTCTCCAGCCTGTTTCCTCCTTCCTTTGAAGGACATTATTTACTACCCCTCCCCCTGGATCTGACATTCCTATGCCCAGCCCCATCTCCTCCTAGAAGGGCTCCCTAACCCCAGGGGTCGTTTATCACTCCTTCAAAGCAGCCAGCCTAATCCACTTAACTCTGGCCAATCAAGTCAGAGCACTAGAGGGCTGAACTTTGGCTTACAGATCAGAACGTCTTATAACTTCTTGACTGTACATTTTAGGCTGAATTCAACAATATCACATTGTTGTATTTATCAATACCATTCTACTGATACCTTGAATGATATTTTTACTACTTCCCTTTCTTCAGTTATCAACTAATAACTTCTTGCCATGTTAACCTATGGGGCTGGGGATCTGCAATGGAATAAATGAGCTGGGCAATTTCTCCAACACCAGGGCTTATAAAACATGTTTTATAAGGACTCTGCCTATATCTACAAGACCGCCACCCCTGGAACACCTAGGGACGACTTTAGGGGTGCTGATAATATAACAACATATTGCAGATCCTCACTTCATAGTGCCCCTAGCACAAACGTCGATTTGGGGAAGCACTTTACTACAATGTGGGGCGTGAAATGTGCAATTTCACTAACCACAGGGTATATAAAAATCCTTTTATAAGGATCCCCCTTATAAGTACCTGACCCCCCACTCCTGGGACACCTAGGGGAGACCCAGGGGGTACCTAATATGCCCAAACATTGTAGGTTGTTAATTTCTTAGTGCCCCAAACACCAAAGTCAAGTCTGGTCACAATTTACATTTTAAAAGGATTCCTGCAACACAGGGCTACTTGTAACCTGACCTCAGGCCTCAGCAGTGCACACATGCAAGTGCAGAAATGGCTGCTGGCCTCTAAACTCCCCTGCCCTATTATATACTAGGGACTAAGGGTGTTTTCGGCAAAGCACTGGCCCTGGGCCTGGTTAGGCAGAGTCCATCGTCAGTCAGAGTCAGTTACCACCAGTACCAGTCAGCTAAAAGGTTGGGGGTGCCCAGGGCACAGTGGGGTATATTGGGGTAGAGTGGAGTGGGGTATGTGACGTCTTCCCCAGCCCGGAAGCATGCAAATGACCGTGCCACACATGGAGCTCTGTAAAAGATGTCTTAATTCCTTAAGATAGGATGATGATCACACACTGCCCGTATTGTTTCTTAGATTTTATAGCCACACTTTAACACCTGCCAGAAAGTTACATAATTCCGGTCTTTCCGGTCTGTACTCCCACCAGAACCCAAGGGTCCTAGCGTCTGTCATATCAAAACGCTACATCTCCCCCTTTGTTAAATAAAAAGTACAAACAACATTAACATCACATTTCCTCAATGAATCGTTCAGGTGCTTGCACTGGTCTGCCAGATCGGGTGGTAGGGGTAGTTGAGATGCATCAATGATACAGGTTCAGATGCTTGATCTGGACATTCAGGCGGGGTCACTTCACTGATGACCTCAGGAGCTGACGAACATCAAGGTATATGCTTAAAATGTGAGGAGCCCATGGGCAATGTGCTGTCACCATGTGTCATTTGCAAGTTACAACCCTCAAAGGGTCGACAGCAAACGGAGTATCCCTTTTTTGCTACTGTTTCTGCTTAACCAGTATCTAGTCCCCTTTGTCGTAGACTGTTTCCTGGGCGCCTCGGCTCTGATTGGCATACACGTTCATTTTGCGCTTTAGAGAAGTGGCTGTGACACAAACTTTATCGGCATTCATCAATCATCGGCCACTGTGGTAGTTTGGTTCTGATGGCAGGACTCTCATCGTTGTGGAGTGAGGAGTTGACCAGTTCATCGATAGGCACAAATAGTTTAGGTTGATTCCCTGCATCAATGATCGTTGAACTACCCTCTTGAGGGTGCCCATGAATCGTTCAACACCATTGGCTTGAGGCCAGAGAGGTGTATTTTTTGGTGCTTAACATTAAGTCAGACAAGAAACTTTTGGAATTCTTTACTATTGAAAGTTGGGCCATTGTCAGATTTGAGGAATGTGGGGATGCCCCACGTTGCAAAGATGTCATCAAGCAGTGTCAATGAGTCATTGCTGATAAGTCTTCCACCAACGGGAAAGAAGAATATTCATCAATTACTACCATGAGATGGTATCCATTTCCTAGAGACCCAAAGAAGTCAACTGCAACTCTCTCCCAGGCATGTGCAGGAAGGTCAGACATTGTCAATGGATGCTGCGTCACTGGGGGGGGGGCGACAAACAGTCCCAATGGTAGGATGCTTTAAGATCTTTCTCAACTCATTCATCTGGGCGAGGGAACCAAACTCTTGTCTGTTGGGGGTCTTTTGGTAGCTACAATGCCATGATGTCCTTCAACGTCCAACTCAATGGATTGCTGTCTCCGGCTCTCAGGTGTGACGATGCTCGCGCCTCCCAATATTATACTCTCTTGGCTGACAGATAGCTCATCCTGTACATTTCTGAATTTTTGGAATTCAGCATTATCAGCAAAAGGTCAATAGTTTTCTTCTAAGATGACGTTGTGATGAGGTCTTTGAGGATGGGCATGTCTTTATCTGCATTGGTAGCAGCAATGGTCTGTTCAATGGATAGAGGTACCGGCATGCTGGACCTCACAATGAAGTTGAGATACTCTTCAGCTGCCTTGCATGTCGAACTGTGATGATGTAGCAGCTCTAGTGAAAAGTAATCTGCGGGGTTTCGATCTTTCCCCTGCTTGCGTTCAATCGCATAGTCGTACTCTTGCAGTCTCAGCCCCCCACCTCTAGATGCAAGGGGGAATCTTGGCTTTCAGGTTTACAAAGATAGTGAATAATGCCAGGTGATCCGTGATGATAGTGAAACGTTTTCCATATTGAAACACATGAAAATGTTCCCAGGCCCAAACATCTGCCAGATTTTCCCTTTTTGGCTGAGAATAAGCATGTTCTGTTTCAGACTGGCTTTGACTGGCATAGGCCACAATGTGTCCCTGAGCATTTAGATGGCCATTGTGGTCTGCAAGGAATGACCCTAGCCCCACCGGGCTCACATCTACTGTGATCTTAGTAGAGGCCATTGGAATGGGACATTTCGCTTTGTCAGGGCTCTCAATGTGGCACTCACTGTAGCAAAGTCACGAATGTACCTTGAGCAATAACCGTCCGTGCCTAAGAAGGATCGCAGCATGGTCATGTCTTGTGGGGGGGGCAAGTGGATGACAATGCTTGCACCTTGTCCAGGTCAGGAGTCATTCCTCCATCAGAGAATGTATGCCCAAAGAATTTGAGTTTGGTTTCGTGAAGTTTACACATTGCTGCATTAAGCGTGAGACCTGCACCAGTATGTAATCAGCACACTTGAGTGAGAGCTTTGTCATGGTCTCTTTATGAAATCCCAAACATCAGTATGTCGTCACTGTAATTGAAGCCATGTGTAACAGGTTGTATTATTCGGAGATTAACATCCTGAAATATCTCAGCAGCCAAAGACACTCCAAAACTCAGTCTTTGTATCGGAACACACCAACATGAGTTGAAAAAGTAGTAATGTACCTGCCGTTCTCTTTCAGCTCAAGTTGATGGTATCCTTTGTTCAGATCAAGACGGGAGAAATCTTTGGCTCTGTTCAGTTGCATAATCATGTATGCTTTATGGGGACCAGGGTGTCTTTCTCCCTCGATTACTTCATTGGCCTGGTACATATCAACACAAATGCTCACTTCACCTCCATTGTTCATTTTTATCACCATAACTATGGGCAAGACCCATGGCATAGGACCAGTGGAGCATTCAATGATTCATGTTTTAACAGCGTATCTAGTTCTTTATCTACTGCTTCTAGTAAAAGAAAAGCGACTCTGCAATGTCGTTGAGAAACAGGGTGAATGTCCTGTTTCTGGGGTTTTGTTGTTTCTCCGTGTTTTTTCCAGTCGTCGGCAGGAGTGCTTGGATTTTTGGAGTGCTGTGGTAAACCAGTTTGCTTTCTTGCTGTGTCGTTTTGCAGTCTTCTGGAGGGGGCAAGTGTGTTGGCGCAATCGTTGATTCATTGGTGGAGGTTGCTTGCCGCGGTGTTGGCGTCTGTCGTAGCTGGGGGTAGAGTGTTGGTGAGGGCAGTGGTGAAGTGTTCTTCGGAGACTTTGTTCCAGATTCTGTGAGGGGGGTGGCGTGCATGTTTGTGAGCTGTGGGTTTTCTAAAAGAGAAGTGGATTCAGTGGTGGTCGGTCCAGAGCAGTTCCGTGGTGTGGCTGAAGAGGATGCTAATTCCTCCTGCGAAGACGGGTTGAGTTTGTGTCCTGCTGTGTGAGTAGGAGTGGAGACGAGTTATTTCAGTCTTATGTGGCGGTGGTATTGGGGTCATCGATGTTGTTCAGCTGGAAGTTAAGGTCTCTAAGTAGTATGTAGTCTGTGGAGACAAGGGCATGGGGTGCGATGAGGTCGGCGATGATGTTGGTTAACGGAGCGTGGGGCAGGCGGTCTGTAGACGAGGGTTCTGCAGAGCGTTGTACTGGGGTTGGTCTGGAAGTGGATGTGGATGTGTTCCATGGGGGCGAGGTGTCATCTGAGTCAGTAGTTGTCATGTGGAGGGAGCTTTTGTGGATGATAGCGAGGCCTCCTCCTGGGCGTGAAGGTTGGACTTTTCTCAGGATCTTGTATCCAATGGGAATGGTGGGTGCGATGTCAGGTGCAGAGCAGGCGTTGGTCCAGGTCTCCGTGAGGAAGGCAACATCGGGCTTGTGAGTGCTGAGGAGGTCCCAGATTTCTATGGCGTGTCTGTGCAGGGAGCGTACATTGAGGAGGATGCAGTTCAGTGGTTTGTGTTTGCTGGCGTCCGGTGGCCTGGGGGCTACTGCTGGGGTCTGGAGGTGGGTGAAGGTGCGGTGGTGGTGTCGCAGGAGATCGGGTCTTGGGTGTTGCTTGGAGTCGGAAGCTGGCAGTTGTTGTTGCATCTGGGGTTGAGAATGTGGAGGGTGCTGGGGTCGTACCGGCGGGGGGTCGGAGGACCAAGGTTCCTGGCGTTGGTCGCGGTCGGGTTGCGGATGCGCACAGACGGGGTTGCCTTCTGTGCGGCAGTGGCGCACCCGCTATGTGCAGTGGCACTGGCGTAACAAACGTTGAGAGGGCCCCCCTGCCACATACACAGCGGGGCCCCCACTCCGGATTTAATCCGGAGCTTTAGGGCCGGACTATTGTGCTGAGAGGGCCCCCTGCAGCTTCGGGGGCCCCCCTGCACCGTGGGGGCTGCGCGGGCCTGTGTTACACCCCTGCACAGCGGCCACCATTCAGTAGGGGTCAGGGGGAGTGCGACTAGCTAGGAGGCGGGAGCAGGACGACATGTTGGGTGTTGGAGCCACAGGGGCAGCAGCGGCGTGGAGCGCTGGAAGCGCGAAGCAATGCAAAGAGAATAGAGGCAAAAAAGAGAAAAGAGTTGAAAGATGCAAAAGAGAAAAAGTGGCAAATGAGGCAAGAAAGAAAAAGTGACAAAAGAGGCAAAGAGCCAAAAGAGAGAAAGAGGCAGGCGAGAAAGAGAGAGAAGAGGCAAAAGAGAAAAGGGGACACAGAGCAGGGCGGAATAGCAGAAGAGCAGGGTGCTCTTCCACTAGACCACCAGGGATGAGGCACAGGCAGGAGCCTGTGGGTGGAGGAGGGCCTCGAACACCTATCTGGCAAGGAGCTTGGGCTCAAGGGCAGACCCTTAGTGGTGGAGCTGCGCAGGGGAGAGCAGTGACACTGACCAGGAAGGTCAGAGGTCTTGCTCCTAAATTGTGGTAGAGTGGACTGTGGTAGATTGTGGTAGAGTGGGGTAGAGGGGAGTGTAGTTGATTGGGGTAGAGTGGAGTGGGGTATATTGGGATAGAGTGGGGTAGATTATAGTAGGGTAGAGTGGAGTGAGTTAGATGAGGGTAGATTGGAGTGGGGTAGATTATGGTAGAGAGATGTAGATTGGTGTGGAGTGGATTGAGGTAAATTGGAGTGTGGTAGGTTTGCGTCGAGTGGAGTTGGTGTGGAAGAGTGAGGTAGATTGGAGTGTGGTAGATTGGGGTAGAATGGGTTAGATTGGAGTGCAGTAGATAGTAGTGGAGTGGAGTAAATTGGTGTGGAGTGGCGCTGAGTGGGTTAGATTTAAGGGGTAGATTGGAGTAGAGTGGAGTGGGGTAGAGTGGGGTGGTGTGGTGTACAGTGGGGTGGAGTAGGGTAGAGTGCAGTGTGGTAGATTGGAGTGGTGTATATTGTGGTAGGGTGATCTGTGGTAGAGTAGGATAGATTGGGATGTGGTAGATTGGGGAAGGGTGGAGTGGGGAGATTGGGATAGAGTGGGGAGATTGGGATGGAGTGGAGTAGACTGGGAAGGAGTGGGTAGTTTGGGATAGAGTAGAGTAGGATAGAGTGGGGTAGATTTGAGTGGGGCAGATTGGGCTACAGTGTGGGTAGAGTGGTGTGGACTGGGGTAGATTGTAGTAGAGTGGGGTGGATAGGACTGGAGTTTATTGGGGTAGAGTTGAGTGTGGTAAATTGTGGTAGAGTGGAGTGGTAGATTGGGGTAGAGTGGAGTGTGGTAGATTGGGGTAGAGTGGAGTGTAGTAGATTGGGGTAGAGTGGAGTAGGGTAGATTGAGCTAGAGTGAGGTAGATTGTAGTGGGGTAGACTAGGGTAGATTGGAGTGGGGTCGATTGGGTTGGAGTGGGATGGAGTAGGATAGAGTGGAGTGAGGTAGATGATGCTAGATTAGAATGGGGTAGAATAGGGTAGAGAGATGTAGATTGGTGTGGAGTAGATTGAGGTAGATTGGAGTGGGGTAGGTTGGGGTCGAGTGGAGGGAGTGTGGAAGAGTGAGGTAGATTCGAGTTTGGTAAATAGGGGTAGATTTGAGTGAGGTAGATTGGAGTGGGTATATTATAGGAGATTGGTGTGGAGTGGGGCAGAGTGGATTAGATTGTAGTGGAGTTGGTTACATTTAAGGGGTAGATTGTGGTAGAAGGGAGTGGGATAAAGTGAAGTGGGTTAGAGTGAAGTGGGGTGGAGTGGGGTAGAATGGAATGGGGTAGAGTAGGGTTCATTGGAGAGGGATAGATTCTAATGGAGTAGAATGAGGTAGAGTGGAAGGCTGTAGACTGGTGTAGAGTGGAGTGGGGTATAATGGAGTGGGTCAGAGTGGTGTAGAGTGGGGTAGTTTGACGTAGATTGTTGTGGAGGGGTAATTTTAAGTGGGTAGATTTGGGTAGAATAGCATGGCATAAACTGGGGTGGAGTGGGGTAGACTGGGGTAGAGTGGGGAGGAGTGGGGTACATTGGGGTAGAGTGAATTGAGGTACATTGGGGTAGAGTGAAGTGTGGTAGATTGGGGTAGAGTGGAGTGCATTAGTTTGAGGTAGAGTGGAGTTGGGTAGATTGGGATAGAGTGAGTCAGAGTAGGGTGGGTAGATTGTGGTATAGTGGAATGGGGTGTGTATTGAGGTTTGACGTAGATTGTTGTGGAGTGGGGTAATTTTAAGTGGGTAGATTTGGGTAGAATAGCGTGGCATAAACTGGGGTGGAGTGGGGAAGACTGCGGTAGAGTGGGGAGGAGTGGGGTACATTGGGGTAGAGTGAATTGAGGTAGATTGGGATAGAGTGGAGTGTGGTATATTGGGGTAGAGTGGAGTGCATTAGTTTGAGGTAGAGTGGAGTCGGGTAGATTGGGATAGAGTGAGTTATAGTAGGGTGGGTAGATTGTGGTATAGTGGAGTGGGGTATATTGAGGTAGAGTGACATGGGATATATTGAGGTTGAGTGGAGTGGGGTAGGTTGGAGTAGGGTAGACTGGTGTAGGTTGTAGTGAAATGGAGGGGGTAGATTGGAGTGGTGTGATTTGGCATAGAGTGGGGTAGGTGGATTGGCATAGTTTGAAGTGGAGTTGATTGGGGTAGAATAGGTAGATTGGGTTAGAGTGGGATAGATTGGCGTGGAGTAGGTTGGGGTAGAGCGGAGTTGGGTAGATTTGGGTAGAGTGGTGGGGTAGATTGGGGTCGGGTGGAGTGGGGTACATTGGGGAGACCGAAGTGGGGTAGAGTGGGTAGATTGGGGTAGTGTAAATTGGCGTAGAATGGAGTTGGTAGATTGAGGTAGAGTGGTGTTGATTTGGGTACAGTAAGGTAGATTTGGTTAGAGTGGTGTAGATTGGTGTGGAGAAGATTGAGGTAGAGTGTATTGGGGTAGATTAGAGTGGAATTGATTGCAGTAGAGTGGATTGGGGTAAATTTGTGTAGAGTGGAGGGGGTAGATTGGGGTAGAGTGGAGTGGGGTATACTAGGGTAGCTTGGGTTACATTGGTGGAGATATGAGTGGGGTAGAGTGGGGTAGGTTGGAGTGGAGCAGACTTTAATGGAGGTGGCTGTGAGAAGTTGGCCTGGTATATGCTGTCCACTAGCTATAGTGGGCACCTTGCACCAGTCCAAACAACCCTTATTGATGATAGGTTCAAAGACAACCTTTATAGAAAGCTATCCTACTGGTAGCTGTGGAGAGCAGCCTTCAGGCTAAGTCTTGAAGGAATTTAAAGCAGCTTGTTTTACCAGTATATAACCTCCTGAATGACCAAATGAAAGGAGAACCACACCAGGTATATATATAAAATATATATATTTATTCTTAAACACTCCCTACTAGTCCCTTTATGAGGCTAGCGGTCAAAGCACGTAATTTACAAGCAATAAATAGACAATAAATAGCATAATATACGTTGAGCCCTAGGGGCGTACCAAACCATATATTAAGAAAGTGGTATAAGAACCACGACTTGACTAGGCACAAGGCCTAGAGCCTGTAGAATCGCTGGGACCACAAGGAACCACCCAAGGTAGTGACACAGGGGACCCACGGGGGACGTGTGCAGTGTGAGAACACAGCCGCAAACTCCCGTTAGCTTCTATGGGGAAAGTCGCAGTTAGAATTTTAAAGATTAAGGACTCTTGGAAGAGGACTTTGAGCAAACCCCTTTAGACTTAGGGGGTTCTAGGGCCAGCACCCACGGGAGCACCGGAATACTCAAGTTACCTCACCCAGGGAAGCTGGGTGCATAGGTGTCAAAAGGTGTCGGGCCGCGTCGTAGTTTTGAATGGCGAACTGCTGCAATGTGCTGGTGCCGTGAAGGGGAGAAGTGTCCCAGGAGATCCAAGCCTGGATCGAGGAAGAGGAAGACCTGAAAGCAGAGGGGACAGAGTCTAGGTCACTAGCCAGTGACCAGGGGCACGATAATCGAATGCCCACCGATGTCGGGTGCTTCAGGTGAAAAGAGGTGCAACTTGACTCTGCAGCCACGGGGACCAAGATGCGTTGACGGACCGGAATACCCTCATTTAGGCCGTTTCAATGCTCAAACGGCCTAAATGAGGGTATTCTGGCCCGGAGGCGGAGATTCCGGCCCAGAGGCGGAAATTCCGCCACAGGGCCGGAATCTCCTGCCCAGGAGCGGACATAAAGTTAGTAGTGCCGAAAATTACTAACTTTACGTATTTCACGTAAGTTAGTTCTGTGAATCAGGCCCTATAGTGTATATATTCTTACAATTCATGTTACATATACAGATCTAGTGCTGCGCAGCCGAGGCTGCCAGGTAACTTTGTAAAGTCCCCTGAATATCTCTAGGGCCGGAAGCGTGAGGCAATAAGTATCCGAAGACTCTGGATTGCTCGCAGCACGTGGTAGGATCTCTAAGCCAGCTCAGTACCCCTTTCTTCCTCCATTTGATAACAACCCTGCCCTTAGCCAGTAAAAGGGCAATGGCAGTAAGCTTCTGGGATGACTTGGGGACTTCCTTTACATGTCCTAGCAGGGCCACCATGGGGGAGGTGACGAGCTCGGCAGAGAGAATAGTCTTGATTACCGTCAGCATGCATATGTCTCTGGACACTGCCAGGCCATCTGCAAGAAATCTGCATTTGTTGCTCTACATCTCTAACAAGTGGAGTCCATAGCTAGCGTGCGAGCAACAGGTAAATTGCTCTATGTATATATTTTAGCAGCCTAAGTCTAAATGTCCTGCTGGGGGAAATATCTCTAATCTGTTGGCAGCATTATATCCACTTCACTTATACAATCTCATGGCCCAATTCTTGTCTCCATTTTGTCTTCATGCGTAAATCACCACGTGCAGTTTATCCACACTACAACTGTACATTCGTGTAATCAGCTTTGCGAGGTGGGGGATCGCAATGACCAAACTGAGGAGATCCCAATCTAATGGATCATCTGGCATTTCCTGGAATAACTCCGTCATACAGCATCGAAGTTGGTGATATGTCAGAATAACTATAGCTACGAAGGCCTCACGTTCAAAGCATTGTGATAGCAAATGTTTTATTATTGAAGGTGTCCCCCAATGCTACCAGGTTTTCTACTACTCAGCTGTCTAATCGCCCGAGGGTTAGTTAATTCTCATGTCGGTTTATGAAGCAGAGGGAGGTTTAGCGAATATGGCCTTTCCTTCACCACTAGTTTAACCAGCCTGTCCCATGCACAGCAGGTGGTGCATCTTACTGTATGGACATTGCCACATAGGTGCCTGACCTTCTGCCACAGACTAGTACGCACTGGAACCGGGGCCACTAGTTCCACTTCAATGCCACAGTGTGGTGGTTGTCTAGTGTTGGGGAAGCAGTGATGGCCAAACTGTGCCTGGCCCATAAGGTGATATACTTCAAAGCTGGGAGCTCGAATCCCCCATGCTTGCATAGCAGTTGCATCTTGCTCCACGCTATTCAGGGCTGTCCACCTCCCCACGCTGATTTTAATCAACTGAGAATATGCAGATCCAGCTTTATTTAGCGGCATCTGGATATTCTGAAACAGGTACGACAGTTTAGGGAGCAGCTTTATCTTCATAAGGCAAATCCCCCGCCATTGATATCAGCACTTTGATCCATCTATCTGTTTAGTACTTTGTCACAAACTTCCCACAGTTTTCACTATTTATTGTGGACAAATTCCAATGACACCCAACTCACGGGTATCTTACAGGTTCCAATTGCCACCTCAGCAGTACCTGCAGCTCAGGGGTAGTTTTCCACCTGGTTAGGGGCATCATTGCTGACTTAGACCAATTGATTTTTAAAGACCACTTCCCTAATACAGTAATTTCAGTAATTATAGGATGAAGGCTACAAGCAGGGTCCTTGAGCAATAGCACACCTAATTGTAGGCCTCTGTGGTGGTGGAAGAAGGCTGGCAGGTGGCTACGCAGCTAGGGAAGAAGGATAGAAGAGAGAAGACAGCCTCGCCTGATGTTCCTATGTTTTGATATTGGAGAATACAAATTGTTGAGTTATTTTCTTGCCTTGGGGGTAGTGTATAGTAGAGTGATGCATTTGAGCACAGCTTTGCCCATTCCCATCCCTTCTATTAGTTGGAGTAAGAAAGGCAATTATGCCTCTCCTCCCCTTCGCCGCACCACTGGGAAGTAGTATCCTTATCTAGCAATATACCGTCACTGTCCACTGTGCCACAGAAATCCAGCCTTTTTAGCTTTAATATAGCTAGTGTTGGTTGGGCGGAAGAACTCACATATTCTCACTCTAGCGATGATATCTCTTGCTCTGGGCAAGACATTCTATCTCTTAGCGATCTTAATATCCTGTGACTTTAGATATGCATTCACCCCTAGTAATGGCTTTAAACACTTCCCACAGCATAGCCCCAGAGGCAACCGAGCCCTGGTTTACCATGAGGTACGATACATTGCTTGGCTGTTTTCTGTGTAAAGACTGGGGTCTGACAGAGCGAGGGAAGTGGCTGCAAACCTGACTCTAACTTTACATGGGGTTGTCACAGTTGAGCCATACTTATTGAACCCAACAACCACACACCGGACATCTCCATCACAGCACTTGTCCAGAGGCCCGAACTGTAAGACTTGTTTAACCAATATGGCCACTTCCTTAGCTAAGGAGGAAGAGTAATAGAAGTACAAGCTCCGGCTATTGGCAAAATGATGAGCTCTCACAGAAGCAGCGTGTGACACCCACCTAATGTCTATTGAAGTACACAATCACCACTCGAGCCTTGTGGTTGTCATTCACCCCACTCACATTCCAGATAGGTCATGCGACATCCACCTAATGTCTATTGAAGTACACAATCACGATTCTAGCCTTGTGATTGTCATTCACCCCACTCACATTCCAGATAGGTCATGCGACATCCACCTAATGTCTATTGAAGTACACAATCACCAGTCGAGCCTTGTGATTGTCATTCACCCCACTCACATTCCAGATAGGTCATGCGACACCCACCTAATGTCTATTGAAGTACACAATCACCACTCGAGCCTTGTGGTTGTCATTCACCCCACTCACAATCCAGATAGGTCATGCGACATCCACCTAATGTCTATTGAAGTACACAATCACCAGTCGAGCCTTGTGATTGTCATTCACCCCACTCACATTCCAGATAGGTCATGCGACATCCACCTAATGTCTATTGAAGTACACAATCACCAGTCGAGCCTTGTGATTGTCATTCACCCCACTCACATTCCAGATAGGTCATGCGACACCCACCTAATGTCTATTGAAGTACACAATCACCACTCGAGCCTTGTGATTGTCATTCACCCCACTCACATTCCAGATAGGTCATGCGACATCCACCTAATGTCTATTGAAGTACACAATCACCACTCGAGCCTTGTGATTGTCATTCACCCCGCTCACATTCCAGATAGGTCATGCGACATCCACCTAATGTCTATTGAAGTACACAATCACCACTCGAGCCTTGTGATTGTCATTCACCCCGCTCACATTCCAGATAGGTCATGCGACACCCACCTAATGTCTATTGAAGTACACAATCACCACTCGAGCCTTGTGATTGTCATTCACCCCACTCACATTCCAGATAGGTCATGCGACACCCACCTAATGTCTATTGAAGTACACAATCACCACTCGAGCCTTGTGATTGTCATTCACCCCACTCACATTCCAGATAGGTCATGCGACATCCACCTAATGTGTATTGAAGTACACAATCACCAGTCGAGCCTTGTGGTTGTCATTCACCCCACTCACATTCCAGATAGGTCATGCGACATCCACCTAATGTCTATTGAAGTACACAATCACCAGTCGGGCCTTGTGGTTGTCATTTACCCCGCTCACATTCCAGGTATGTAGCCTAATCTTACATCCAGGGATTGCCTCAGTCATGTGTTGTGTCTGCTGTTTGACCCCCTCTATATTCTAAGATTATCTGTTAGATCAGAAGTGTTCTGCCATCAAAACCCTGTGCCACATCTGTTCTAGTAATAGTCGCCCAAACAGCGCTCCCACCAAACCCCTACCCACATTGCATGAGTAACCTTACCAGAGCTTTACAGACTAGCCACAGGTGGCTAAACTGGCATCAATCACATTGATGCCCAGACTGATGTGATGCTCCGCAGTGTTAGATATAACAGTAGTGTTAGAAGCCCGTCCTTCTTGCATATCGATGAGAGATGTAACTTGTCTTGAGACTGTGGGTGGTTATTCGAGGACTAGTAGCTGGTGAATTGTGTATGGGGAGACCTTTTCTAACTCAAACAATCAATCAATCTCTATCCAAGTGTCAATGTCTTCAAGATGGTGAAACAACGACCTATCAATTGCCCCCTTTTGTCCATTCAAGGACTGAGGATTCATCTTCGCATTCTTCCCGCTGTGGCTCTTCGGTCACCAGATGGGCCCATACAGATCAGTAATATGTTTTTTATCTTTGTTACTAGCTGGGAGCCCAGTCGGAGACCAGGTCGGATGGGAGTGTGGTACAATGCTGTTGCATTTGTCATGACAGTTTATCATTATTTATTTATTTGCAGAGTTTTTTAAAGCGCGAACATAAACCCATCAGGCTATCAAGAGTACTGTACATGTAGCAGTCAGGTCATACATACAAGAAAATACAATGCAAGAGGGAACATGCAGGGAGCAATGTAAATACAAACACAGGTTTTTTTTTTTCTATTGCACGGGCATTGTCTGAATGGACATTAGAGCGCTTAGGCAACGGTATAAGAAAGTTTGCAGTGTTC
Organism: Calotriton arnoldi; assembly: GCA_963921515.1. NCBI lineage: Eukaryota > Metazoa > Chordata > Amphibia > Caudata > Salamandridae > Calotriton > Calotriton arnoldi. The sequence goes on from CAWUFW010006987.1 coordinate 867,003, forward strand.
AAACATCTAGGATTGCATTCTGTACTTTCATCAGATGTTCATTTTACTACAGATGAGCAATGTTTAACAAATACACCGTACAGAAGTAGAAAGAATACAATTGTTGCCTACACGTGATATAGGAGATTGTAATCACTGCTGTAAGTAGAGGCCTCTTATTCAGATTGTCCAGCAAACTGTCTATCAATGTCTGTACAAATGGTGGCAGCTCCTGTCCCACACGAAACCGTAAACCTGATGCACACATACTTTGGGGGCTGCAAACCTCTAAGGCCAGTGGTATCTGTCTTCTAACCGACCCCAAAACTCCACTTGTCATCTCCAGGGCAGGATTGCTATTTATAGAAAGGAAATGTCAACAATAAACAGCAAGAACATAACATCCTAGATAACAAACTGAATTTCATTATCAGAAATGTCCCTAAAACTGTGGATACAAGCTCTAGAAAGCCTTGCAGAACAAAAATCACTTTACAGAGTGAATAGGCAGAGTCAGGTCTTATCACAAGATGGCCAAAATTGTCCTTATACTACAGTAGGCTGGGAACAAATAAATAAATCTAGCTGTTGTTTTCTGTAACATTTGCATTTTGTCAAAGTTTGATGCTCTCTGGAGTTTGCATATTTTAATCTCTGTGGGATAGGGATAAGGTGGGACCTTTTCTTGACTAATCCTTTGGCACCTACGATGACAGCCACTATTTCTGTTCCTTTGTTCCACATTTTGTTCAGGTATTTCGTCCCCCTATATCTGTGTGAGGTGTGGGTTTTTTGACGTAGCAACTGATGACTGTTTCAAATGAAAGACTTCAATATCAGTACATCTTAGACCCGGGTGGCCATTTTGATACCTTATCAGAGAGCGTTTGGTAGGAAATGCTCTTCCACGTTTATATTATTCAAATGGCTTCTCCCCGGTGTATAATTTCTGATCAAGCGTCAGCTATTCCTTTGTAATGAATGTCTTGCCACACTGAAGACAGATATAGTTTCTCTCTGGAATACATGTTGACACATCAGGCCCCTCCTGTGAGAAAACACTTGCAAGAAAAGGTTGTTTCTGCCATTGTGGACTATCTGAGCAGCACCTGGCCACACATATTGCTTCAGTTACTTCCCAGTATGGATTTTCAGATGTTGCATTAATAGTCCCTTCGTAATTATTGCTTTATCATGTTTAGTATCGCTCCTGTGCGGATGACAGGTGGCCCACTAGTAATGACTTTCTGATGTTGCATCAGCTTTGCCTTTGTAGAGGATGCCTTGCCACATTGAGTGAAGTGATATGCATTCTCCACCATCATGAATTTCTCCTCTGTGTTGACTTACTGCTATTGTATCAGCTGTGCCCGGCCAATAAATTAATTGTCACATTCAGTACATTTATATGGTCTCTCCCTAGGGTGGGATTTTTGACGTTGTGTTTGGTCTTTCTTTTTTAACAAATACCTGTACATATTTGTTGTGATATGCGTTCTTCGTGTCATGACTTTCTTCACTTTGTGGACTTTGATATTACATTAGCTGTGCCTTTCTAATAACTGCTTTGTTGAAGTCAGTGCAGTCATATCATTTCTATCCCATGTGATCTTTCTGATGTCATGCTAGGTTGCTTTTTTAACAAATGCATTGTCACAGTAAGTGCACTGATGTGGTTTCTCCCCTGTGTGGACTTTCTGATGGTTTGTGCTGTGCCCATGTAATAAATGCCTTGTCACTTCTGTACATTCAAGCGGTTACTTCAAAGAATACTTTGTCACATTCTGTACATTCATAGAAATGTTCCTCAGGGGGGAGTTTTTGATGTTGTTTTAAGTCTCCCTTGCAAATAAATGCCTTGCCTCATTCAGTGCAGTCTTCAGTGTGGACATTTGATGCTGCGTTAGCTCTCCGTTTCTTATGAATATATTGTCACTTTCAATACATTTATATAGTTTCTCACCTGTGTAAACATTCTGATGTCATTGATTTTGGTTTTGTAATAAATCTTGTCACATTCTATACATTAATATGGTTGTTCCCTAGTGTGGATTTGTTGATGTTGCGTTAACTTATTCTTCCTGCGGACTTTATTACATTCTTATCATACATAGGATTTCTCGCCATGTGGATTTTCTCATGTTGCTTTGGCTCTCCAGTTGTTAAAAATGCTTTGGCACATTCTGTACATTGATATGGTTTCCCTCCCGTGTGAACGTTCTGATGGGCAATTAAATTTTGCTTTCTAAAAAATACAATGTTACATTCAGTGCATTCATATGGCTTCTCTCCAGTGTGGAGTTTCTGATGTATTTTTTAACTTTGCTTTGCAATAAAGGCCTTATCACACTCTGTACATTGATATGGTTACCCCCCAGTGTGAATTTTCTGATGTCGTTTTAGCTCTCCATTTGTTATAAATGCCTTGTCGCACTCTGTACATTGATGTGGCTTCTCCCCAGTGTGGATTTTCTGATGTCGTTTTAGCACTGCATTTGTTATAAATGCCTTGTCGCACTCTGTACATTGATGTGGCTTCTCCCCAGTGTGGATTTTCTGATGTCGTTTTAGTTCTCCATTTGTTATAAATGCCTTGTCGCATTCTGTGCATTCTTTCGGTTTCACCCCAGTGTGGATTTTTTGATGTTGCTTTAGCTCTCCATTTGTTCCAAATTCTTTGTCACACTCTGTACATTGATATGGCTTCTCCCCAGTGTGGATTTTCTGATGTCGTTTTAGCTGTCCATTTGTTATAAATGCCTTGTCACACTCTGTACATTGATATGGCTTCTCCCCAGTGTGGATTTTCTGATGTCGTTTTAGCTCTTTATTTGTTATAAATGCTTTGTCACATTCAGTACATTTATAAAGTTTCTCCCCAGTGTGGATTTTCTCATGATTCTTCAGCTCTCGATTTGTTATAAATGCCTTGTCACATTCAGAACATTCATAAGGTTTCTCCCCAGTGTGGACTTTCTGATGTCGTTTTAGCTCTCCATTTGTTATAAATGCTTTGTCACACTCTGTACATTCATACGGTTTCTCCCCAGTGTGGACTTTCTGATGTCGTTTTAGCTCTCCATTTGTTATAAATGCTTTGTCACACTCTGTACATTCATACGGTTTCTCCCCAGTGTGGATTTTCTGATGTTGCTTCAGCTCTCGATTTGTTATAAATGCCTTGTCACATTCAGAACATTCATAAGGTTTCTCCCCAGTGTGGACTTTCTGATGTCGTTTTAGCTCTCCATTTGTTATAAATGCTTTGTCACACTCTGTACATTGATATGGCTTCTCCCCAGTGTGGATTTTCTGATGTTGCTTCAGCTCTCGATTTGTTATAAATGCTTTGTCACACTCTGTACATTCATACGGTTTCTCCCCAGTGTGGACTTTCTGATGTCGTTTTAGCTCTCTATTTGTTATAAATACCTTGTCACATTCTGTACATTTATGTGGTTTTTCTCCTGTGTGAACCTGCTGATGTATTTTTAAACTTTGCTTTGAAATAAATGCCTTGTCACATTCTGTACATTCATTTGGTTTCTCTCTAGTGTGAACTTTCTGATGTTGCTTTAAATCTCCACTTGTTATAAATGCTTTGTCACATTCTGTACATTGATATGTTTTCACACCAGGATGGATTTTCTGATGTTGCTTCAGCCCTCCATTTGTTTTAAATTCCTTGTCACACTCTGTACATTGATATGGTTTCTCCCCAGAGTGGATTTTCTGATGTCGTTTTAGGTATACATTTGTTATAAATGCTTTGTTACATTCAGTACATTGATATGGCTTCTCCCCAGTGTGGACTTTCTGATGTTTCATTAGGCCTACATTGGTGATAAACACCTTGCCGCATTCTGAGCATTTATACGGTTTCTCTCCAGTGTGGATTTTCTGATGTTGCTTCAGCGCTCCATTTCTTGTAAATGCTTTGTCACATTCTGTGCATTTATACGGTTTCTCTCCAGTGTGGATTCTCTGATGTTGCTTCAGCTCTTCATTTGTTTTAAATGCCTTGTCACATTCTGTACATTTATGTGGGTTTTCTCCTGTGTGAACCTGCTGATGTATTTTTAATCTTTGCTTTTTAATAAATACCTTGTCACACTCTGTACATTCATACAGTTTCTCCCCAGTGTGGATTTTCTGATGTTGCTTTAGATTATTCTTCCTTCGGAACAATTTATTACATTCTGTACATTCATACGGTTTCTCCTCTATGTGGACACTCTGATGCTGCATTAGGTCTTTCATTTCAGAGAACACTTTTCCACAGTCAGTCCATCGATATGACTTTTCTCCAGTATGAAGTTGCAGATGTCGCACTTGCTCTTTTTCTGCCGAATAAATGTTTTGTGACATTCATATGGTTTCTCTCCTGTGTGTTCTTTCTGACACCAAGTTATCTCTTCCTTCGTAATGAGCACCTCATAAGGCTTGCTTTGGTATGTCAGTGTGTTGTGTCTTCTATGTCTATCATCTGATGCCTAAGGGCCATGTACAGACCTCATTGGGCAGTTTGGGTTTCCTGCTGTACAAAGACTTTGACGAGGCATCAGCCTTCAAGGGAAGAGATTTCGAGGTATACTGTTTTTACATCACTTCCTACATGAGTGATGTTTAATGAATTTCCCTTTTTCATTTATTACTGCATTTATTTCACCTGTTAGATTAAGAAAAAGAAACACTAAATAAGCTGAAATGCAGAAACCATCACAAAAATCTATTGGCATTTAATTGTCCCTATTGAAAAGTAAGGTGAAGAAATTCTAGATTACACTTTCAATGTAAAAATGCAATCGGCAGAGTAAGGGTATACAACCCTTCCATGGTCCCCTTCTATCGAGGAGTGTGGACTCTAGGAGTAACCAAGACACCAGAGAAGGTTGCTTTTAAAGGGAATGAGACCCTCTCCCCTACGACAAACTACAATGTTAAATTCATAGCGACAATATGCCTCCCTAGTCCAGGGAATGCTCCTATTATCACACGACCTAACAAATAATACAAGATGGAGCCTTTTCCAGTGAATGGACCATGCAACACAGAGCATCACAATAACGGAGGAAAACATAAGCAGCTGCTGCAAGGGAGTCCTTTATACTATCAGAGAGCCTGGGCTAGGACCCGGACAGGAAATCTGAGCATCCTCCACATAGTGTAACTCCAGAGATCCGAGGCTCTGACCAGATCTACACAAGGAACAGAAGATTTACAACCATTTTAAACACACATTGGCAAAGTCAATAAGTCTCACCTTTTAGGCGTATTGGCTTTCCCAACGCAGAGCAACATTAGAAAAAAAAGAAAAACAAAGAGGCTATGATGTGGCTACTTTTGCATCATTCGGTAGGTTGGAAAAGATTTCTCCACATATGCACACACTTACAGATTGACACATGCACTGTTTTCCATGTTCAGTCTGGTATTAGCCAAGACCTTTTATTTTACAAAAATTACATGTATAATATACTTACTTAAAGGGGCTTTCAGCTTTCCATCCATTGGTCGGTTGTTGTGCCATTCACATTTTGCTTCCCCCCACTACAGAATAGAGCATGGGGCAGTGGGCCTGCCTACTTCAGTCAGTGGCTAACTTCACTTTGAGTGACAGCATTTTACTCTTTCACAAGGAGGTAGTTTCCTTCAGTGCCAGTATTTATGTTTGTACTTGATTAAATTAGCGTTGCCTGTGTGTTTGGTTCGAGCTTCATGTTATAGCAGGACGTTTTCTACCAGCTTGTCACAGCACAGGACACATTTCAGCTTTGTCAGTTCCTACCTCCTGCTAATGATGTTGTAAATTCCTTTTGGAGCTGCCTTTGTTTATCAGATTGCTGCTATATCAGAGTATACCAGACGGTGTCCATTTGAACCTATTCTTTATAAAGTAATTCACTTTTCAGAATGCACACAATGAAATGCAATTATACCTGCACTCCTGTCTGTATTTTAATTGAGGACTACAGCTCTGCTTGTAAGCCAACTTAGTCTGTATGTCCTGCTTGTAGGTCTTTCTAGTTTGCTTTCAGTGTTCGTTTGTAGTGCTTATATAGATATTTAACTATTATATTACTAATTGAATCTGCGCTGCGCCATCTATCTTTGTAATCCTATCTATCTACCTCTGTCTGTGTGTGTGTCGATCAACCGGTCTCACTGTCCGTCTATATATGTGTCTACCTGTATATCTATCATCCTGTCTATTTATCTAGTATCCCTCTATCTACCCATCTGCCCTTCTATCTATAACACTTCTGTCTTTGCAACTCTATTAATCTTTTTGACTTCTATGTCTCTTTGCAAAGATATTTATCTTTGCAAATCTATCATTCTATCTATCAGTCTATCTATCTTTTCAGGTGTATCTGTCACTATCTACAAGATTATCTCTATCAATCTGTCTATCCAACTCTGACTGCCTGTCTTTACGAGCTGCTCTGTTTTGCAAGCCTCTCTATATATCTTTTCAAACATCTCTATCTATTTGTAACAAAGATTTACAAAAAAGCATTAGCAAAGGCAAGAGGCTGGCAGCCAACACCAGATCAATTGTATTTTTTAGGTTGGGTGTTAGTTAAGGGTGGGCAAAGCACTACGCTACGCTCGCGTAGTTTGCGAAGTTTGCGCTACTTCGCACTACGCGAATTGCACGTAGCACAGTGCAAACACACGTAGCGGTCATTTTTTGCTTGCTCGCGGTCCTCAACGTCAAGTTGGCGACCGCGAGCAAGCAAAATCACATCCCGGCGAGACTTTTTCCTCGTGCGCGATCAGCAACATCAAGTTGCCGATCGCGAGCGTGGAAAATAAACCTCCCGGCGAGATTCTCAACGCGGGGAGGTCAGGTTTCTCATTGCGAGTGGTCGCGTATGCTCGCGGCGCTCGCGATGAGAAACTACCAGTCCGCGTTGAGAAGCTGCCGCTCGAGTAAAAATCTACTCGAGCGGCAGTAAAAGACAGCTCGCACTGTGCAAGATGCCGTTTTCAATGATTGCACAGTGCGGACAAGCATCCGGCACTGTGCAATCATCGCGAACAGCGCACTACGCAGTTCGCGTAGTGCTACGCGTAGATCGCGTAGTGCGAAGTGCACTTCGCGTAGCGCTACTTCGCGAACTACGCCCACCCTTAGTGTTAGTTTGACTTTCGATTTTATCAAATTTATGTATTACACACTGTTATTTATAGTGACTTTCAGTCAGACTTCATCAATGAGTCTGTTTTGTCATTCACATTTTATTACTTTTTCCTTTCCTTTTAGAGTGACAAGGGTCCGGCAGCTTCCTCAATAATAACGCTTTGCAAAAACCATGTCAGAACAAATCAAGCATTGACAAAGTCAAAAGGCTGGTGACCAATGCCAGATCTGTTAGCTTGGATTGCAGCATTTATAGTGCCATCCACTAGAGTGGCAACGAAACGTGGCTTCAGCCCTGGACTGCAGCATTTATAGTGTCATCCACTAGAGTGGCAATGAAACGTGGCTTCAGGCCTGGACTGCATTTATAGTGTCATCCACTAGAGTGGCAACGAAACGTGGCTTCAGCCCTGGACTGCAGCATTTATAGTGTCATCCACTAGAGTGGCAATGAAACGTGGCTTTAGGCCTGGACTGCAGCATTTATTATGACATCCACTAGAGTGGCAACGAAATGTAGATTCAGGACTGGACTTCAGCCTTTATAGTGCCATCCATTAGAGTGGCAATGAAAAGTGGCTTCAGGCATGGACTGCAGCATTTATAGTGCCATCCACTAGAGTGACAACAAAACGTCGCTTCAGGCCAGGACTGCAGCATTTATAGTGCCATCCATTAGAGTGGCAACGAAACGTGGCTTCACGCCCGGACTGCAGCATTTATAGTGCCATCCACTATAGTGGCAACGAAACGTGGCTTCAAGCCCGGACTGCAGCATTTATAGTGCCATCCACTAGAGTGGCAACAAAACGTGGCTTCACGCCTGGACTGCAGCATTTATAGTGCCATCCATTAGAGTCTCAACGAAACGTGACTTCACGCCCGGAGTGCAGCATTTATAGTGCCATCGACTATAGTGGCAACGAAATGTCACTTCGGGCCAGGACTGCAGCATTTATAGTGCCGCGTTTAAACACAGAGAGAGTAAGGGTTATTCGTCGGGACACAACTCCCAGTCCCCTAGGGTCATATAACAAAAAACAAAGAGGGAGTATCCCCATGACACAGCGTCCTAGCGATTTGTAGAAGTGGAGAGAGATACGGTAAAGAAAGGATTCTTTCTTTATTTAAGAAACCCCTCACTCACCAACCTAGTTGGTGACATGCTTCATCATCGGGGTCCACCCAAGTGACCGAGTGCCACTTGGGTGTGCTTCGACGCCTGTAACTACAGCGGAGCTGGTTTTTTTGGGAAGTGAAAAGGTGTTGTAAGTGAGTGAGTTAAAAATGTCTTTGTTGTACTCCCTAAAACTTATTTGGAGTCACAAGACACAGTTAAAACCAGTGAGATACTTATATTGGCTTAATTGACCAGGAAGTATCAGTGTTTTCGTGAAAATATGGTCAACATGTTTCAACCTTAAAAATGACAGTGCAAGGTTTTCGTCAGGACCAAGTGTATGAACCGGGAGGTCTGCGCACGCTATGGCGCACCCTTCCCTGATTCAACAAATCGCCAGACCGTGTACTTACGGTTCGGCACCCTTACAGCCTTCTGTGTAAGTAAAAAACTTTTTGGAAAACTAACTGAAGTTTCGCCCCATGGAGACCGTGGGGGGCCTGGTTATAGATGCATTGTCATATAACTCTAGAGCCCGCCGAAATACCTGCAGTGGGGCCTCACGGAATCCCGAGGATTCCGTGAGGCCCCGCTGGGTGGGTGCACTTCAAGAGTGCTTTGAAGTCTGCACTGGGGGCACATTTGGTGTCCCTGTGCATAGTCCAGCTCAAACCGGTTGCAGGGGCACTCAGCCCCTGCTCTGGCGTGAAACTGGACAAAGGAAATGGGTGTAGCCACCCCTCTTTCCTGACCCTCCCATAGGTGGGTCCCCAGAGTATGTCCAACCCCTTCCTTGGGTATAAAGAAGGAAGCCCTGGCTTCAGGACTTTAGATTACACCTGGACGAAACTCTGACACAGAATCCTGGAACTTCGACGATCTATATGAAACTAGATGACTGAAGATTCTCCCTTGGAGTAAAGGAGTTACTCCCCTGCAAGGCAGGCACCAAAGATGCATCTGACCGGTTTGCATCTCCGAAGCTCCCGACGGACTCCGAAGAATCTGCAACAAAGGAGGTGGGTTTCCAGACTTCCCAGAGGTTTACCCAAGATCCCAGCAAAGATGAGACCCCTAGCCCTCGTGGGGACCGTGGAACGGAAACCCCTGGACACCGTGCACATTTGCAAGTGCATCAGCTTCTCGGCAATCCTTGAGGCTGTGCTTTGGGTTCCTTGTAGCCCTGACCCCGAGCAGTGAATCCACCGAAGATTGCTGGCCTACCCACTCCGAGTGACCTGTGGGCTGCCATTTTGTGATTCCTCTCGAGGTCCCTTCGCGATCCCTTGTCTGTCGACTTGTGGGTCCCTGAGAAGGGTAACTTAACTTTGATTGGGCTTTCCTGGTTGCTCCAGATGTGCCCGGACTCTCCATTGCTTGGGGAGTCCCCAGAACCTTGCTGGTCCACACCGAAGCAGCTTTTCTTATCCTGCATGGGTTGCTGTTGCGAAGGCTTGATGTGTCCAATCCGGGCACCAATGCTACAGCACTCGACATCCTTCGTGGGACAGCTCGAATCCAGCTCCTGGTCATCGTCGACACCTCTTGGTCCTCGTGGCTGAAGAGTCAAGCTGCACCTCCTCGCACCTGAAGCACCTGACATCGGTGGGCATTCATCTATCGTGCCCCTGGTCACTGGCTAGTGACCCAGACTCTGTCCCCTCTGCTTTCAGGTATTCTCATCTTCGATCCAGGCTTGGATCACACCGGACACTTCTCCTCTTCAAGGCAGCAGCACTTTGCAGCAGTTCGCCATTGAAAACGATGACGCGGCCCGACACCTTTTGACACCTATGCACCCGGCATCCCTGGGTGAGGTAACTCGAGTATTCCGGTGCTCCTGTGGGTGTTGGCCCTAGAACCCCCTAAGTCTAAAGGGGTTTGCTCAAAGTCCTCTTCCAAGTGTCCTTAATCTTTAGAATTCTAACCGCGACTTTCCCATAGAAGCTAACGGAGTTCGTGGCTGTGTTCTCACACTGCACACGTCCCCCGTGGGTCCCCTGTGTCACTACCTTGGGTGGTTCCTTGGGGTCCCAGCGATTCTACAGGCTCTAGGCCTTGTGTCTAGTCAAGTCATGGTTCTTATACCACTTTCTTAATATATGGTTTGGTACGCCCCTAGGGCTCAACGTATATTGTGCTATTTACTGTTGATTGATTGCTTGTAAATGATCTGCTTTGACCTCTAGCCTCATAAAGAGACTAGTAGGGAGTGTTTAGAATAAATACCTATATTTTAGATATATACCTGGTGTGGTTCTCCTTTCATTTGGTCATTCAAGAGATTATAGACTGGTAAAACAAGCTGCTTTACATTCCTTCAAGACTTAGCCTGAAGGCTGCTCTCCATAGCTGCCACTAGGATAGCTTTCAATAAAGGTTGTCTTATAACCTATCATCAGTAAGGGTTGTTTGGACTGGTGCAAGGTGCCCACTAGAACTAGTGGACAGCATATGCAAGGCCAACTTCTCACATTGGTGTGCAGCGGTTGGGATTTAAGCTTGCCATTGTTTTACCAGATAATCTCGTTTGAGTGACTAACTGAAAACCACTAAAGGTACCAAAGGTACTTATAAATCAAGCTTAAATTACAGTAAGTTCTACTGAACTTAGAGTTGTGTGTCAAGGGTTTAGCACACCCTTTCTACAACTCAAGAGAGTTTAGTAGGCCACACTAGTGTAGGTAGGTGCATACACCACACCACATTAGTCATGTCTTCAAGGGCAGAACCCAGTGGGTCTAACCCCTCTAGTTATGATCAAATGTCATTTCAAGAGTTGAGGGCAATGTGTACCTCAAGACAATTGAAGACAGGGAAAAGCCCCACCACACAACATCTTGCCCAGTTGCTACTGGCAGATGACCTAAGGAAGGCCCTAGGGTCTGAAGAGACAGGTAAAGGGGGTGGGCCAGCAGAAGAGGGAAGGCCAGGGGGTGAAAACCTCCAGGACCACACCTCTGAAGCTGACCAGGAGGATCAAAATGATCCCAACCTGGAAATGGAACTGTTCCTGAAGGTGAGGAAGAAGGCCTCAATGGTCCTCTCTTTCCCCCACCTGGAAGAGTTAGCAGAGGGCGCAGAGCAACAAGATCTCCTGCTCAGGAGTCTGTTCACTCTGATAACTCTGTAGGGACCTCTGTTTCCTCTCTTAGAAGGGAGTCCTCCTTTGAGAGAAAATGTAGACTGATCCAGTTTGAGGAAGCTAGGCTTAGAATAAGAAGGGAGCAGATAGCATTAGACAGGGAATCCCTGGAGCTTCAGAAAGCTTCAAAGAAGTTGGGGCTAGAGCCCCATGGTGGCAGCCACAGTGTCCCTAGAGGTAGAGAGCATACTCGTGACCATAGGAACATGAACAAGATTGTCCCTCCCTACCAGATTGAAATGAAATTAAATTTGTACTTGTAAAGCGCACCCATACCCCCAAAGGGGTGTCCAGGCACTGTGGAACCCTTCCTGGCTTTTCCCTGTGAAATGTCCACTCCTGGGCACCCCCAGGGTGAAGCCAGGCATCCCAGCGCTGTTGGGGCCGTTGTGGAGATTAAGCAAGCTATTGCCCAGAGTTGCAGAGTGGGACCCATGATTAGAATAGGCACCGAGGCGAGAATTATCAGGTCCGAGGAAATTGAGCCCAAGACCCGCCGAGGCGGGAATTGAACCCTGGTCCCGGGCCAGATCTCTGCATCAGGGTCTGCCGCTCTAACCATTGAGCCACACTTCTCCACATTGAGGATGACATCCACAAGTGGATAACTGCTCTTGAGAGGGCCTGTAAGGTACAGAGGGTCCCTCAGGAGCAGTGGGCAGCAATCTTGTGGCTCTCCTTTGCAGACAAAGGTAGAGACAAGCTACTCACTGTTAGAGAGGAGATGCTGATGATTACAAAGTCCTGAAGAGTGCACTGGTTGAAGGGTTTGGCCTAACCACTGAACAGTACAGGTTAAAGTTCAGAGATACCCAAAAGACACAGACACAGACACAGGACTGGGTGGACTTTGTAGATTGTGCTACTAAGGCTCTGGAAGGTTGGTTACTGGGCAGTAAGGTGTGTGATTTTAAAGGATTGTACAACTTAATTGTGAGGGAGCAGATCCTTAATAACTGTCAAAATCAGCTGTTGCATCAGTACCTGGTGGACTCTGATATGACCTCTCCCCAAGAATTGGGAAAGAAGGCAGACAAATGGGTCAGAACCAGGGTGAAGCAGAAGGTTCAAAACCAAGGTGGTGACTCCAAGAAGCAAGATTCTAAAAACTCTGATAAGGGTGGGGAGAAGGGTAAAGACCAGAAGTCTTCACAAGGCCCCCCCAAATCTGCATCTGGTGGGGAGTCCCAATCTAATAAAGGAAAAGGCCAGAGAAAACCATGGTGTAAAGTCTGTAAACAGAAAACCCATTGGACAAGTGATTGTACCAAGTCCAAAGACTCAACTCCAGCCACCATTGCCCCTAAGGCAACTGTTCCCCCTAGTCCAGCTCCAAGTGTTGGTACCCAGACAAAGGGTTTAGTAGGGTTAACCCTGGGTTCTGAGATGGGCTCTGGCCTAGTCAGAGTTCCAACTCAGGCTGTACTGCTCTGTGATGGGGGCATGGACATGTCCCCCTTTGTCAGTCCCAGTAATCTGGGCAAATACAGACAGCAGCCTTTAATTAATGGAAAAGAGGCTTTGGCATTCAGGGACACTGGAGCAAGTGTCACAATGGTGACACAAGATCTGGTGACTCCTGAGCAGATCATACTTGGTGAGATGTACAAAGTGACCAATGCTAGCAATGTCAGGACAGACCATTCCTTGGCAGTTGTGAATTTCTCCTGGGGAGGGGTAACTGGCCTCAAGAAGGCTGTGGTAAGTGCAGACCTCCCTGTTGAATGCTTGCTTGGAAATGATTTAGAAACTTCAGCTTGGGCTGAAGTGGAGCTCAGGACCCATGCAGAAATGCTAGGAATCCCTGCACATGTGTTTGCTGTGACCATGTCACAGGCCAAAATGTCTAAAACTAAACAGGCCCTGGATCCTGGAAGAATAGACCAGGAGCCTCCCAAGAGGAGGAGCAGTAGGGGTAAGGCAGTGTCTTCCCCCCTGCCTCAGACAGAGGGTCAGACTCCTGAGGGAGTTGATCTTAGTCCTGAAGAAGGAACTGTCCCAGATGAGCTTGAACCTGATCAGGTTGAGTTCTTGGGGACAGGGGGCCCTTCCAGAGCAGATCTGAGTCAGGAGCAGCTGAGATGCCCCTCCCTTGAACCCCTCAGACAGCAAGCTGCTGCTGAGGCTGCTGGGAATGCTAGTGGCACCCATAAGACTTATTGGGATGATGGACTCCTATACTCAGAGAGTAGAGACCCCAAGCCTGGTGCAGCCAGGAGGTTGGTTATACCTCTGAAATTTAGGGGCTTCCTATTGACACTAGCCCATGCTATTCCCTTAGCAGGTCACCTGGGCCAGAACAAGACTTGGGGCAGAATTGTCCCTCACTTTCACTGGCCCCACATGGCTGAAGACACCAAGGAGTTTTGTCGCTCCTGTGTCACCTGTCAAGCCAGTGGTAAGGCAGGTGGTGCCACAAAGGCCCCCCTGATACCACTACCTGTGGTGGGGGTTCCCTTTGAGAGGGTTGGGATTGATATAGTTGGTCCCATGGATCCTCAGACCGCCTCTGGGCATAGATTTATCGTGGTGGTGGTGGACCATGCCACCAGGTACCCAGAAGCCATTCCCCTTAGGACCACTACAGCTCCTGTGGTGGCCAGGGCCCTACTTGGAATCTTTTCCAGAGTGGGGTTTCCTAAGGAGGTAGTATCAGACAAGGATGCAAACTTCATGTCTGGTTACTTGACTGCTATGTGGAAGGAGTGTGGAGTGAATTACAAATTCACCACACCCTATCACCCACAATGCAATGGTTTAGTTGAGAGATTCAACAAAACCTTAAAGGGCATGATTAAAGGGCTCCCAGAAAAGCTTAGGCGAAGATGGGACATACTCTTGCCCTGCCTTTTATTTGCCTACAGGGAGGTTCCTCAGAAGGGGGTTGGCTACAGCCCTTTTGAACTTCTGTTTGGGCACCCTGTGAGGGGTCCATTGTGTCTGGTGAAGGAGGGATGGGAGTTACCTCTCAAACCTCCCAAACAGGATATTGCGGACTATGTACTTGGTCTCTGCTCCAGGATGGCAGAGTACATGAAAAAGGCAACTAAAAACCTTGAGGCTAGTCAGGAATTGCAAAAGGCCTGGCATGACCAAAAGGCTGTGCTGACTGTTTACCAGCCAGGACAGAAAGTATGGGTGTTGGAGCCTGTGGCCCCAGCAGCTCTCCAGGATAAGTGGAGTGGACCCCATACTATTGTTGAACAGAAGGGAGAGGTTACCTACTTGGTGGACCTTGGAACTCCCTGGAGCCCCCACAGGGTGCTCCATGTCAACAGACTCAAACCATATTTTGACAGGGCAGACATGGGCTTGTACATGGCTACTGATGAAGGGCAGGAGGAAGAGAGTGATCCACTCCCTCATTTGCTGTCTCGGAACTCTGATGATGGATCAGCAGATGTGTAGCCTTGGCAGGCAGCCTCACTGTCCAGCAGCAAACTGATTGCAGAAAAGTTCTCAATCAGTTCAGACATATGTTCTCTCTGACTCCAAGTCAGACTACCTGGTGCACTCATGAAGTGGACACAGGGGACAGTCTGCCTGTTAAAAATAAGATTTACAGGCAACCTGACCATGACAGGGACTGTATCAGGACAGAAGTCCAGAAGATGTTGGATTTGGGAGTCATTGAACCCTCAGATAGCCCTTGGGCTAGTCCAGTAGCCCTTGTACCAAAACCTCACACCCAGGCTGGTAAGAGAGATATGAGGTTTTGTGTGGACTACAGGGGTCTCAATGCAGTCACTAGGACTGATGTCCATCCAATTCCCAGAGCAGATGAACTCATAGATACTTTGGCCTCTGCCAAGTTTCTGAGCACATTTGATCTGACAGCTGGTTACTGGCAAATCAGATTAGCTGATGATGCAAAACCAAAAACTGCATTTTCAACCCCTAGTGGGCACTACCAATTTGTGGCGATGCCCTTTGGCTTGATAAATGCACCTGCCACTTTTCAAAGGTTGGTGAACAAAGTCCTTACAGGCCTGGAAGCCTATAGTGCAGCTTATCTTGATGATATTTCTGTCTTTAGCTCCACCTGGGAGGATCACCTGGTCCACCTGAGAAATGTTTTGGAGGCTCTGCAGAAAGCAGGCCTCACTATCAAGGCCACTAAGTGCCAGATAGGGCAGAGCAAGGTTGTACACCTAGACCACCTTGTGGGTGGAGGTCAGGTTCAACCATTGGAGAGCAAAATCCAGACCATCATGGACTGGGTTGCTCCCACTACCCAGACTCAGGTCAGAGCTTTCTTGGGCCTGACTGGGTACTATAGAAGATTTGTCAAAGGTTATGGATCCATAGTGACCCCCTTGAATCACTTAACTTCTAAGAGAATGCCTAAGAAAATTCAGTGGACAGTTAGCTGTCAAAAGGCATTTGATGACCTGAAGCAGGCCATGTGCACTGCTCCCATTCTGCACAGTCCTGACTATTCCAAACAATTCATTGTTCAAACTGATGCATCTGAGTTGGGGGTAGGGGCTGTGTTATCACAACTGAATGAAGAGGGTCAGGATCAGCCAGTAGCTTTTATTAGCAGAAGGCTGACCCCCAGAGAGAAACGTTGGTCAGCCATAGAGAGGGAGGCCTTTGCTGTGGTTTGGGCCTTGAAGAAGCTGAGGCCATACCTGATTGGTACTCACTTCATTGTTCAGACAGACCACAAGCCTCTCTTATGGCTAAAACAGATGAAGGGTGAAAACCCCAAACTTTTGAGGTGGTCCATTTCCCTACAGGGGATGGACTATACAGTGGAACATGGACCTGGGAGTAAGCATGCCAATGCAGATGGACTCTCCAGATATTTCCACTTAGAACATGAAGACTCAACTGGTCAAGGTTAGTTTAATGTCCCTGCGTTTGGGGGGGTTGTGTAGGAGAGTAGGATCTGCTTCTTATGGTTACCTCCACTTTTTGCTGATGCTTCACTGTTTTCGACTTAGTCCGGCTGGGATCCTGCTAATCAGGACCCCAGCCTAGCTGCTTTCTCTTTAAATTGACTTGCAAGTACCTTAGGTACACTCCAGATTGGATACTGGGGTACCCTTATAAGTCCCTAGTATATGGTACACTATGTACCCAGGGCATAGGTACCCCAGAGGCCTCCCAGGGTCTGCAGCATGTATTATGCCACCCCTGAGGGGCCATCCAAATTGACACCACAGGTCTGCTACTGCAGCCTGTGTAAGGTGGTGTACGCACCGCTTACTTAGATATAGGTTCCCCTATATCTGTTTCGATCACTACACATAGAAACCTATCAGTCACCCCTATGGCAGGCCTTATCAATCCTGAAGGCAGGGTGCTGGTTTTTATGTGAGAGGGTGCCCTGCATGATTAGGGCCCCTCTGCAGCCTTCAGAATCTATTCTCCGGGGTTGTTTGTGATATATAGCCATACGATATACTCTTAAGTGCATTATAACCTCGTGGTTAAATGCTAACTTGAGAATGGCTTTACAGAAACATGTCGTGTTTGGTGTCAAACATCTTGGGATCCTACAACCTCGCCAGTTTTGGCGACGGAGGTAGGATTCCACCCTAGTAGGGCGACCTACCTGGGTCACCGGGCTACCCGGCAACCAGCTTTCTACACACAGGCAGCACAAAATGGATGCTGCCAGCCACAGACACGAGTCTGCCCTCCTGTTGCTGAGCCAAGCTCGAACAGAGGAAGGTTGGACAATAGGTTTCCTGTCACAGGGAGGTGTGACCACCTCCCAGACTGGCTTTAGTGTATTGGGGCTGGGTGGGTGCACTCTCAGAGTGCCTGAAAGTCTGCACTGGGGGCACATTTGGTGTCCTGTGCATAGTCCAGCTCAAACCAGTTGCAGGAGCCATTGGCTCCTGCTCTGGCACAAAACTGGACAAAGGACATGGGTGTAGCCACCCCTCTGTCCAGAACCTCCCATAGGAGGGACCCCTGAGTTAGTCCAACCCCTTCCTTGGGTATAAAGTAGGAAACCTGACTACAGGACTTTGGATTACACCTGGACTAAACTCAGAATCAAGAAACCAAGTGCTTCGACGGTCTACACTTCGCTGGACGACAGAAGAATCTCCCTTGGAGTAAAGGAGTTACTCCCCTGCAGCAGCAGGCACATGAATGCGACTGAACGGTTTGCAGCTCCAGAGCTCCTGAGGACTCCGAAGATTTCTGCAACACAGGAGGTGGGGTTTTGAAGGTCCCCGAGGTCGAACTACCCTCTCAGCGATTCTGGAACTGGTATCCCTTGTGGGGGCCGTGGAACCCGTACCCCTGTACACCGCGTCTGCTTGCAAGTGCACCAGCTTCCCGAGGCTCCTCGAGGCTGTGCATTGGACAACATTTGTTCCCCACGCCGAGCAGCATTTGCACCAAAGATTGTGGGCCTCCACTCCACGAGTGTTCCGTGGGCCTGCTCTTTGTGTTTTCTCTCGACGTCCCTCTGCGATCCCTGGTCCGTTGGTTTGAGGGTCCTTTCGAGGGTCAAGCTTCTATTTGTTGGGCTTTCCTGGTTGCTCCAGACGTTCCCTGACTCCCCACAGCGTGGAGAGTCCCAAGGACCTTGCTGGTCCTCACCGTAGCTGATTTCTCTTCCTGCATGGGTTGCCTTTGCCAAGGCTTGTTGGTGCTCCAGCCGGACACTGACCCCCCCAGTCATCGTCATCCATCGTGGGACAGCTCACCTCCGGACTTTGGTCATCCTCGACATCTCCTGGTCCCCGTGGCTGCAGAGTCAAGCTTCTGTTCTTCTCACCTTAAGCACCCAACATCGGTGGGCATTCGATTGCTCCATGCCTGGTCACTTGAGGTGACCCAGACTTTGTCCCCTCTGCTTTCAGGTTCTTCACAGCTCCGATCCAGGCTTGGATCCACCCGGACACGTTTCTTCTCCACAGCAGCAGCACTTCTTCACAGCTCTCCATAGGAATCGACGAAGGTTTCCGACACCACTTGACCCCTATGCAGCGGCTTCCCTGGGCTAGGTAACACGGGTACCTCGGTACTCTCAAGGGTGCTGTCCTTAGAACCTTCCATGTCCCAAAGGGTTTGATTGAAGTCCTCTCCGAAGTGTCCTTAAACTTTCTTTTTCCAACCGTGACTTTCCCATAGAGTTGTACGGAGCACGCGTCCGTGTTCACACACTGCACCCGTCCTCCGTGGGTCCCCTGTGTCACTATCTTGGGTAGTTCCTTGGGGTCCCAGCGATTCTATGTGCTCTAGGCACTGTCTAGTTAAGTCATGGTTCTTATACCACTTTTTTAGTATATGGTTTGGTCTCCCCTGGGAGCCCATTGTGTATTTTGCTACTTACAACTGTTTAATTGATTATCTATTGTATGCTATATGTTCTAGTCTCGTGTAGAGACTAGTAGAGAGTGTATTAGTAATAAATACATATTTTTATACATATACTTTGTGGTTATCATTTCATTTGATCATTCAGAAGGCTATTAATGGTAAAACAAGCTGCTTTACATTCCTTCAAGATTAAGCCTGAAGGCTGCTCTCCATAGCTACCACTAGGATAGCTTTCTATAAAGGTTATCTTTGACCTCATACATCATAAGGGTTGTTTGGACTGGTACAGGGTGCCCACTTTAACTAGTGGACAGCATATACCATACCAACTTGCTCCCTTAGCAGCGATCATCAGGCAGTGTGGGTTCCTGCCGGTTTCATATGCTGACGACACCCAAATCGTGGTGTCAGTTTCAAGTAAGGTGAAGGAAACAGCTGTGCATGACGCAGGTCAATCAATGGATGCAGCAGAACTGCTTGAAACTGAACGGTGACAAAACCGAAGTCATGATATTAGGATAAGATGCAGACTTCTGGTCGCCTAAATGGTGGCCTGACAGTCTGGGCGATTGCCCAATCCCAGTGGCAAAAGTCAAAAACCTGGGAGTTATTTTTGATGAGAAATTTACTTTTAACGCCCAGATAAACAACCTGTCGTCTATAATCTGGCACATTTTAAAAATGATCAGAAGAATTCACCCTTTTATTCCCCACGAGTCACGCAAAACAGTAGTCACGGCATTAGCCCTATCAAGATTGGATTACGGCAATGCTCTGTATTCAGGGATGCAAGCCCAAAACCTAGCAAAACTTCAGCGACTGCAGAACGCAGCAGCAAGGCTGGTACTGAATATTCCCAAATTCGAGCCAGTCTCACATAGACTAAGGGCCCTCCACTGGTTACCGGTGGAAAAAAGGATTATGTTCAAAATGCTATGCTTGGGCTATAAAGCCCTTCATGGTTCAGGGCCACAATTTTTGCGAACACACCTGAAGTGAAGGAAGTTGAGATCAGCTAATGCAAAACTCCTACAAGTACCTAAGTTCAAACAGGTCAGGTGGGGAGGGAGAAGCTTCCTGATGAGGACAGCCAAAACATGGAACCTCCTCCCTACTACAATAAAAAGCAGCCCTTCGCTGCTGTCATTTAGAAAAGGCTCTTCCTTGGTTAAGTCAGAATGTCACCCAGCAGTATTCCGATCCGCATCGCACCTCCGCGCCAAGACGCCTCCGGGCATTCGTTGCGCTCTATAAATCTATAAATCAAATCAAATCAAACTTCTCACACTCACCCACACTGCAAGAAAAACTCCACTCAAGGAAAAGTCATCCGTGCTGTCCTTAAAGCGAGGTCACTGGTGAAACACAAAATAGAGTTTGCAGTCTTTCTTGATTATCACAGGCTGGATATTGTCTGCAGTACCGCCTGGTAACTCACTCTACAGACTAGATAGGACTCCGAAGAGGGCGGGCGGATTCACTGTCATTTATCGAGGCCACGTGCCAGCACTTTTTCAATCAGCTCCCTCCTTGGAGTCGAAGCACTTTCCTTTAACAGTGACTTGTTGAGAAGCCAGTTAGGCATTGGTCTGTTCATTTATCATCCACCCGGACCTAGAAACATTTTTATACAGGATGTTACCGCCCTCTTGGAACCGTGTTTACATTCATCAGATTACACCTTCCAAGGGGACTTTCATTTTCACTTGGAGGTGCACGCGGATAAGGTTACCGGCGCTTTAATTGACATCATGTCCTACTCTGGCCTCACCCAAAGGGTGGATGGCCCAACCCACCTTGCAGGACACCCGCTAGATGGCATCTTTACAAACAACTCCTTTTTAACCAAAACAGACATTCTACCGCTGACTCGGTCTGATCATAATGGGGTATTATTTGATATAAAGGTTGCTCACAGGGGGTGCTCGGCCACGGCGCGCGCACCTCTCAAACATATCGGGCCTGGGACAAAATTCAATCTGACTATTTTAATCAGCTTTATTCCGAGTCTCAGCCCAACTGGACTGGGGGCTTTGATCAATTAATTTTTACCCACTCCAATTGGCTGAGCTCCGCACCTTTCACTCTGGCACCTGTTAAAGCAGCTGCACATCTAAGAAGTAAACCTTCGCCATGGTTTTCTGACAAACTTAGGAGCCACAAACAACGTTGCAGGAGACAGGAGCGGAAGTGGAGAAAAGACTATAATGACTTAGAGAAATACAAATATAAACAGTGCATTGCAGAATATAAGATCCTGTTAGAGGAAGAAAAATCCCGATATTGTACCCAGAAAATTGAATCAAGCAAAAAATTCAGTGAAGGAACTGTTTCAGAGAGTCAATAAGCTCTCCAATGTATCTTGTAATAATGCGACAGGAAGTCGCCAATACTTCTGCAACACGATAGCTACTTTTTTCCAAAACAAAGTTGAACTGATTTACAAAAGGTTCTTCTCTAACATCAAATCTGAGTCAAAACAAAGTAGTTCAGTTTCCCCTTGTACAGAGAACAACGCGCTCACTGAATATGCCCCTGTCAAGAAGGAACAAGTGACAGAGCTAATGAATTCTACCAAATCCGGCTCCCCGTTTGATCCATGTCCCCCATCCGTTGTGCAACCTGCTCCTGACATTATTGCAAATCATCTCTTGAAAATCTTCAATACCATGTTTAAATTTGGTTATTTTCACAAACCGTGGAAAAGAGCATTGATTCTTCCTTTGCTAGAAAATCTAACCTGAATCCTAGGGACCCTCACAGCTTTCGTCCCATCTCTAAAATCGTGGAAAAAGCGATGAATCAGCAATTAGCTACTTTCATGCCGAAGCACCAGCTCCCGGATCCCACTCCGTTCGGGTTTAGGAGCGACCATGGCACAGAAACGGCCTCGATAGCAGCAACAGAGGAGATTAGGGCAACTCTTGATACGGCAATCACCTTACTTGACTCTTGATACGGTCAACCATGGCTTGCCGATTGACCGCCTCTTTAATATTGGAATCGAAGGGGCCCTTTTCAGTTCCTTTCTCAGTGGGGAGAACAAACAGTGTCAATAAAGGAGTTTGACTCAGACCCCTTCTCCCTGCCCAGCAGAGTCCCTCAGGGGTCTTTGTTGAGCCAGATGCTATTTAACATTTATGTAACGCCACTGGCTTGCCTGATCATATATATGTTTGTTTCTCCCTTACGTTCTATGCACAAAACACTCAGATCGTAGACTCCCTTTCTAGCAATGACAATAACACTAGTAACAGATTTCATAACTGTTTGCTGGCAGTCAGGGATTGGATGAGCAATAACTGCTTGAAGCTAAACTCTGGGAAGACGGAGGTCCTTCTGCTTGGTAAACAGGTCTCCTTTTGGTCCCCATCTTGGTGGCCTCAAGAGCCGGGAACTCTCCCATTACCAGCTAGGAGTCTCCCATTACCAGCTAGGAACTCTCCCATTACCAGCTAGGAACTCTCCAATTACCAGCTAGGAACTCTCCTATTACCACCTAGGAACTCTCCCAGTACCAGCTAGGAACTCTCCCATTACCAGCTAGGAACTCTCCAATTACCAGCTAGGAACTCTCCAATTACCAGCTAGGAACTCTCCCATTACCAGCTAGGACTCTCCCACTACCAGCCAGGAACTCTCCCATTACCAGCTAGGAACTCTCCCATTACCAGCTAGGAACTCTCCCATTACCAGCTAGGAACTCTCCCACTACCAGCTAGGAACTCTCCCGTTACTAGCTAGGAACTCTCCCATTACAGCTAGGAACTCTCCCATTACCATCTAGGAACTCTCCCATTACCAGCTAGGAACTCTCCCATTACCAGCGAGGAACTCTCCCATTACCAGCTAGGAACTCTCCCATTACCAGCTGGGAACTCTACCATTACCAGCCAGGAACTCTCCCATTACCAGCGAGGATCTCTCCCATTACCAGCCAGGAACTCTCCCATTACCAGCTAAGAACTCTCCCATTACCAGCTAGGAACTCTCCCATTACCAGCTAGGAACTCTTCCATTACCAGCTAGGACTCTCCCATTACCAGCTAGGAACTCTCCCATTACCAGCTAGGAACTTTCCCATTACCAGCTAGGAACTCTCCCATTACCAGCGAGGAACTCTCCCATTACCAGCGAGGAACTCTCCCACTACCAGCTAGGAACTCTCCCACTACCAGCTAAGAACTCTCCCATTACCAGCTAGGAACTCTCCCATTACCAGCTAGGAAGGTAAACAATCTAAGTGTCTCAATGGACAGCAAGCTCGCATATGGAGATCAAGTCGATGCCACTATTTCCTCCTCCTTCTATACACTAAAGATAGTGAAGAAAACCCTCCCTTATATTCCATCGGTTTTACAAAAACCTACGTGGCAGACTTAGTCTTGTTTAAAATAGACTACTGTAATGGTTTCTACTTGAACATGCAACAATAGTTTGTGAACAGGCTCCAAAGTCTCCAACATGCAGCGGCACGCCTGTGGCTAGGGATTCTTACATTTCAACCTGTAACACATGCCCTGCAAAAGCTTCATTGGCTGCTTATCAAACAGAGAATCAGCTCTGAAGCTTGTGCACTACCTACAAGCACTTCACGAGACAGGCCCAGAATATCTGAGAGAAGGTTTTAAATGGTGCTATCCTAATAGGCAGCTACGTTCCATTGGTGCCGAAAATGTTGTTGTCCCTAAATTCAAATGTTCCTCATAGGGCGGGAAACGCTTTGTGATGTGTACTTCTAAATTGTGGCACACTCTCGCTTTGCAAATTAAATCCATGAATGATCTTTTATCCTTCAGGAGGCTTTAAAAACCTTTCCTTTTAATTATTAGGAGGGCTTTTCAGACCTTTGTGACAGTGTCAGTGCCAAGACACCTCTGGGTATTTGTGCATTTTGAAAGTATTTATAACATAACAAAGTGTCCACCTTGGCCCCCGAGACCTCTGTCCTGCTGGCATCGGTTCCCCAACCCGGCCGGAGTAACCAAACTAACTGTTTCAAACTTTTCCAAAGTTTTCAAAGTTTTTGTTGGCCAATGCTTGTTTGTTATTGCATTTAAAAGTGATAATATCTTCTAAAATCTGTATCTCCGGAACGCTCTGGTGGATTTTGTTCATCAAGGTGTCTATAATTTCATTAAAAAATAATCTATTTTTATAAATTTATGTCTTCTCTCTTTCATGTGTCGTTGCTACTTATTTCCTTGTTTGGTGCTGTTAGATGTTTTATACATAGGGCTAAATGTTGTTTGCGACCGATGAAATGCATTTTCTTATGTACCAACCATATTTTGTGAGTCGGAAACCTATTACTGACTCACAAAATAGGTTTGCGAGTCACTATTAGGAAGGGCCTTGTAAAGGGTGTCCCTTCCTAATAGCAAATCACACTGGTATGTATGAATGTTTTGCGACTGGGAATGCAGTCACAAAACATTTGCAGATTGCCAACAATTTGAAATTGGTGGTAAGGCATTCGCAAATGGTAAGGGGTCCCTAATGGACCCCTTCCCCTTTGTGAATGAGGGCGCCAACATTTTTTCAGAGCAGGCAGTGGTCCCACTGACCAATGACTACTCTTAAATAAGCATTTGGCATGCAATAGGTCCCGTATTACTGAAAGTTTGAGCTAATGACATTGCTAAAAATAATTCAATGCCAATAGCTCAAACTTTCAGTAATGTGAGACCTATTGCATTGCACATTTTTTTTCTATTTATTAATTTTTGAAGCAATCGATGCACCCAAGCTTTAGCTTAACATGTTTAAAGCACGGGTGCCATGATTGTAACAAAAGTAATGAAATAAAAAAAAGGCATGCGGCTTCATTTTTTTCTATTTATTGACTTTTGTAGCAAACTCGGCAACCGTGCCTTAGCTTAAAACGTTTAAAGCTAAAGCGCGGGTGCCGCCATTGCTGCAAAAGTAAACAAAGAGAAAACAAATGACAGCTGCTTGCTTTTTTAGGTCTCGCCCTGAGCCAGCGCTTGCGTTGCCCTGGGCGAGACATTTTGTCAGTGGGGCTTTAAAAATACGACCACATCTTTTTGGCTGGCCTAGAGCGTGCGGGTATGCGCACAGTAACGTGCATTCCTCGCATCGCTCCAGGCGCCATCTGGCTTTCATCAAAGAATTCTACGGCTGAACAAGCAGGAGGGGCCGGACAAGGACACATTGGCTTTTTTTGTTTAATTTAAAGTTTATTCTCACTCATTCATTGACTTTTTTTTAAAAAGTTCATTCTCTGTGAAGGCAACATTTGCTATTTTTTTTCGGCATTTATATCTTCAGTCTCTCTTGATCCCCCCACTTTTTTACACACTTTCTCTGTCTTTCACTATTTCCACACTCTCTCATTCTCTCTCTTAACCACAGCATCTCTCAGCACCACCACAGCACCACTCAGCACCACCACACCACCACAGCATCACTCAGCACCACCACAGCACCACCACAGCATCACTCAGCACCACCACAGCATCACTCAGCACCACCACAGCATCACTCAACACCACCACTGCATCACTCAACACCACCACTGCATCACTCAGCACCACCACAGCATCACTTAGCACCACCACAGCAGCACTCAGCACCACCCCAGCATCACTCAGCACCAGCACAGCACCACCACAGCATCACTCAGCACCACAACAGCACCACAACAGCATCACTAAGCACCACAACAGCATCACTAAGCACCACCACACCACCACTCAGCACCACCACAGCATCACTCAGCACCACCACAGCACCACCCCAGCATCACTCAGCACCAGCACAGCACCACCACAGCATCACTCAGCAACACCACAGCATCACTCAGCAACACCACAGCATCACTCAGCACCACCACAGCACCACCTCAGCCAGCATCACTCAGCACCTCCACAGCATCACTCAGCACCACCACAGCATCACTCAGCACTACCACAGCATCACTTAGCACCACCACAGCATCACTCAGCACCACCACAGCACCACTCAGCACGCACCACCAGCACCACTCACCAGCACCAGCTCAGCACCACCACAGCATCACTCAGCAACACCACAGCATCACTCAGCACCACCACAGCACCACTCAGCACCACCACAGCATCCTCAGCACCACCACAGCATCACTCAGCACCACCACAGCATCACTCAGCACCACCAACAGCATCACTCAGCACCACCACAGCACCACTCCAGCATCACTCAGCACCACCACAGCATCACTCAGCATCACCACAGCATCACTCAGCAATCACCACAGCATCACTCAGCACCACCACAGCATCACTCAGCACCACCACAGCATCACTCAGCACCACCACAGCATCACTCAGCACCACGCACAGCACCACCACAGCATCACTCAGCACCACAACAGCACCACAACAGCATCACTCAGCACCACCACAGCACCACAACAGCATCACTCAGCACCACCACAGCACCACCCCAGCATCACTCAGCACCAGCACAGCACCACCACAGCATCACTCAGCAACACCACAGCATCACTCAGCAACACCACAGCATCACTCAGCAACACCTCAGCACCACCACAGCATCACTCAGCATCTCCACAGCATCACTCAGCACCACCACAGCATCACCACAGCATCACTCAGCACCACAACAGCATCACTCAGCACCACCACAGCACCACCACAGCATCACTCAGCACCAGAACAGTACCACCACAGCATCACTCAGCACCACCACAGCATCACTCAGCACCAGCACAGCACCACTGAGCATCACCACAGCATCACTCAGCATCACCACAGCATCACTCAGCATCACCACACCACCACTCAGCACCACCACACCACCACTCAGCACCACCACACCACCACTCAGCACCTCCACAGCATCACTCAGCACCACCACAGCATCACTTAGCACCACCACAGCATCACTAAGCACCACAACAGCATCACTAAGCACCACCACAAAACCACTCAGCACCACCACAGCACCAACCAAGCATCACTCAGCACCAGCCCAGCACCACAACAGCATCAATCAGCAACACCACAGCATCACTCAGCACCACCACAGCACCACTCAGCACCACCACAGCATCACTCAGCACCACCACAGCATTACTCAGCAACACCACAGCATCACTCAGCAACACAACAGCATCACTCAGCAACACCACAGCACCACCACAGCATCACTCAGCATCACTCAGCACCACCACAGCACCACAACAGCATCACTCAGCACCACCACAGCATCACTCAGCACCACCACAGCATCACTCAACACCAACACTGCATCACTCAGCACCACCACAGCATCACTCAGCACCACCACAGCATCACTTAGCACCACCACAGCATCACTCAGCACCACGCCAGCATCACTCAGCACCAGCACAGCACCACCACAGCATCACTCAGCACCACAACAGCACCACAACAGCATCACTAAGCACCACCACAACACCACTCAGCACCACCACAGCATCACTCAGCACCACCACAGCACCACCCCAGCATCACTCAGCACCAGCACAGCACCACCACAGCATCACTCAGCAATACCACAGCAGCACTCAGCAACACCACAGCATCACTCAGCAACACCACAGCACCACTCAGCACCACCACAGCATCACTCAGCATCTCCACAGCATCACTCAGCACCACCACAGCACCACCACAGCATCACTCAGCACCACCACAGCATCACTCAGCATCACCACAGCATCACTCAACACCACCACTGCATCACTCAGCACCACCACAGCACTGCCACAGCATCACTCAGCACCACCACAGCATCACTTAGCACCAACACAGCATCACTCAGGACCACCCCAGCATCACTCAGCACCAGCACAGCACCACCACAGCATCACTCAGCACCACAACAGCACCACAACAGCATCACTAAGCACCACCACAACAGCACTCAGCACCACCACAGCATTACTCAGCACCACCACAGCACCACCCCAGCATCACTCAGCACCAGCACAGCACCACCACAGCATCACTCAGCAACACCACAGCATCACTCAGCAATACCACAGCATCACTCAGCACCACCACACCACCACTCAGCACCACCACACCACCACTCAGCACCTCCACAGCATCACTCAGCACCACCACAGCATCACTTAGCACTACCACAGCATCACTAAGCACCACAACAGCATCACTAAGCACCACCACAACACCACTCAGCACCACCACAGCACCAACCAAGCATCACTCAGCACCAGCCCAGCACCACAACAGCATCACTCAGCAACACCACAGCATCACTCAGCACCACCACAGCACCACTCAGCACCACCACAGCATCACTCAGCACCACCACAGCATTACTCAGCAACACCACAGCATCACTCAGCAACACAACAACATCACTCAGCAACACCACAGCACAACCACAGCATCACTCAGCATCACTCAGCACCACCACAGCACCACAACAGCATCACTCAGCACCAACACAGCATCACTCAGCACCACCACAGCATCACTCAACACCAACACTGCATCACTCAGCACCACCACAGCATCACTCAGCACCACCACAGCATCACTTAGCACCACCACAGCATCACTCAGCACCACCCCAGCATCACTCAGCACCAGCACAGCACCACCACAGCATCACTCAGCACCACAACAGCACCACAACAGCATCACTAAGCACCACCACAACACACCTCAGCACCACCACAGCATCACTCAGCACCACCACAGCACCACCCCAGCATCACTCAGCACCAGCACAGCACCACCACAGCATCACTCAGCAACACCACAGCATCACTCAGCAACACCACAGCATCACTCAGCAACACCACAGCACCACTCAGCACCACCACAGCATCACTCAGCATCTCCACAGCATCACTCAGCACCAGCACAGCACCACCACAGCATCACTCAGCACCACAACAGCACCACAACAGCATCACTAAGCACCACAACAGCATCACTAAGCACCACCACACCACCACTCAGCACCACCACAGCATCACTCAGCACCACCACAGCACCACCCCAGCATCACTCAGCACCAGCACAGCACCACCACAGCATCACTCAGCAACACCACAGCATCACTCAGCAATACCACAGCATCACTCAGCAACACCACAGCACCACTCAGCACCACCACAGCATCACTCAGCATCTCCACAGCATCACTCAGCACCACTACAGCACCACCACAGCATCACTCAGCACCACCACAGCATCACTTAGCACCACCACAGCATCACTCAACACCACCACTGCATCACTCAGCAGCACCACAGCACCACCACAGCATCACTCAGCACTACCCCAGCATCACTCAGCACCAGCACAGCACCACCACAGCATCACTCAGCACCACAACAGCACCACAACAGCATCACTCAGCACCACCACAGCACCACTCAGCACCACCACAGCATCACTCAGCACCACCACAGCACCACCCCAGCATCACTCAGCACCAGCACAGCACCACAACAGCATCACTCAGCAATACCACAGCATCACTCAGCAACACCACAGCATCATTCAGCAACATCACAGCACCACTCAGCACCACCCCATCATCACTCAGCACCACCACAGCATCACTCAGCACCACCACAGCATCACTTAGCACCACCACAGCATCACTTAGCACCACCACAGCATCACTCAGCACCACCCCAGCATCACTCAGCACCACCACAGCATCACTCAGCCCCACAACAGCACCACCCCAGCATCACTCAGCACCAGCACAGCACCACCACAGCATCACTCAGCAATACCACAGCATCACTCAGCAACACCACAGCATCACTCAACAACACCACAGCACCACTCAGCACCACCACAGCATCACTCAGCATCTCCACAGCATCACTCAGCACCACCACAGCATCACCACAGCATCACTCAGCACCACAACAGCACCACAACAGCATCAATCAGCACCACCACAGCACCACTCAGCACCACCACAGCATCACTCAGCACCACCACAGCACCACCCCAGCATCACTCAGCACCAGAACAGTACCACCACAGCATCACTCAGCATCACCACAGCATCACTCAGCACCAGCACAGCACCACTGAGCATCACCACAGCATCACTCAGCATCACCACAGCATCACTCAGCATCACCGCACCACCACTCAGCACCACCACACCACCACTCAGCACCACCACACCACCACTCAGCACCTCCACAGCATCACTCAGCACCACCACAGCATCACTTAGCACCACCACAGCATCACTAAGCACCACAACAGCATCACTAAGCACCACCACAAAACCACTCAGCACCACCACAGCACCAACCAAGCATCACTCAGCACCAGCCCAGCACCACAACAGCATCACTCAGCAACACCACAGCATCACTCAGCACCACCACAGCACCACTCAGCACCACCACAGCATCACTCAGCACCACCACAGCATTACTCAGCAACACCACAGCATCACTCAGCAACACAACAGCATCACTCAGCAACACCACAGCACCACCACAGCATCACTCAGCATCACTCAGCACCACCACAGCACCACAACAGCATCACTCAGCACCACCACAGCATCACTCAGCACCACCACAGCATCACTCAACACCAACACTGCATCACTCAGCACCACCACAGCATCACTCAGCACCACCACAGCATCACTTAGCACCACCACAGCATCACTCAGCACCACGCCAGCATCACTCAGCACCAGCACAGCACCACCACAGCATCACTCAGCACCACAACAGCACCACAACAGCATCACTAAGCACCACCACAACACCACTCAGCACCACCACAGCATCACTCAGCACCACCACAGCACCACCCCAGCATCACTCAGCACCAGCACAGCACCACCACAGCATCACTCAGCAATACCACAGCAGCACTCAGCAACACCACAGCATCACTCAGCAACACCACAGCACCACTCAGCACCACCACAGCATCACTCAGCATCTCCACAGCATCACTCAGCACCACCACAGCACCACCACAGCATCACTCAGCACCACCACAGCATCACTCAGCATCACCACAGCATCACTCAACACCACCACTGCATCACTCAGCACCACCACAGCACTGCCACAGCATCACTCAGCACCACCACAGCATCACTTAGCACCAACACAGCATCACTCAGGACCACCCCAGCATCACTCAGCACCAGCACAGCACCACCACAGCATCACTCAGCACCACAACAGCACCACAACAGCATCACTAAGCACCACCACAACAGCACTCAGCACCACCACAGCATTACTCAGCACCACCACAGCACCACCCCAGCATCACTCAGCACCAGCACAGCACCACCACAGCATCACTCAGCAACACCACAGCATCACTCAGCAATACCACAGCATCACTCAGCACCACCACACCACCACTCAGCACCACCACACCACCACTCAGCACCTCCACAGCATCACTCAGCACCACCACAGCATCACTTAGCACTACCACAGCATCACTAAGCACCACAACAGCATCACTAAGCACCACCACAACACCACTCAGCACCACCACAGCACCAACCAAGCATCACTCAGCACCAGCCCAGCACCACAACAGCATCACTCAGCAACACCACAGCATCACTCAGCACCACCACAGCACCACTCAGCACCACCACAGCATCACTCAGCACCACCACAGCATTACTCAGCAACACCACAGCATCACTCAGCAACACAACAACATCACTCAGCAACACCACAGCAGAACCACAGCATCACTCAGCATCACTCAGCACCACCACAGCACCACAACAGCATCACTCAGCACCAACACAGCATCACTCAGCACCACCACAGCATCACTCAACACCAACACTGCATCACTCAGCACCACCACAGCATCACTCAGCACCACCACAGCATCACTTAGCACCACCACAGCATCACTCATCACCACGCCAGCATCACTCAGCACCAGCACAGCACCACCACAGCATCACTCAGCACCACAACAGCACCACAACAGCATCACTAAGCACCACCACAACACAACTCACCATCACCACAGCATCACTCAGCAACACCACAGCACCACCCCAGCATCACTCAGCACCAGCACAGCACCACCACAGCATCACTCAGCAACACCACAGCATCACTCAGCAACACCACAGCATCACTCAGCAACACCACAGCACCACTCAGCACCACCACAGCATCACTCAGCATCTCCACAGCATCACTCAGCACCACCACAGCAACACCACAGCCTCACTCAGCACCAACACAGCATCACTCAGCATCACCACAGCATCACTCAACACCACCACTGCATCACTCAGCACCACCACAGCACTGCCACAGCATCACTCAGCACCACCATAGCATCACTTAGCACCAACACAGCATCACTCAGGACCACCCCAGCATCACTCAGCACCAGCACAGCACCACCACAGCATCACTCAGCACCACAACAGCACCACAACAGCATCACTAAGCACCACCACAACACCACTCAGCACCACCACAGCATCACTCAACACCAACACTGCATCACTCAGCACCACCACAGCATCACTCAGCACCACCACAGCATCACTTAGCACCACCACAGCATCACTCAGCACCACGCCAGCATCACTCAGCACCAGCACAGCACCACCACAGCATCACTCAGCACCACAACAGCACCACAACATCATCACTAATCACCACCACAACACCACTCAGCACCACCACAGCATCACTCAGCACCACCACAGCACCACCCCAGCATCACTCAGCACCAGCACAGCACCACCACAGCATCACTCAGCAATACCACAGCAGCACTCAGCAACACCACAGCATCACTCAGCAACACCACAGCACCACTCAGCACCACCACAGCATCACTCAGCATCTCCACAGCATCACTCAGCACCACCACAGCACCACCACAGCATCACTCAGCACCACCACAGCATCACTCAGCATCACCACAGCATCACTCAACACCACCACTGCATCACTCAGCACCACCACAGCACTGCCACAGCATCACTCAGCACCACCACAGCATCACTTAGCACCAACACAGCATCACTCAGGACCACCCCAGCATCACTCAGCACCAGCACAGCACCACCACAGCATCACTCAGCACCACAACAGCACCACAACAGCATCACTAAGCACCACCACAACAGCACTCAGCACCACCACAGCATTACTCAGCACCACCACAGCACCACCCCAGCATCACTCAGCACCAGCACAGCACCACCACAGCATCACTCAGCAACACCACAGCATCACTCAGCAATACCACAGCATCACTCAGCACCACCACACCACCACTCAGCACCACCACACCACCACTCAGCACCTCCACAGCATCACTCAGCACCACCACAGCATCACTTAGCACTACCACAGCATCACTAAGCACCACAACAGCATCACTAAGCACCACGACAACACCACTCAGCACCACCACAGCACCAACCAAGCATCACTCAGCACCAGCCCAGCACCACAACAGCATCACTCAGCAACACCACAGCATCACTCAGCACCACCACAGCACCACTCAGCACCACCACAGCATCACTCAGCACCACCACAGCATTACTCAGCAACACCACAGCATCACTCAGCAACACAACAACATCACTCAGCAACACCACAGCACAACCACAGCATCACTCAGCATCACTCAGCACCACCACAGCACCACAACAGCATCACTCAGCACCAACACAGCATCACTCAGCACCACCACAGCATCACTCAACACCAACACTGCATCACTCAGCACCACCACAGCATCACTCAGCACCACCACAGCATCACTTAGCACCACCACAGCATCACTCAGCACCACGCCAGCATCACTCAGCACCAGCACAGCACCACCACAGCATCACTCAGCACCACAACAGCACCACAACAGCATCACTAAGCACCACCACAACACACCTCAGCACCACCACAGCATCACTCAGCACCACCACAGCACCACCCCAGCATCACTCAGCACCAGCACAGCACCACCACAGCATCACTCAGCAACACCACAGCATCACTCAGCAACACCACAGCATCACTCAGCAACACCACAGCACCACTCAGCACCACCACAGCATCACTCAGCATCTCCACAGCATCACTCAGCACCACCACAGCACCACCACAGCATCACTCAGCACCACCACAGCATCACTCAGCATCACCACAGCATCACTCAACACCACCACTGCATCACTCAGCACCACCACAGCACTGCCACAGCATCACTCAGCACCACCATAGCATCACTTAGCACCAACACAGCATCACTCAGGACCACCCCAGCATCACTCAGCACCAGCACAGCACCACCACAGCATCACTCAGCACCACAACAGCACCACAACAGCATCACTAAGCACCACCACAACACCACTCAGCACCACCACAGCATTACTCAGCACCACCACAGCACCACCCCAGCATCACTCAGCACCAGCACAGCACCACCACAGCATCACTCAGCACCACCACAGCATCACTCTGCAATACCACAGCATCACTCAGCAACCACACAGCACCACTCAGCACCACCACAGCATCACTCAGCATCTCCACAGCATCACTCAGCACCACCACAGCACCACCACAGCATCACTCAGCACCACCACAGCATCACTTAGCACCACCACAGCATCACTCAACACCACCACTGCATCACTCAGCACCACCACAGCACCACCACAGCATCACTTAGCACCACCACAGCATCACTTAGCACCACCACAGCATTACTCAACACCACCCCAGCATCACTCAGCACCAGTCCAGCACCACCACAGCATCACTCAGCACCACAACAGCACCGCAAAAGCATCACTCAGCACCACCACAGCACCACTCAGCACCACCACAGCATCACTAAGCACCACAACAGCATCACTAAGCACCACCACAACACCACTCAGCACCACCACAGCACCAACCAAGCATCACTCAGCACCAGCCCAGCACCACAACAGCATCACTCAGCAACACCACAGCATCACTCAGCACCACCACAGCACCACTCAGCACCACCACAGCATCACTCAGCACCACAACAGCATTACTCAGCAACACCACAGCATCACTCAGCAACACAACAACATCACTCAGCAACACCACAGCACAACCACAGCATCACTCAGCATCACTCAGCACCACCACAGCACCACAACAGCATCACTCAGCACCAACACAGCATCACTCAGCACCACCACAGCATCACTCAACACCAACACTGCATCACTCAGCACCACCACAGCATCACTCAGCACCACCACAGCATCACTTAGCACCACCACAGCATCACTCAGCACCACGCCAGCATCACTCAGCACCAGCACAGCACCACCACAGCATCACTCAGCACCACAACAGCACCACAACAGCATCACTAAGCACCACCACAACACACCTCAGCACCACCACAGCATCACTCAGCACCACCACAGCACCACCCCAGCATCACTCAGCACCAGCACAGCACCACCACAGCATCACTCAGCAACACCACAGCATCACTCAGCAACACCACAGCATCACTCAGCAACACCACAGCACCACTCAGCACCACCACAGCATCACTCAGCATCTCCACAGCATCACTCAGCACCACCACAGCACCACCACAGCATCACTCAGCACCACCACAGCATCACTCAGCATCACCACAGCATCACTCAACACCACCACTGCATCACTCAGCACCACCACAGCACTGCCACAGCATCACTCAGCACCACCATAGCATCACTTAGCACCAACACAGCATCACTCAGGACCACCCCAGCATCACTCAGCACCAGCACAGCACCACCACAGCATCACTCAGCACCACAACAGCACCACAACAGCATCACTAAGCACCACCACAACACCACTCAGCACCACCACAGCATTACTCAGCACCACCACAGCACCACCCCAGCATCACTCAGCACCAGCACAGCACCACCACAGCATCACTCAGCACCACCACAGCATCACTCAGCAATACCACAGCATCACTCAGCAACCACACAGCACCACTCAGCACCACCACAGCATCACTCAGCATCTCCACAGCATCACTCAGCACCACCACAGCACCACCACAGCATCACTCAGCACCACCACAGCATCACTTAGCACCACCACAGCATCACTCAACACCACCACTGCATCACTCAGCACCACCACAGCACCACCACAGCATCACTTAGCACCACCACAGCATCACTTAGCACCACCACAGCATTACTCAACACCACCCCAGCATCACTCAGCACCAGTCCAGCACCACCACAGCATCACTCAGCACCACAACAGCACCGCAAAAGCATCACTCAGCACCACC
Organism: Calotriton arnoldi; assembly: GCA_963921515.1. Taxonomy (NCBI): domain Eukaryota; kingdom Metazoa; phylum Chordata; class Amphibia; order Caudata; family Salamandridae; genus Calotriton; species Calotriton arnoldi. The sequence goes on from CAWUFW010006987.1 coordinate 903,023, forward strand.
ACAGCACCACTCAGCACCACCACAGCATCACTCAGCACTACCACAGCATCACTCATCACCACCACAGCACCACTCAGCATCACCACAGCATCACTCAGCATCACCACAGCATCACTCAGCACCACACAGCATCACTCAACACCACCACTGCATCACTCAGCACCACCACAGCACTACCACAGCATCACTCAGCACGACCACCGCATCACTTAGCACCACCACAGCATCACTCAGCACCACCCCAGCATCACTCAGCACCAGCACAGCACCACCACAGCATCACTCAGCACCACAACAGCATCACTAAGCACCACCATAACGCCACTCAACACCACCACTGCATCACTCAGCACCACCACAGCACCACAACAGCATCACTTAGCACCACCACAGCATCACTCAGCACCACCCCAGCATCACTCAGCACCAGCACAGCACCACCACAGCATCACTCAGCACCACCACAGCACCACCCCAGCATCACTCAGCACCAGCACAGCACCACCACAGCATCACTCAGCAACACCACAGCATCACTCAGCAACACCACAGCATCACTCAGCAACATCACAGCACCACTCAGCACCACCACATCATCACTCAGCATCTCCACAGCATCACTCAGCACCACCACAGCATCACTCAGCACCACCACAGCATCACTCAACACTACCACTGCATCACTCAGCACCACCACAGCATCACTTAGCACCACCACAGCATCACTTAGCACCACCACAGCATCACTCAGCACCATCCCAGCATCACTCAGCACCACAACAGCATCACTCAGCACCACCACAGCACCACAACAGCATCACTAAGCACCACCACAACACCACTCAGCACCACCACAGCATCACTCAGCACCACCCCAGCATCACTCAGCACCAGCACAGCACCACCACAGCATCACTCAGCAACACAACAGCATCACTCAGCAACACAACAGCATCACTCAGCAACACCACAGCATCACTCAGGAACACCACAGCACCACTCAGCACCACCACAACATCACTCAGCATCTCCACAGCATCACTCAGCACCACCACAGCACTACAACAGCATCACTTAGCACCACCACAGCATCACTCAACACCACCACTGAATCACTCAGCACCACCACAGCACCACCACAGCCTCACTCAGCACCACCACAGCATCACTTAGCAACACCACAGCATCACTCAGCACCACCCCAGCATCACTCAGCACCAGCACAGCACCACCACTGCATCACTCAGCACCACAACAGCATCACTCAGCACCACCACAGCACCACTCAGCACCACCACAGCATCACTCAGCACCACCCCAGCATCACTCAGCACCAGTACAGTACCACCACAGCATCACTCAGCACCACCACAGCATCACTCAGCACCACCACAGCACCACTCAGCATCACCACAGCATCACTCAGCATTACCACAGCATCACTCAGCATCACCACACCACCACTCAGCACCACCACACCACCACTCAGCACCACCACACCACCAATCAGCACCTCCACAGCATCACTCAGCACTACCACAGCATCACTTAGCACCACCACAGTATCACTAAGCACCACATTAGCATCACTAAGCACCACCACAACACCACTCAGAACCACGACAGCACCACCCAAGCATCACTCAGCACCAGCACAGCACCACCACAGCATCACTCAGTAACACCACAGCACCACTCAGCACAACCACAGCACCACTCAGCACCACCACAGCATCACTCAGCACCACCACAGCATTACTCAGCAACACCACAGCATCACTCAGCAACACAACAGCATCACTCAGCACCACCACAGCACCACCACAGCATCACTCAGCACGACCACAGCACCACCACAGCATCACTCAGCACCACCACAGCATCACTCAGCACCACCACAGCATCACTCAACACCAACACTGCATCACTTAGCACCACCACTCCACCACCACAGCATCACTTAGCACCACCACAGCATCCCTTAGCATCACTCAGCACCACCACAGCACCACCACAGCATCACTCAGCACCACCACAGCATCACTCAGCACCAACACAGCATCACTCAACACCAACACTGCATCACTCAGCACCACCACAGCACCACCCCAGTGTTAGACCTGTCAGCCCTAGGGTGGTCTTGCCCTTTTTTTTTTCCTTTGCGCCTCATTTTTGCTACCGTATTTTTACTGGACCTAGGTCTCCGGGCGCCTTACCACTGCTAGCCAGTGCTGAGGTGCAGGTGCTCTCTCTCACTCAAGATGGCTGCCACAGGCCCCTGCTACTGCAGAGGGGCCTTACACGCATACACACTAGTAGCCAGGGTCAGGCTGGGACATAGGGATACAGTATCCATTCCGTCCCCGCCTCTGGGCCACATAGCCAGACATGTAGAAGGTTCCAGAACCTTCCGGGCTGTGGGAGGAGTTATGTTTTGCCGCCTTTGGGAGAGTCACCTGACCTAGGGGTATAAAAGGTTTGGAGGGAAAACTTTCTAGTCAGTTGATGAGGCACCACTGAACCTGGGAGAACCTCCGCCGGAGTACAGGCTTTAGGGCCTAGGGGAGACCTACACTACTGCTGCTGACAGGGCTGAGGCCCTGCTGTAGTAAGATAGCTGAGGAACGCCCACCACCCACTGACCTTGCCCAGTGTGAGGGGACCCAGGAACCACCTTCAGCGTGGGGGAGGAACCTCAAGCACTCCCAGACCACCAACTCATCCCCCCTCATAAGAAGAAAATTCTGACAAGACACTTTGACAAGAAACTTATAATAAAGAACTTCTGACAAGAAACTCCTAACCAGAAGCGCCTAAGAAGCAACCAAGCTGGAACAGTCGCCAGACACCTTAATTTGAGAAGGCCTGACCGTCCAGCAAGGCCTAAAGCCTAAAATGCCCAACTGGGGATCACCAGGTAAAGCGCCGTACCCTGAAGCGCTAGACCTTCACCCCCTATTCATTTCTGCCTGCTGCTGGGCTGCCCCCAAGTACTTTTCCAGTCAGCCCTGCCCACAGGCTGCTGGTGCATCCTGCGTTCTGCCGCCCCTCAGGTCACTGACCTTGTGAGGAGATCACCGCCGCGGCCGCCGCCGCCTGAGGAGAAGTGCCGTGTGGTGAGGTGTGCCGTCGCGCCCTCACCGGAGGAAGCGCTGAGGTGAGGGAAGCCCCTCAGGTGTGTGTGGTGAGATGCGCCGTCCGCGCCCTCACCGAAGCCTCCAGAAACTTGCCCCAAATTATTGCCACCGGGCCCAGGGCCCCACCGCCGCGGCCGAAGAAATCACCCCCGCCGCCGTCGCGGCTGAAGAAATCACCCCCGCCGCCGTTGCGGCGGAAGAAATCACCAGCGAGGCCTCCAGGCCCGCGCCGACGCCGTTGCCGAGCAACCGGGGACGCCGGGCGCGCACCCAGGAAGGCCGCGCCGCAGTGGGCGCCCGGCTCCAGGCACGCCCCCAGCGCCCGACGGAGGCCGAGGGAGAGCCCCGGCCGTGCAGATGGAGGCGGGGAGCCGGCCGAAGAGGACTGCCGGCTCCCGCTCCCTTCCCCGAAGTCCCGGAAGCCCGCAGCCTCACTCAACTGATCCCGGGGGCCGGAGGAGGGTGATACCGGCCCCCGCAACGTGCCGCACAGTCACTCCCCAATCCCGGGGGCCGGAGGAAGGTGATACCGGCCCCCGCAACGACCCGTCATTCCGGCCAGAAGGCCGAGGTACCCCGACCGGGCCCCGCCCTCCATAACATGGGCCGGGCCTGGAGTGAGCCAGTCGCTAAGAAGCGCGACCAACGACCGAGCATAAGGTGAGCCCAGGAGGCCCCTAGGGCCCACAAAAACGCCACTGGGGGCCGGGGGCCACCATTAACCCCTACATGAACCGTGTAACTTTCCCCATGAGGTGAGGCCCCGGAGAGGAGTGGGCCTAGCCTGGAGTTAACCCCTGAGGGACACAAAAGCCCCAGAATACAGGACATGTTGAGGGGTTCCCCACAGTGTTTAGTAATTTAATGCAGATGCCTATTGTAATTACTGCCTAGGCCTAGGCTGATAACTGCCAAGTCTTTACCACAGGGGGAAAGTGTTTAATTGAAGTGAGCTAAAGTGTACACCGCCAAGAGTTGAAGTGTTTTATGTTACAGGTGTACTGGAATTGCGACGCCCACTGTACTGAATGTGGGTGCGCCTAGATTAATGCAGGCCTATTGAAATGTAACGTGAAAAGCCTTCTTTTAAGTAATTGAATATTCTTGAAGTACTGCATGTTTAGGCCCATGTTTATTTAACGCACCTTGAGATCATTATTAAGTGCTACGTTTAAGAGATAATTCCTGCGGCCTCTTAGTGGCCTACAATGTTGATGAGCTATGATGCTTTATTTAAAATGTGCACCAGTTGAGTAATGCAATGATTTGAAATGTAGATCTGAATTAACCTGCCTCATCTGATGCCAACTTGATTTATATAAAAGATCTTGATTTTAAATATACAAGCCTGGTGTGGTGTCATGTTATTGCGTTCGCATTTCTGAGTCAAAGTAAGAGTGTGCTGCACAACTGCCTTACACATTGCCTTCGCGTGCTTTCCCCGCTTCGCGCCATGCTACCGTGCTGGACTCGGTAACCCCGGTTCCAACATTTGGTGTTCAGCGGTTGGATAAGGACTGGTGTTTGTGCAGCACCCTACAGTGACTCAGTGTGCGCCGCAATTAGACACCTATTGTAATGCAAGTGCTAGGAATTCTTTTATGATTGCCAATTGTGTACATTCCTGCGTTAGACCTGCTACCTACAGTCTAGAACCCTTTCCCTAAATTGTCTGGGACCCCACCTAGGAGGATGGAGTTGGAGTTAGCCAACCTAGAAAGGTATACGGTGACACAGCTCAAGGAGTTCTGCCTAGAGAGGGGGGTGGCCGTCAAGCGAGGTGCCAGGAAGGGGGTGCTTCAGAAAGCTTTGAGGGCATGGGTAATGGCCCACCCGGAGGGAAGAGGGGATGAGGAGCAGGGGGAGACAGACAACCCAGAAGAACTGGACCTACTGTACATTGATGTTAGTGAGAATGTGTTGCCAGGAAGACGTTCCAGGGCAGGCAGTAGTGCGTCAGGGGGGAGTTTGTCGGCAGAGGAATTTGAGGATAGGAGGGAGGAGAGGCAATTAACATTAGAACTTGCTAGGATGGAAAGAGAAGGAGAACAGGCAAGGCTAGCCATGGAGGAAAGGAATCTTGCGCATGAGCTTAGCCTGAAGGAACTAGAGCTCCGAGCCTTGCAGATGGAGATGCAGGGCAAAGTGAATGGTGGCAGCGTACCTGCTGGAGTTCCACAGGAGCCCAAATTCTATCTACCAAGAGAGGTGATAGCCAGTTTTAGTGTAGGTGATGACATCGATAAGTGGTTGGCGGCGTACGAGGTAGCTTTGGTGGCCCATAGAGTTCCTGAGAGCTACTGGGGAGGGGGTCTTTACAGGTACATACCTCCACTAGTAAGGGACACACTTTTAACTTTGGATAAGGGGGAGCAGACTAACTACCCTATCATGAAGGAGACCCTGCTCAAGAAGTTTGGCCTCACCCCAGAGAAGTACCGCCAAAAGTTCCGCAACAGCCACAAGCTTCACACACAAAACTGGGTGGATTTTTATGATTATGCCCGGAAGGCATTGGAGGGTTGGGTGCGTGGCAGCAACGTTGACAATTACAAAGGACTGTATGACCTGTTCTTGAGAGAGCTCCTCCTAGAGAAATGTTTTCCGGAGCTGCGCCAGTACTTGGTGGACCGCAAGCTGACCAATCCTAGGGAGCTTGCAGAGGAGGCAGACACGTGGGTCAGCACTCGGGTGTCCCACAAGGGAGCCGGGCGGACCCCGAAAGGTGGACAGGGGCTCCTCCAGAAGAAAGAGGGGAGATAAAAAGAGGGAGTTCTTTAAAGGCCCCCAAAATAGACCGCCTGGGAGAGGGGTAGGTTCCCCATCCCAATCTGGATTCCAGAAACCCACTTACCCTGACAGGAGTCAGCAGCCCAGAACTGTCCGGTGCTACGAGTGCGGGGAGGTTGGACATTACAAGGGGATCCCCAGTGTCGCAAGAGAACCCCAGCCCCCACAGGAGGTAAGAGCCCGGGGTGGCCAGTGTAGCGCTTGGGGAGGAGTTGTCCCTAGGTAGGGGAGGTGAGTGGACAGGCTTGACCTTAGTTTCCCTGGGGGATGAGAGATCATCCCACGGGTTCAGGTACCCGCGAACACTGCCAAGTATCGGCAGAGGGTCCTGGTGAACGGGGAGGAGGTGGAGGCTCTGAGGGACACAGGTGCCAGCATGACGATGGTGAGGCGTCAGCTGGTGTCCCCAGAGCAGGTGATTCCTGAGGAATTCCACCCGGTTGTGATGGCTGATAATAGCCTGGGTCATTACCCCGTGGCCCAAGTTCCCTTTGAGTGGGGAGGAGTATCAGGTCTGTTGAAGGTTGCGGTAAGCCCTGCCATGCCAGTTGACTGTCTGCTGGGTAACGACTTGGAACATACTGCCTGGAGGGAGGTAGAGTTCAATGCCCATGCTGAGATGTTGGGATTACCAGGATGGACTTGCGTCGTCACGCGGTCCATGGCTGCCCGACAAGGAACTCAGCCCGGGTTGGAGCCTGAAATAATGGCCCAGCCCACTGCTGGACGAGGAGATGTCCAGGAGGAGACACCCGGTGAGATGGATGGGGAGCCCGCGGAGGTGACCCCGGAGTCCGCTGAGGTGGTTGGTGTTCCCGGGGGGGACCTGCCGACCCCTGCAGAGTGGCAGGTGGAAGGAGGGCATACCCGGGAGGAATTTTGCCGGGCGCAGAAGCAGTGCCCTACGCTTGAAGGCATGCGGCAACAGGCCGAAGCCCAAGCAGCTGGAACCGAGACTGGTAACTACCATGTCTACTGGGAGGATGGTCTCCTCTACAGTGAGCCTAAGGCTCCGGTGCATGGGTCATCAAGGGCCGTGGTGGTCCCCCAATGCTACCGAGCCTTTCTGCTAGAATTGGCACACGAAATACCACTAGCAGGACACCTGGGCCAGGACAAGACGTTTGCGCGTCTGGTCCCACATTTTTACTGGCCCAGGATGCGCGTCACTTCTGACACTTTTTGCAAGACTTGCACCACTTGCCAAGCGAGCGGCAAGACAGGGACTAAAGTGAAGGTCCCTCTGGAACCTCTCCCAGTTGTCGATACCCCTTTTGAGCGGGTAGGGATTGACATTGTCGGGCCATTGGACCCGCCGACTTCAGCGGGACATAGGTTCATTTTGGTGCTGGTAGACCACGCCACCCGGTACCCGGAGGCAATCCCTCTGAGGACCATCACTGCACCGGTGGTGGCGCGGGCCCTGATGGGAATTTTTACCCGAGTGGGATTCCCCAAGGTCGTGGTGTCAGATAGGGGCACGAATTTCATGTCGGCCTACATGCAGGCCATGTGGAAGGAGTGTGGAGTGACCTACCGGTTCTCCACTCCTTACCACCCCCAGACGAACGGGCTCATGGAGCGCTTTAACAAAACCTTGAAGGGGATGATCAGGAGCCTACCCGAGGACTTGAGAAGAAAGTGGGACGTCCTCTTACCCTGTCTGCTCTTCTCCTACCGAGAGGTGCCGCAGAAGGGGGTCGGTTTCAGCCCCTTTGAGCTGCTCTATGGCCACCCCGTTCGGGGCCCCTCAGTCTTGTAAAGGAGGGGTGGGAGAAGTCTTCCTCGAAGCTTCCCCGTGATGTGGTCAGCTATATGCTGGCATTCCGCAGCCAAGTGGCCAAGCTGTGGAAGGAGGCCTCGGACAACCTAGAGGCTAGTCAAGCCGTCATGAAGAAATGGTATGACCGGAACGCGCAGACGGTAGAGTTGGACGCTGGACAGAAGGTGTGGGTCATGGAGCCAGGAGAGCTTAGCGCCCTCCAGGACCGGTGGACTGGGCCGTTTGAGATCTTGGAAAGGAGAGGCCAGACCACATATGTCGTCGATGTGAAGACCCCACGTCAACCCCACAGGGTGTTCCACGTCAACCGCCTGAAGCCCCACCAGGAGCGTTCAGAGCTCACTCTCCTAATGATAACAGATGGAAGTGAGGAGGAGGAGAGTGAGCCTCTTCCAGACCTTCTGGCGGCCCATGAGAAGGATGGTTCGGTAGAGGAGTGGTCCTCGCCCCATCCTTGACCCCAGAGCAACAGAGGGACTGCCGCCAGGTCTTGGGGCAGTACGCCTCGTTGTTCTCCCTCACGCCTGGGATCACGCACCTGTGTACCCATGATGTGGACACAGGGGACAGTCCGCCAGTAAAAACCAAGTTTTACCGGCTGTCCGATAAAGTCAAGGCTAGTATCCAGGGTGAGGTTACCAAGATGCTAGAACTGGGGGTGATTGAGCCTTCCAGTAGCCCTTGGGCTAGTCCGGTGGTGTTGGTGCCGAAAGCGGCCCCACCGGGCACCACACCAGAACTTCAGTTCTGTGTGGATTACCGAGGACTCAACTCAGTCACAAAGACCGACGCTCACCCGATCACTCGGGCGGATGAGCTCATTGACCGGCTGGGAGCAGCCCGATATCTGAGTACCATTGATTTGACGTCAGGCTATTGGCAGATCGCCATGGCGGAAGGAGCAAGGGAGAAGACTGCGTTCTCCACCCCCGAGGGCCACTTTCAATTTCGGGTGATGCCCTTCGGGTTGAAAAATGCTCCAGCCACTTTCCAGCGGTTGGTGAACCAGGTGCTGTCTGGCCTAGAGGCCTTCTCTGCTGCCTACCTGGATGACATAGCTGTCTTCAGTAGCATCTGGGAGGACCATCTGGAGCATCTCCAGGAGGTGCTTCAGGCTCTGCAACGGGCTGGTCTAACCATCAAGGCCAGCAAGTGCCAGATTGGACAGGGATCTGTCGTGTACCTGGGACATCTGGTGGGCGGAGGTAAGGTGCAACCCCTCCAAGCCAAGATTGAGACCATCTTGGCCTGGGAGCCCCCCAAGACCCAAACGGAGGTCCGAGCTTTTCTCGGCCTCACGGGGTACTACCGCCGGTTCGTCAAGGGATATGGAACCATCGTGGGCCCATTGACGGAATTAACTTCAAAGAAGCAGCCACGCAGAGTCATCTGGATGGCTGCCTGCCAGGAAGCCTTTGAGACCCTCAAACGTGCAATGTGCACCGCACCGATGCTCAGGACTCCAGACTTTGGACGGGAATTTATCGTGCAGACAGATGCTTCTGAGCATGGCATAGGAGCTGTGCTCTCGCAGCTGAATGACGATGGCCAAGACCAGCCAGTGGCCTTCATTTCCCGAAGACTACTCCCCAGGGAACAGCGGTGGAGTACCATCGAACGAGAAGCCTTTGCCGTGGTTTGGGCTGTAAAGAAGTTGAGGCCATACCTTTTTGGTTGTCACTTCCTGATCCAGACCGACCACAGACCTCTTCGCTGGCTCATGCAGATGAGAGGCGAAAACCCCAAATTGTTGAGGTGGTCCATTTCCCTCCAGGGGATGGACTTTCGGGTGGAACATCGACCCGGTGTAGACCACGCTGACGGTCTCTCCCGGTTTTTCCGCCTTAGCGACGAGAACTCCCTAGAGGTTGGGAAGCTCTCCCCTCTTTCGGCTGGGGGGGACGCGTGTTAGACCTGTCAGCCCTAGGGTGGTCTTGCCCTGTTTTTTTCCCTTTGCGCCTCATTTTTGCCACCGTATTTTTACTGGACCTAGGTCTCCGGGCGCCTTACCACTGCTAGCCAGTGCTGAGGTGCAGGTGCTCTCTCTCACTCAAGATGGCTGCCACAGGCCCCTGCTACTGCACAGGGGCCTTACACGCATACACACTAGTAGCCAGGGTCAGGCTGGGACATAGGGATACAGTATCCATTCCGTCCCCGCCTCTGGGCCACATAGCCAGACATGTAGAAGGTTCCAGAACCTTCCGGGCTGTGGGAGGAGTTATGTTTTGCCGCCTTTGGGAGAGTCACCTGACCTAGGGGTATAAAAGGTTTGGAGGGAAAACTTTCTAGTCAGTTGATGAGGCACCACTGAACCTGGGAGAACCTCCGCCGGAGTACAGGCTTTAGGGCCTAGGGGGGAGACCTACACTACTGCTGCTGACAGGGCTGAGGCCCTGCTGTAGTAAGATAGCTGAGGAACGCCCACCAGCCACTGACCTTGCCCAGTGTGAGGGGACCCAGGGAACCACCTTCAGCGTGCGGGGAGGAACCTCAAGCACTCCCAGACCACCAACTCATCCCCCCCCTCATAAGAAGAAAATTCTGACAAGACACTTTGACAAGAAACTTATAATAAAGAACTTCTGACAAGAAACTCCTAACCAGAAGCGCCTAAGAAGCAACCAAGCTGGAGCAGTCGCCAAACACCTTAATTTGAGAAGGCCTGACCGTCCAGCAAGGCCTAAAGCCTAAACTGCCCAACTGGGGATCACCAGGTAAAGCGCCGTACCCTGAAGCGCTAGACCTTCACCCCCTATTCATTTCTGCCTGCTGCTGGGCTGCCCCCAAGTACTTTTCCAGTCAGCCCTGCCCACAGGCTGCTGGTGCACCCTGCGTTCTGCCGCCCCTGAGGTCACTGACCTTGTGAGGAGATCACCGCCGCGGCCGCCGCCGCCTGAGGAGAAGTGCCGTGTGGTGAGGTGCGCCGTCGCGCCCTCACCGGAGGAAGCGCTGAGGTGAGGGAAGCCCCTCAGGTGTGTGTGGTGAGGTGCGCTGTCCGCGCCCTCACCGAAGCCTCCAGAAACTTGCCCCAAATTATTTCCACCGGGCCCAGGGCCCCACCGCCGCCGTCGCGGCCGAAGAAATCACCCCCGCCGCCGTCGCGGCTGAAGAAATCACCCCCGCCGCCGTTGCGGCGGAAGAAATCACCAGCGAGGCCTCCAGGCCCCGCCGACGCCGTTGCCGAGCAACCGGGGACGCCGGGCGCGCACCCAGGAAGGCCGCGCCGCAATTGGGCGCCGGCTCCAGGCACGCCCCCAGCGCCGACGGAGGCCGAGGGAGAGCCCCGGCCGTGCAGAGGGAGGCGGGGAGCCGGCCGAAGAGGACTGCCGGCTCCTGCTCCCTTCCCCGAAGTCCCGGAAGCCCGCAGCCTCACTCACCTGATCCCGGGGGCCGGAGGAGGGTGATACCGGCCCCCGCAACGTGCCGCACAGTCACTCCCCAATCCCGGAGGCCGGAGGAAGGTGATACCGGCCCCCGCAACGACCTGTCATTCCGGCCAGAAGGCCGAGGTACCCCGACCGGGCCCCGCCCTCCATAACACGGGCCGGGCCTGGAGTGAGCCAGTCGCTAAGAAGTGCGACCAACGACCGAGCATAAGGTGAGCCCAGGAGGCCCCTAGGGCCCACAAAAATGCCACTGGGGGCCGGGGGCCACCATTAACCCCTACATGAACCGTGTAACTTTCCCCATGAGGCGAGGCCCCGGAGAGGAGTGGGCCTAGCCTGGAGTTAACCCCTGAGGGACACAAAAGCCCCAGAATACAGGACATGTTGAGGGGTTCCCCACAGTGTTTAGTAATTTAATGCAGATGCCTATTGTAATTACTGCCTAGGCCTAGGCTGATAACTGCCAAGTCTTTACCACAGGGGGAAAGTGTTTAATTGAAGTGAGCTAAAGTGTACACCGCCAAGAGTTGAAGTGTTTTATGTTACAGGTGTACTGGAATTGCGACGCCCACTGTACTGAGTGTGGGTGCGCCTAGATTAATGCAGGCCTATTGAAATGTAACGTGAAAAGCCTTCTTTTAAGTAATTGAATATTCTTGAAGTACTGCATGTTTAGGCCCATGTTTATTTAACGCACCTTGAGATCATTATTAAGTGCTACGTTTAAGAGATAATTCCTGCGGCCTCTTAGTGGCCTACAATGTTGATGAGCTATGATGCTTTATTTAAAATGTGCACCAGTTGAGTAATGCAATGATTTGAAATGTAGATCTGAATTAACCTGCCTCATCTGATGCCAACTTGATTTATATAAAAGATCTTGATTTTAAATATACAAGCCTGGTGTGGTGTCATGTTATTGCGTTCGCATTTCTGAGTCAAAGTAAGAGTGTGCTGCACAACTGCCTTACACATTGCCTTCGCGTGCTTTCCCCCGCTTCGCGCCATGCTACCGTGCTGGACTCGGTAACCCCGGTTCCAACACCCAGCATCACTCAGCACCAGCACAGCACCACCACAGCATCACTCAGCAACACCACAGCATCACTCAGCAATACCACAGCATCACTCAGCAACACCACAGCACCACTCAGCACCACCACAGCATCACTCAGCATCTCCACAGCATCACTCAGCACCACAACAGCACCACCACAGCATCACTCAGCACCACCACAGCATCACTCAACACCACCACTGCATCACTCAGCACCACCACAGCACCACAACAGCATCACTTAGCACCACCACAGCATCACTTAGCACCACCACAGCATCACTTAGCACCACCACAGCATCACTCAGCACCAGCACAGCACCACCACAGCATCACTCAGCACCACAACAGCACAGCAAAAGCATTACTCAGCACCACCACAGCACCACTCAGCACCACCACAGCACCACTCAGCACCACCACAGCATCACTCAGCACCACCACAGCACCACTCAGCATCACCACAGCATCACTCAGCATCACCACAGCATCACCACAGCATCACTCAGCACCACCACAGCATCACTCAACACCACCACTGCATCACTCAGCACCACCACAGCACTACCACAGCATCACTCAGCACCACCACCGCATCACTTAGCACCACCACAGCATGACTCAGCACCACCCCAGCATCACTCAGCACCAGCACAGCACCACCACAGCATCACTCAGCACCACAACAGCACCACAACAGCATCACTAAGCACCACCACAGCACCACTCAACACCACCACTGCATCACTCAGCACCACCACAGCACCACCACAGCATCACTCAGCACCACAACAGCATCACTTAGCACCACCACAGCATCACTCAGCACCACCCCAGCATCACTCAGCACCAGCACAGCACCACCACAGCATCACTCAGCACCACAACAGCACCACAACAGCATCACTCAGCACCACCACAGCACCACTCAGCACCACCACAGCATCACTCAGCACCACCACAGCACCACCCCAGCATCACTCAGCACCAGCACAGCACCACCACAGCATCACTCAGCAACACCACAGCATCACTCAGCAACACCACAGCATCACTCAGCAACATCACAGCACCACTCAGCACCACCACAGCATCACTCAGCATCTCCACAGCATCACTCAGCACCACCACAGCATCACTCAGCATCACTCAGCACCACCACAGCATCACTCAACACTACCACTGCATCACTCAGCACCACCACAGCATCACTTAGCACCACCACAGCATCACTTAGCACCACCACAGCATCACTCAGCACCACCCCAGCATCACTCAGCACCACCACAGCATCACTCAGCACCACAACAGCACCACAACAGCATCACTCAGCACCACAACAGCATCACTAAGCACCACCACAACACCACTCAGCACCACCACAGCATCACTCAGCACCACCCCAGCATCACTAAGCACCGGCACAGCACCACCACAGCATCACTCAGCAACACCACAGCATCACTCAGCAACACCACAGCACCACTCAGCACCATCACAACATCACTCAGCATCTCCACAGCATCACTCAGCACCACCACAGCACCACCACAGCATCCCTCAGCACCACCACAACATCACTCAACACCACCACTGAATCACTCAGCACCACCACAGCACCACCACAGCATCACTCAGCACCACCACAGCATCACTTAGCACCACCACAGCATCACTCAGCACCACAACAGCATCACTCAGCACCACCACAGCATCACAACAGCATCACTCAGCACCACCACAGCATCACTCAGCACCACCACAGCACCACTCAGCACCAACACAGCATCACTCAGCACCACCACAGCATCACTCAACACCACCACTGCATCACTCAACACCACCACTGCATCACTCAGCACCACCACAGCACCACCACAGCATCACTCAGCACCACCACAGCATCACTTAGCACCACCACAGCAGCACTCAGCACCACCCCAGCATCACTCAGCACCAGCACAGCACTACCACAGCATCACTCAGCACCACAACAGCACCACAACAGCATCACTAAGCACCACCACAACAGCACTCAGCACCACCACAGCATCACTCAGCACCACCACAGCACCACCCCAGCATCACTCAGCACCAGCACAGCACCACCACAGCATCACCACAGCATCACTCAGCACCGCCACAGCATCACTTAGCACCACCACAGCATCACTCAGCACCACCACAGCATCACTCAGCACCAGCACAGCACCACCACAGCATCACTCAGCACCACAACAGCACCACAACAGCATCACTAAGCACCACCACAACACCACTCAGCACCACCACAGCATCACTCAGCACCACCCCAGCATCACTCTGCACCAGCACAGCACCACCACAGCATCACTCAGCAACACCACAGCATCACTCAGCAACACCACAGCACCACTCAGCACCACCACAGCATCACTCAGCATCTCCACAGCATCACTCAGCACTACCACAGCATCACTCAGCACCACCACAGCATCACTCAACACCACCACTGAACCACTCAGCACCACCACAGCATCACTCAGCACCACCACAGCATCACTTAGCACCACCACAGCATCACTCAGCACCACCCCAGCATCACTCAGCACCAGCACAGCATCACCACAGCATCACTCAGCACCACAACAGCACCACAACAGCATCACTCAGCACCACCACAGCACCACTCAGCACCACCACAGCATCACTCAGCACCACCACTCAGCACCACCACAGCATCACCCCAGCATCATCACTCAGCACCACCACAGCATCACTCAGCACCACCACAGCACCACTCAGCATCACCACAGCATCACTCAGCATCACCACAGCATCACTCAGCATCACCACACCACCACTCAGCACCACCACACCACCACTCAGCACCTCCACAGCATTACTCAGCACCACCACAGCATCACTTAGCACCACCACGGCATCACTCAGCACCACCCCAGCATCACTCAGCACCAGCACAGCACCACAACAGCATCACTCAGCACCACAACAGCACCACAACAGCATCACTAAGCACCACCACAACAGCACTCAGCACCACCACAGCATCACTCAGCACCACCACAGCACCACCCCAGCATCACTCAGCACCAGCACAGCACCACCACAGCATCACCACAGCATCACTCAGCACCACCACAGCATCACTTAGCACCACCACAGCATCACTCAGCACCACCACAGCATCACTCAGCACCACCACAGCACCACCACAGCATCACTCAGCACCACAACAGCACCACAACAGCATCACTAAGCACCACCACAACACCACTCAGCACCACCACAGCATCACTCAGCACCACCCCAGCATCACTAAGCACCGGCACAGCACCACCACAGCATCACTCAGCAACACCACAGCATCACTCAGCAACACCACAGCACCACTCAGCACCACCACAGCATCACTCAGCATCTCCACAGCATCACTCAGCACCACCACAGCATCACTCAGCACCACCACAGCATCACTCAACACCACCACTGACTCACTCAGCACCACCACAGCATCACTCAGCACCACCACAGCATCACTTAGCACCACCACAGCATCACTCAGCACCACCCCAGCATCACTCAGCACCAGCACAGCATCACCACAGCATCACTCAGCACCACAACAGCACCACAACAGCATCACTCAGCACCACCACAGCACCACTCAGCACCACCACAGCATCACTCAGCACCACCACTCAGCACCACCACAGCACCACCCCAGCATCATCACTCAGCACCACCACAGCATCACTCAGCACCACCACAGCACCACTCAGCATCACCACAGCATCACTCAGCATCACCACAGCATCACTCAGCATCACCACACCACCACTCAGCACCACCACACCACCACTCAGCACCTCCACAGCATTACTCAGCACCACCACAGCATCACTTAGCACCACCACAGCATCACTAAGCACCACAACAGCATCACTAAGCACCACCACAACACCACTCAGCACCACCACAGCACCACCCAAGCATCACTCAGCACCAGCACAGCACTACCACAGCATCACTCAGCAACACCACAGCATCACTCAGCACTATCACAGCATCACTCAGCACCACCACAGCACCACTCAGCACCACCACAGCATCACTCAACACCACAACTCAGCACCACCACAGCACCACCCCAGCATCACTCAGCACCAGTACAGTACCACCACAGCATCACTCAGCACCACCACAGCATTACTCAGCACCACCACAGCATCACTCAGCACGACCACAGCATCACTAAGGACCACCACAGCATCACTAAGCACAACAACAGCATCACTAAGCACCACCACAACACCACTCAGCACCACCACAGCATCACTCAGCACCACCACAGCACCACCCCAGCACCAGCACAGCAACACCATAGCATCACTCAGCAACACCACAGCATCACTCAGCACCACCACAGCAACACTCAGCACCACCACAGCATATCCACAGCACCACCACAGCACCACCACAGCATCACTCAGCACCACCACAGCATCACTCAGCTCCACCACAGCATCACTCAGCACCACCACAGCACCACAACCCCTCTACCCCTCTACCCCTCTTCCACCCCTCTACTACCCCTCTACTACCCCTCTTCTACCCCTCTACTACCCCTCTACTACCCCTCTTCTACCCCTCTTCTACACCTCTTCTACACCTCTTCTACCCCTCTACTACCCCTCAACCCCTCTACTACCCCTCTACCACTCCTCTACCCCTCTTCTACCCCTCTCCCCCTCTTCTACCCCTCTTCTACCACTCTACCCCTCTTCTACCCCTCTACCCCTCTTCTACTCCTCTTCTACCCCTCTAACCCTCTACTACCCATCAATCCCTCTACTACCCTCTACTACCCCTCTACTACCCCTCTTCCCCTCTACTACCCCTCTACTACCCATCTTCTACCCCTCTACCCCTCTTCAACACCTCAACCCCTCAACGCCTCTTCTATCCCTCTTCTACCCCTCTTCTACCCCTCTTCTATCCCTCTACTACCCCTCTACTACCCCTCTACTACCCCTCTACTAACCCGCTACCCCTCTTCTACCCCTCTTCTACCCCTCTACTACCCCTCTACTACCCCTCTTCTACCCCTCTACTACCCCTCTTCTACCCCACAGCAGACACACTTCTCTACAGCACAGCTTAAACACATTAGCAAAGTCAATAGCTCTGCCTAAACACTTATAAGGCCCCAAAGGCGAGACCTATTGGCTATGCCAATGCTTGTTTTCCAATGTATTTACTTTTGTTATAATGGTGGCACCCGCAGTTTAGCTTTAAACATCTTAAGCTAAATCGCGGGTGCCGCAATTTCTTCAATCAAAGGTAAAGAAATAGAAAAAAAAGGCACAGGGATGCATTTTTTCCATTTATTTACTTTTGAAGCAATCGCAGCACCCGCGCTTTCGCTTAACCCCTTCGCTGCTAGGCCTTCCCTCCCCCCGTGCTAAGCCTTTTTTGGCTATTTGGGGTAGTTCGCGCTTAGGCCCCTGTAACTTTTTGACCACATAAGGTATCCATGCCAAATTTGCCTCCTTTTCTTCCAACATCATGGGGATTCTAAAGGTACCCAGGGTTTGTGGATTCTCCTGGAGGGGACCCAGAAATTAGCCAAAATACAGCAAAATTTTGTTTTTTTGGGGGAAAATGGGAAAAAAGTGCTGCAAATGAGAGCGTCTGGTTTTTTCCCTGCAAATGGTATCAACAAAGGGTTTGTGGGGCTGAAATCACCATTTTCCCAGCTTTCAGGGACGGACAGACTTTTGTCAGAAAACCAACATTTTATTACACAGTTTTGGCATTTTTCTGGGACATTGCCTATTTTGCTATTTTTTGTGCTTTCAACCTTCTTCCAGTTAATGGTAGAAATGGGTATGAAAGCAATAGTGGATCCTGGAAAGCTATACATTTTGTAAAAGTAGACAAAATTCTGAATTCAGCAAGGGTTCATTTGTGTAGATCTTCCAAGATTTCTTCATAGAAACTAACAGTTGAATTTAGGAAAAATTGAAAATTAGTTGAAAAAAACAGCCCTTTGTGTGAACGTTTTCACCTGTAACTTCTTCTAATTACGACAGCTGTTTGAAAGCAATATACCGTTACATCCGCTGGACGTTTCTGGTTGTGGGGATATATAGGACTTGTAGGTTCACCAAGAACCCGACGAACCCAGAGCCAATAACCGAGCAGCGTCTTGAAATGGTTTTTTTATTATGTACCGGGTATATAGCCATTAATTTGGGAAAACATATACATGGAAAAATCGGTATGAAAGACACCTATGTATTTCTGAAGTTGGAATAAAATGTAGAGTTTAGAAACAGTAGCTATTTGCACATTTCCAAAATTGTGAGTACCCATACTAGCATGAGAATTATAGGTCATTTTTCAAAGTGACTTCTTTTTTATACACATTGTCTTTCATTTGGAAGGCAGAAATGCATCGAAAGTCAATAGGTAAGAACAGTTGCTCTACAATTCTTTGTTACCCTAAGTCTCCCGATAAAAATGGTACCTCACTTGTGTGGGTAGGCCTAGTGTCCGCGACAGGAAATGGCTCAAAACGCAATGTGGACACACTCTTTTTACCGTGAAAACTGACCTCTTTTTGCAAAGTGTCTAGCTGTAGATTTTGAACCCTAGCTGTGCCGGCACCTAGGGAAACCTAGCAAACCTATACATTCTTGAAAAGTAGACACGCAGGGGAATTCAGGATGGGGTGACTTGACTGGCTCTCACCAGGTTCTGTTACCCAGAATCCCTTGCAAACCTCAAAATTTGTAAAAAAAAAAAACACATTTTCCTCACATTTCTGTGGTTGAAAGTTCTGGAATCGGCGTGGATCCACAAAATTCCACCCATCCCGCATTCCCCAAAGTCTTCTGAGAAAAATGGTACTTCACTTGTGTGGGTAGGAAACTGTCCAAAACGCAACGTGGACACACCACATTTTCACAGTGAAAACGGACCGTTTTTTCAAAGTGCCTAGCTGTAGATTTTGAACCCTAGCTCTGCCAGCACCTAGGGAAATCTAGCAAATCTATAAATTTTTGAAAACTAGACACCCAGGGAATCCAGGGTGGGGTGACTTGACTGGCTCTCACCAGGTTCTGTTACCCAGAATCCCTTGCAAACCTTAAAATTTCTCAAACAACCCACATTTTCCTCACATTTCTGTGGTGGAAAGTTCTGGAATCGGCGTGGATCCACAAAATTCCACCCACCCCGCATTTCCCAAAGTCTTCCAAGAAAAATGGTACCTCACTTGTGTGGGTAGGCCTAGTGCCCGCGACAGGAAACGGACCAAAACTCAACGTGGACACACCACATTTTCACAGTGAAAATGGACCCTTTCTTGCAAAGTGCCTAGCTGTAGATTTTGAACCCTAGCTCTGCCGGCACCTAGGGAAACATAGAAAACCTATATATTTTTGAAAAATAGACACCCAGGGGAATCCAGGATGGGGTGACTTGACTGGCTCTCACCAGGTTCCATTACCCAGAATCCCTTGCAAACCTCAGAATTTGTGCAAAAAAAACCACATTTTCCTCACATTTCTGTGGTGGAAAGTTCTGGAATCTGCATGGATCCACAAAATTCCACCCACCCCGCATTCCCCAAAGTCTTCCGAGAAAAATGGTACCTCACTTGTGTGGGTAGGCCTAGTGCCCGCGACAGGAAACGGCCCAAAACACAATTTGGACACACCACATTTTCACAGTGAAAACTGACCCTTTTTTTGCAAAGTGCCTAGCTGTAGATTTTGAACCCTAGCTCTGCCGGCTCCTAGGTAACTCTAGCAAACCTATACATTCTTGAAAACTAAACACGCAGGGGAATTCAGGATGGGGTGACTTGACTGGCTCTCACCAGGTTCTGTTACCCAGAATCCCTTACAAACCTCAAAATTTGTTTTAAAAAAACCACATTTTCCTCACATTTCTGTGGTTGAAAGTTCTGGAATCGGCGTGGATCCACAAAATTCCACCCATCCCGCATTCCCCAAAGTCTTCTGAGAAAAATGGTACTTCACTTGTGTGGGTAGGAAACTGTCCAAAACGCAACGTGGACACACCACATTTTCACAGTGAAAACGGACCGTTTTTTTCAAAGTGCCTAGCTGTAGATTTTGAACCCTAGCTCTGCCAGCACCTAGGGAAATCTAGCAAATCTATAAATTTTTGAAAACTAGACACCCAGGGGAATCCAGGGTGGGGTGACTTGACTGGCTCTCACCAGGTTCTGTTACCCAGAATCCCTTGCAAACCTTAAAATTTCTCAAACAACCCACATTTTCCTCACATTTCTGTGGTGGAAAGTTCTGGAATCGGCATGGATCCACAAAATTCCACCCACCCCGCATTTCCCAAAGTCTTCCAAGAAAAATGGTACCTCACTTGTGTGGGTAGGCCTAGTGCCCGCGACAGGAAACGGACCAAAACTCAACGTGGACACACCACATTTTCACAGTGAAAATGGACCCTTTCTTGCAAAGTGCCTAGCTGTAGATTTTGAACCCTAGCTCTGCCGGCACCTAGGGAAACATAGAAAACCTATATATTTTTGAAAAATAGACACCCAGGGGAATCCAGGATGGGGTGACTTGACTGGCTCTCACCAGGTTCCATTACCCAGAATCCCTTGCAAACCTCAGAATTTGTGCAAAAAAAAACAAATTTTCCTCACATTTCTGTGGTGGAAAGTTCTGGAATCTGCATGGATCCACAAAATTCCACCCACCCCGCATTCCCCAAAGTCTTCCGAGAAAAATGGTACCTCACTTGTGTGGGTAGGCCTAGTGCCCGCGACAGGAAACGGCCCAAAACACAATTTGGACATACCACATTTTCACAGTGAAAACTGACCCTTTTTTTGCAAAGTGCCTAGCTGTAGATTTTGAACCCTAGCTCTGCCGGCTCCTAGGTAACTCTAGCAAACCTATACATTCTTGAAAACTAAACACGCAGGGAATTCAGGATGGGGTGACTTGACTGGCTCTCACCAGGTTCTGTTACCCAGAATCCCTTACAAACCTCAAAATTTGTTTAAAAAAAACCACATTTTCCTCACATTTCTGTGGTTGAAAGTTCTGGAATCGGCGTGGATCCACAAAATTCCACCCATCCCGCATTCCCCAAAGTCTTCTGAGAAAATGGTACTTCACTTGTGTGGGTAGGAAACTGTCCAAAACGCAACGTGGACACACCACATTTTCACAGTGAAAATTGACCCTTTTTTTTCAAAGTGCCTAGCTGTAGATTTTGAACCCTAGCTCTGCCAGCACCTAGGGAAATCTAGCAAATCTATAAATTTTTGAAAACTAGACACCCAGGGGAATCCAGGGTGGGGTGACTTGACTGGCTCTCACCAGGTTCTGTTACCCAGAATCCCTTGCAAACCTTAAAATTTCTCAAACAACCCACATTTTCCTCACATTTCTGTGGTGGAAAGTTCTGGAATCGGCGTGGATCCACAAAATTCCACCCACCCCGCATTTACCAAAGTCTTCCAAGAAAAATGGTACCTCACTTGTGTGGGTAGGCCTAGTGCCCGCGACAGGAAACGGACCAAAACTCAACGTGGACACACCACATTTTCACAGTGAAAATGGACCCTTTCTTGCAAAGTGCCTAGCTGTAGATTTTGAACCCTAGCTCTGCCGGCACCTAGGGAAACATAGAAAACCTATATATTTTTGAAAAATAGACACCCAGGGGAATCCAGGATGGGGTGACTTGACTGGCTCTCACCAGGTTCCATTACCCAGAATCCCTTGCAAACCTCAGAATTTGTGCAAAAAAACCACATTTTCCTCACATTTCTGTGGTGGAAAGTTCTGGAATCTGCATGGATCCACAAAATTCCACCCACCCCGCATTCCCCAAAGTCTTCCGAGAAAAATGGTACCTCACTTGTGTGGGTAGGCCTAGTGCCCGCGACAGGAAACGGCCCAAAACACAATTTGGACATACCACATTTTCACAGTGAAAACTGACCCTTTTTTTGCAAAGTGCCTAGCTGTAGATTTTGAACCCTAGCTCTGCCGGCTCCTAGGCAACTTTAGCAAACCTATACATTCTTGAAAACTAGACACGCAGGGGAATTCAGGATGGGGTGACTTGACTGGCTCTCACCAGGTTCTGTTACCCAGAATCCCTTGCAAACCTCAAAATTTGTTTAAAAAAAACCAAATTTTCCTCACATTTCTGTGGTTGAAAGTTCTGGAATCGGCGTGGATCCACAAAATTCCACCCATCCCGCATTCCCCAAAGTCTTCTGAGAAAAATGGTACTTCACTTGTGTGGGTAGGAAACTGTCCAAAACGCAACGTGGACACACCACATTTTCACAGTGAAAACGGACCCTTTTTTTTCAACGTGCCTAGCTGTAGATTTTGAACCCTAGCTCTGCCAGCACCTAGGAAATCTAGCAAATCTATAAATTTTTGAAAACTAGACACCCAGGGAATCCAGGATGGGGTGACTTGACTGGCTCTCACCAGGTTCTGTTACCCAGAATCCCTTGCAAACCTTAAAATTTCTCAAACAACCCACATTTTCCTCACATTTCTGTGGTGGAAAGTTCTGGAATCGGCGTGGATCCACAAAATTCCACCCACCCCGCATTTCCCAAAGTCTTCCAAGAAAAATGGTACCTCACTTGTGTGGGTAGGCCTCGTGCCCGCGACAGGAAACGGACCAAAACTCAACGTGGACACACCACATTTTCACAGTGAAAACGGATCCTTTCTTGCAAAGTGCCTAGCTGTAGATTTTGAACCCTAGCTCTGCCGGCACCTAGGGAAACATAGAAAACCTATATATTTTTGAAAAATAGACACCCAGGGGAATCCAGGATGGGGTGACTTGACTGGCTCTCACCAGGTTCCATTACCCAGAATCCCTTGCAAAACTCAGAATTTGTGCAAAAAAAAACACATTTTCCTCACATTTCTGTGGGGGAAAGTTCTGGAATCTGCATGGATCCACAAAATTCCACCCACCCCGCATTCCCCAAAGTCTTCCGAGAAAAATGGTACCTCACTTGTGTGGGTAGGCCTAGTGCCCGCAACAGGAAATGGCCCAAAACACAATTTGGACATACCACATTTTCACAGTGAAAACTGACCCTTTTTTTGCAAAGTGCCTAGCTGTAGATTTTGAACCCTAGCTCTGCCGGCACCTAGGGAACCCTAGCAAACCTATACATTCTTGAAAACTAGACACGCTGGGGAATTCAGGATGGGGTGACTTGACTGGCTCTCACCAGGTTCTGTTACCCAGAATCCCTTGCAAACCTCAAAATTTGTACCAAAAAAAACAAATTTTCCTCACATTTCTGTGGTTGAAAGTTCTGGAATCGGCGTGGATCCACAAAATTCCACCCATCCCGCATTCCCCAAAGTCTTCTGAGAAAAATGGTACTTCACTTGTGTGGGTAGGAAACTGTCCAAAACGCAACGTGGACACACCACATTTTCACAGTGAAAATTGACCCTTTTTTTTCAAAGTGCCTAGCTGTAGATTTTGAACCCTAGCTCTGCCAGCACCTAGGGAAATCTAGCAAATCTATAAATTTTTGAAAACTAGACACCCAGGGGAATCCAGGGTGGGGTGACTTGACTGGCTCTCACCAGGTTCTGTTACCCAGAATCCCTTGCAAACCTTAAAATTTCTCAAACAACCCACATTTTCCTCACATTTCTGTGGTGGAAAGTTCTGGAATCGGCGTGGATCCACAAAATTCCACCCACCCCGCATTTCCCAAAGTCTTCCAGGAAAAATGGTACCTCACTTGTGTGGGTAGGCCTAGTGCCCGCGACAGGAAACGGACCAAAACTCAACGTGGACACACCACATTTTTATTTTTTTATATTTTTTAAATATTTTTATTAGGATATTTTATGCAAATTTACACCCATGGATCAGCACCAATTACACAGTAAATTTACAATACATACAGAGAAAATAAAGAGAGTAAAAAACTAAAATAAAGCGAAAATCTCAGTCAAAACATTTTAAACAGCCAGAAAAATAAAATAATATAAAAATAAGCTAAAGGAAAAAGCCATAAGAACAAGCAGCGAGCATAAGAGACCAAAAGGTTGACAAGCAACAATCTAAGCTCATGACTCTAACATTAATTTACAATCCTTAGGATTACATCATCCCATACACATAAATAAATTGGCCTAGATTGTGGCCCTTTCCATTGTGTATAGTGAGAGTAAGCGCGATAGCCATTGATGAAAGGAAGGGGGAAGAGGATCAAGCCAAGCCGAAGCAATGCTCATCCGTAAAACAGCCATAGCCACAAAGAGAAATGTTTTGGCCGTATCATTCCGTTCGCTTCTATTAACTCCCAACAATACCAGAGCAGGTGTTATCATAATTTTTAACCCCAGTGACATATCTAAAAATCTCATAATAGAATCTAACAAACACTGAAGACATGGACAGGTCGCAAACATATGCACAAGATCTGCTGCCGCCGCACCACACCGTGCACAATGAATCCCTGAAAGCCCACCCCATTGCTTTATCCTTGCTGGGGTATAATATAATGCGAAAACAGTTTTATAATGTTGTGCTTGGAGCCCAGCAGAGCACAAAACCGTCCGGGCTAAATCCAAAGATTCTACCAGCCCCTCTTGTGTAGCACCCACTCGTTCCACCCATTTATTCTCATGCTTACCTAAATCATCTTGCTTTAATTCAATCAGCTCAATATACAATAACCTAATAATACCCTTAGTGCTACCCCGAATAATATCTAAAACTCTGTTTCTACTAAATCCGCTAAGCCCCCCTTTTGTACCAAAAAACTTCGCAGCTGTAAGTATTTGAAAAAACTCCCCCTTTCCATCCCGTACTCCCGCTGAATGTCCCCAAACTGACGAACCCCTACTTGCGTTATTAAATCCCCAGCAATCCGTACTCCCTTCGTTGCCCAAGAGGCCATTACCCCATCTGAAAAAATATCTGGAAGCATAGGATTTTTATAAAGCAGGGTATAATAATTGAATCTTCCCAAACCAATCATTCTTTTTAATGCCCACCAAATATTAGATGCAGCGACAAGGGTCTTAAATTTAGTCCTTTTATAGTAGCTATGCTCTGTAAATTTAAAAAAGCAATTTTCGGCCTGATCCCCCAATAACAACATATAAACATCCGGAATTTCAAGTTCCCTATCATTATCCCGGGAAGGTGCACCAAACAGTATACCCATATATTGAAGAGCAGCAGCCCAATAATAAGAACGAAAATCCGGAACTGCAAAGCCACCTCTCTCTTGTGGTAAACACATAAAGCGAAGAGCCCTCCTAGTTTTACCCTGTGCCCAAATAAAACGATTAACTAAATTTTCCAAAGCTATAAACCAATGTTTAGAAAATTCCAACGGAATTGCCCTAAACAAATAAAGAATTTTTGGCAGAAACATCATTTTCACCACATTGCGCCTCCCAACCAATGAAAGATGAAGATTATTTAACCTCTGGAAATCCCCTTTCGCCTTCCTAAGTATAGGTCCAATATTCATGGCAACTAAGCTGTCTAGATCAGACATAATTGAAATTCCCAGATATACACCTGACTTTGTAAAACGAGGGTCCTCAAAATTAACAAATTGATTCAATATAATTTGGGTCTTGGTGCTATTCAGTGCATATCCAGAGTATCTACCAAACTCTTGCGCAATATGCTCTATCGTAATTATTGCTGAGGAGGGATCTGCTGTAAGAACAGCTACATCGTCAGCGTAAGCTAATACTTTAGATTCTATACCCTGACAAATAATTGGGGATATTCCATTACTGACCAGTAATAACCGAATTAAAGGGTCCAAATATATAGCGAACAGCAGGGGAGAAGCTGGACACCCCTGCCGCGTCCCCCGTTGTATAGCAAAAGATTGTGTATATACACCATTCAGCCTTAAGCGAGCCGTAGGTGTTAAATAGAGTACCTGAATAGTTTTAATAAAGCCCTCCCCTAACCCAAACCATCTCAATGATTCCCATAAAAACCCCCAGGAGACCCTATCAAATGCCTTTTCAGCATCAAGCAGCAAGGCAGCCATAGGGTCCCCTGAGGCCCTCATTGCGTCAAAGAGTGTTATCACTCGGCGTACGTGCTGAGTAGTCCCCCGACCTATTATAAACCCATGTTGACACGGATGAATACTTTTCTTTATAATTTTATTTAGCCTTGTTGCGATAGCTTTCGAAAAAATTTTAACATCGCTATTCAATAATGTTATGGGGCGATAAGAGCCGGGCTCCCTCGGTGGCTTATCTTTTTTTAAAAAGACCACAACGTCCGCACCAGCCCAAGACTCAGGTGCGGGACCCCCCCTTTGAGCCTGCAAAATTACCTCACACAAATCCAATCCAATAATGTCTAAAAATATTTGATAGAACTCCAGTGGGATCTGATCTGGTCCAACTGCCTTACCCGAAGGTAAATCTAATAAGGCTCTCGTTATCTCTTCTTGAGACAAGGCACATTCCAGATTCTCCCTATCAGCTGGGTTAACTTTATTTACAGCAATTCTATCTAAGTATTTTCGGGCTTCCAATGGCGTCTCTAATGAATCTTCTGTATATAAATGATGATAAAAAGCCTAAACGTCTCTCGGATCCCGGAGGAGTCTGTTATTACCCTTTTATTCTTGTCATAAATTTCCGTTATCTGGCCAGCCACGGTTTTCTGTCTAGCTCTTACTGCCAAAGTATGCCCCACCCTTTCGTTATATTCATGGCAATGCTCTTTTTTTGCAAGATAAATTTCTGCAGCCTTTGCAGCAATATGTTCACCCGCCTCAGCCTTTTTAATAGCAAGCCGAAGTATAATCTCATCAGCCGACCTGCCCTGGCTAAGAGTGGCAGCCAATACCTCTTCCAGTTTTATCAGATTAACTTTAACCTCCTCCTCTCGTTGTCGTTCCTTTTTCTGTCGATAAAAACTATAACTAGTCGTCTCCCCTCTAACCCCCGCTTTAAAAGCGTCCCATACGATTCCTATATTTGCACTCCCTCGGTTGTACTCCCAAAATTCTTTAATCCAGCCTTTCATATAAAGGACATATTCTGGATCATATAACAGCCTCCGCTCAAAAGTCCAGCCCCGAGGTTGCTTCCCTCCCCCTATAAAGCTAACTGTAAAAATTAATGGATTATGGTCAGATAATATCCGAGGGAGCAATTCTATACTGGAATTGGGAAGAAGATGATGAGAAGCCAAAAAATAATCTAAACGAGAAATAATCTTATGTGGTGCGGAAAAAAATGTACTGCCAAGTTCAGTAGGTTTCAGATGTGCCCACATGTCAGTTAAACCATTATTCCTTATTAAGTTATCTAACGCATTACCAGTCCTTTTTTTCCTACCCGAGTAATTACTTCCTAAAGTGCCCCACTGGACCCCCAAACCATTAATATTAAAATCCCCACAGATAATCATTGGTGAGGGCCATAGAGCTAAGTTTGAATCTAGAAATTCAAAAATTTCCGGATCGTCCCTAGTAGATCCATAAAGAGAACATAATGTAAATCTATTGCTACTTATAGTACATTCTAGTAGCACCCAACGCCCCCATTGATCTCCAGACTTTCTTATAACTGTAACATCAGTCCTCCGGGTGAGGATTGCCACCCCTCTTGTGCGCGAGCCTTGCGTTGTGTGTACCAAAAGTTTATATCCTAGTTGTTCTAGTATTAAAGCTCTGCAACATTCTATATGTGTTTCTTGAACACAAATAAAATCTACCCGTAAAGTTTTAAGCCAGATAGCCACCTTATGCCTCTTATGTTGATCATTCAATCCACAAATATTAACTGTCACAATTCGTAAATTCATACCTTCAAGTTCTCACTTTCCTTATAAATGAGCCTCACCATACCATCCGCTATAAAGCTCATTATGTTTACTTTGATATCCGTCACTCTCTTTAGCCCAACATCATTAAGCCACATCAAAAAAGCTTGCTTCGACCTACTCAATTTTTCCATAAACCTTGCTAAACGTGCAGCCTCCCATTGTGCTGATCCAAAACCAACCTCCAAGAAAAACCCACCCCCAGCCTCCCAACCCCAACCCCCTGCACCCTTACGGGCAGCTAGGTCAGGCATGACCTAGGTATGGCAGCTGAGCTTCCACCTCAGGCAGTGCCGACTCCCCCCGGAGACCCCTGTAAAAACACCTGATAAGTAACTTAAGTGAACCACACTGTGATAAATCCAACAAGGATATACCCCCTATTCCCAAAATTCCTCCACAAAAACATCATGTCTATACAGAGAAAATCCAGAGCGCTCCCCAGTCACTCCCAGAACGACCCCCCATTAATCAAAGATTATTCCCCCTCCCAGATCCCCTATTAACTGGTACGGTTTGCACCCGCCTCTCCATTATCTCAGTAAGAAATTCCTGAGCCTTCACCTCAGAAAAAAACATTCTGACCTTTCCTTGATAAAGAACCTTAAGCCTAGAAGGAAATAAAAGAAAGGCTTCACAGCCAGCTCCTTGGAACGGGGCTATCATTTGTCGAAGTCTCCATCTCCGCTCGACCGTTGTATGGCAAAAATCCGGCCGAGCGAAGAAGGTATGCCCCTCAAATGTGCGTTTTGAGTCTGGTCTTGCCTTGTCTATTATAGCCTGCCTTAGCAGATAGTTGCCCACGTAGATTAGTATGGCTCTTGGTCGCTCCCCTTGACTTTTAGCATGAGCTTTCCTAAACATTGGAAAGCGGTGAGCCCGCTGAATTTCCATCTCCCAGTTCCACTGGGGGAGTTCCGGAAAGGCGCCCTTCAACAGTGTGACAACGAAGGCCAAAATGTTCTCTCCCTCTATATTTTCTTCCAGACCCAGCAATCGTACATTATTGCGACGCTGCCGATTCTCAAAATCCTCAAGCTTCCAGCAAACATCCAAGGATTGTTTCTCTTGAGTGATCTTAAATGATTGTAGTTTATCAACCTCCGCCTCAACAGCCGCAGTTCGTTCTTCAACATGGGTAACCCGCTCCGAAATGTCGACACACACCTTATTCACCTTCCGAATAGCCCCTTGCAGCTTTTTATTGACTAATAATGATCTTTTGCTCTCCTGCCGTGCCTCCCCCTGCATTTGTTTTAGGGTAGAATACAATAAGTCCAAAGTCGTAGCAGGAGTGAAGGCAGATGCACTACCAGATTCATTTAATTCTGCTGTGCCAGAATGGCCCATGTTTCCGGCGTCAAGCCCACTGCTAGTACCCGCTGTCAGGACAGAAGCAGAATAGTCCCATTCCAGCTTCCGAGTGGCAGAATCTGTAGACCTCTTTTTAGTTTTAGTCCGTCGCCTTGCATTTAAAGATCGACTATACCGCTTTTTCTGTGTAGCAGAAGACTCCCCAGAGGCCGTTTCCTGAGAAGATTCTAACTCACTGACTTCTGATGTGTATGAGTCGTCGTTCAGTGAAAAAAATGTCCCCCCCCTCCTTCTGGGGAAAACACTGGGACACTCTGCCAAGGGATTATTGCCACGTGATTAATCTGACCGCCAAGAGTGTCGCTGGTATAACAGTGCTCACTAGCCTGTGTGGCTGGTAGTACATGGGTTGGACAAAATGCGTCATCAAGGGGAACTTCTCCTCCTTCCTCATTAATGCCATCCTTCATTGTATCTTCCTTATCACCCATAGAGATCCGGGATACTGTAGCCTGTAGCCGGGATACTGTAGCCTCAGCCTCAGCCTCATCAATTTCATTTGACAAAGTCTTCAACTCACCCGCTCTTATTGTGTCCCTCTGACTAACTTCGCTCTGTTCCTGGCCAGGTTTAATAATTTGTATTGCTTGCAGGAGAGGGAGAGAACTACCTGTCCCAGAATCCACCTGAATGATCTCAGCAGTTTCGGTAGTTTCGGGAGGCTTAATATTTGCCAAATGGAAAACGGGGTTACCTGGTAAAGAAAGACTCTCTTCGGGTTCCGTATGTGTGGAAATTGCGTCCGGGAGGCCGGGGGGGTCATCAGCTGTCATCAAAGCTGCCATCGGAGCAGCCTTCGGAGTCATCGCTAACACAGGAGCCGGAGCCGAGGCCGTCATCAGTCCAAATGCCTCCAACACTGAAGGCTGCCGTTGCACACCATCTCCAGCGCCAGCCGCGCCGGCCATGCGTCGTCTTGTACCGCCGGCGACCCCAGCGTCTTTTGCCTTCGAAATGTCCTCATTCTTTTTTTGGATGCCCCCGCGTCGGACCTGACCCACACTAGACGCTATTTCCGAAATGCCGTCCTTCAGGCTCCCCTTAGCCTCCTTCAAAGCCTCCCTTGCAGCTGCTACGTCTTTCACAGTTTTACTCGCCTTTGGAGCCATCCTGCATTTCAGTAGGGATAACAAACGCCGGATACTTGCGGAAATCTGCCACAAAGTCAAAGTCCGAGAGTGCCACGCCGACCACAAACCAGCACGAAAAAAGCGATCCTTCGTCCAGCAATCATCAGTAGCCTGCTCTGTCCACTCAAGCATATCCGTTTGAGCCCGCCACCGATTTCACAGGGGCCTCACAGAGGAGTGCAGAGCCGGAGCTGCCTTCCTCGCGGTCAGTCAGCGGCCATCTTGCCCCCAATAATAGTACTATCTAACTAACTGGACACACCACATTTTCACAGTGAAAACGGACCCTTTCTTGCAAAGTGCCTAGCTGTAGATTTTGAACCCTAGCTCTGCCGGCACCTAGGTAAACATAGAAAACCTATATATTTTTGAAAAATAGACACCCAGGGGAATCCAGGATGGGGTGACTTGACTGGCTCTCACCAGGTTCCATTACCCAGAATCCCTTGCAAACCTCAGAATTTGTGCAAAAACCCACATTTTCCTCACATTTCTGTGGTGGAAAGTTCTGGAATCTGCATGGATCCACAAAATTCCACCCACCCCGCATTCCCCAAAGTCTTCCGAGAAAATGGTACCTCACTTGTGTGGGTAGGCCTAGTGCCCGCGACAGGAAACGGCCCAAAACACAATTTGGACACACCACATTTTCACAGTGAAAACTGACCCTTTTTTTGCAAAGTGCCTAGCTGTAGATTTTGAACCCTAGCTCTGCCGGCACCTAGGGAACTCTAGCAAACCTATACATTCTTGAAAACTAGACACGCAGGGGAATTCAGGATGGGGTGACTTGACTGGCTCTCACCAGGTTCTGTTACCCAGAATAGCTTGCAAACCTCAAAATTTGTAAAAAAAAAAAAACACATTTTCCTCACATTTCTGTGGTTGAAAGTTCTGGAATCGGCGTGGATCCACAAAATTCCACCCATCCCGCATTCCCCAAAGTCTTCTGAGAAAAATGGTACTTCACTTGTGTGGGTAGGAAACTGTCCAAAACGCAACGTGGACACACCACATTTTCACAGTGAAAACGGACCCTTTTTTTTCAACGTGCCTAGCTGTAGATTTTGAACCCTAGCTCTGCCAGCACCTAGGGAAATCTAGCAAATCTATAAATTTTTGAAAACTAGACACCCAGGGGAATCCAGGATGGGGTGACTTGACTGGCTCTCACCAGGTTCTGTTACCCAGAATCCCTTGCAAACCTTAAAATTTCTCAAACAACCCACATTTTCCTCACATTTCTGTGGTGGAAAGTTCTGGAATCGTCGTGGATCCACAAAATTCCACCCACCCCGCATTTCCCAAAGTCTTCCAAGAAAAATGGTACCTCACTTGTGTGGGTAGGCCTAGTGCCCGCGACAGGAAACGGACCAAAACTCAACGTGGACACACCACATTTTCACAGTGAAAACGGATCCTTTCTTGCAAAGTGCCTAGCTGTAGATTTTGAACCCTAGCTCTGCCGGCACCTAGGGAAACATAGAAAACCTATATATTTTTGAAAAATAGACACCCAGGGAATCCAGGATGGGGTGACTTGACTGGCTCTCACCAGGTTCCATTACCCAGAATCCCTTGCAAACCTCAGAATTTGTGCAAAAAAACACATTTTCCTCACATTTCTGTGGTGGAAAGTTCTGGAATCTGCATGGATCCACAAAATTCCACCCACCCCGCATTCCCCAAAGTCTTCCGAGAAAAATGGTACCTCACTTGTGTGGGTAGGCCTAGTGCCCGCGACAGGAAACGGCCCAAAACACAATTTGGACACACCACATTTTCACAGTGAAAATGGATCCTTTCTTGCAAAGTGCCTAGCTGTAGATTTTGAACCCTAGCTCTGCCGGCACCTAGGGAAACATAGAAAACCTATATATTTTTGAAAAATAGACACCCAGGGGAATCCAGGATGGGGTGACTTGACTGGCTCTCACCAGGTTCCATTACCCAGAATCCCTTGCAAACCTCAAAATTTGAACAAAAAAAAACAAATTTTCCTCACATTTCTGTGGTTGAAAGTTCTGGAATCGGCGTGGATCCACAAAATTCCACCCATCCCGCATTCCCCAAAGTCTTCTGAGAAAAATGGTACTTCACTTGTGTGGGTAGGA
Organism: Calotriton arnoldi; assembly: GCA_963921515.1. Classification (NCBI taxonomy): domain Eukaryota; kingdom Metazoa; phylum Chordata; class Amphibia; order Caudata; family Salamandridae; genus Calotriton; species Calotriton arnoldi. The sequence goes on from CAWUFW010006987.1 coordinate 935,694, forward strand.
AACTGTCCAAAACGCAACGTGGACACACCACATTTTCACAGTGAAAACGGACCCTTTTTTTTCAAAGTGCCTAGCTGTAGATTTTGAACCCTAGCTCTGCCAGCACCTAGGGAAATCTAGCAAATCTATAAATTTTTGAAAACTAGACACCCAGGGGAATCCAGGATGGGGTGACTTGACTGGCTCTCACCAGATTCTGTTACCCAGAATCCCTTGCAAACCTTAACATTTCTCAAACAACCCACATTTTCCTCACATTTCTGTGGTGGAAAGTTCTGGAATCTGCGTGGATCCACAAAATTCCACCCACCCCGCATTTCCCAAAGTCTTCCAAGAAAAATGGTACCTCACTTGTGTGGGTAGGCCTAGTGCCCGCGACAGGAAACGGACCAAAACTCAACGTGGACACACCACATTTTCACAGTGAAAACGGACCCTTTCTTGCAAAGTGCCTAGCTGTAGATTTTGAACCCTAGCTCTGCCGGCACCTAGGGACACATAGAAAACCTATTTTTGAAAAATAGACACCCAGGGGAATCCAGGATGGGGTGACTTGACTGGCTCTCACCAGGTTCCATTACCCAGAATCCCTTGCAAACCTCAAAATTTGTGCAAAAAAACCCACATTTTCCTCACATTTCTGTGGTGGAAAGTTCTGGAATCTGCATGGATCCACAAAATTCCACCCACCCCACATTCCCCAAAGTCTTCCGAGAAAAATGGTACCGCACTTGTGTGGGTAGGCCTAGTGCCCGCGACAGGAAACGGCCAAAAACACAATTTGGACATACCACATTTTCACAGTGAAAACTGACCCTTTTTTTGCAAAGTGCCTAGCTGTAGATTTTGAACCCTAGCTCTGCCGGCACCTAGGGAAACCTAGCAAACCTATACATTTTTGAAAACTAGACACCCAGGGGAATCCAGGATGGTGTGACTTGACTGGCTCTCACCAGGTTCTGTTACCCAGTATCCCTTGCAAACCTCAAACTTTGACAAAAAACCACATTTTCCTCACATTTCTGTGGTGGAAAGTTCTGGAATTTGCGTGGATCCACAAAATTCCACCTACCCCACATTCCCCAAAGTCTTCAGAGAAAAATGGTACCTCACTTGTGTGGGTAGGCCTAGTGCCCGCGACAGGAAACGGCCCAAAACGCAACATGGACACACCACATTTTCACAGTGAAATCGGACCCTTTTTTTACAAAGTGCCTAGCTGTAGATTTTGAACCCTAGCTCTGCCGGCACCTAGGGAAACCTAGCAAACCTATACATTTTTGAAAACTAGACACCAAGGGAAATCCAGGATGGGGTGACTTGACTGGCTTAAACCAGGTTCTGTTACCCAGAATCCCTTGCAAACCTCAACATTTGTCAAAAAACCCACATTTTCCTCACATTTCTGTGATGGAAAGTTCTGGAATCTGAGTGGATTCACAAAATTCCACCCACCCCGCATTTCCCAAAGTCTTCCGAGAAAAATGGTACCTCACTTGTGTGGGTAGGCCTAGTGCCCGCGACAAGAAACGGCCCAAAACACAATTTGGACATATGACATTTTCACAGTGAAAACTGACCCTTTTTTTGCAAAGTGCCTAGCTGTAGATTTTGAACCCTAGCTCTGCCGGCACCTAGGGAAACCTAGCCAATTTATACATTTTTAAAACTAGACACCCAGGGAAATCCAGGATGGGGTGACTTGACTGGCTCTCACCAGGTTCTGTTACCCAGAATCCCTTGCAAACCTCAAAATGCGTCCATAAAAACACATTTTCCTCACATTTCTGTGTTTGGAAAGTTCTGGAATCTGCGTGGTTCCACAAAATTCCATCCACCCCGCATTCTCTAATGTCTTCCGAGAAAAATGGTACCTCACTTGTGTGGGTAGGCCTAGTACCCAGAATCACCTGCAAACCTCAAATTTGCTGAAAAAATCATTTTTCTCAAATTTCTGTGTGGGAAAGTTCTGGAATCTGCGTGGATCCACAAATTTCCTACCACCCAGCGTACCCCCAGGTCTCTCGATAAAAATGGTACCTCACTTGCGTGGGTGGGTCAAGCACCCGCAACAGGCAAGGGCCCAAAACCTATTGAGGCAACATCAAAATTACCTATCACAAATCAACCTTGTTTTGCAAGGGGGGGTCCCATGAGTTTTTGACCCGGGCTCGGCGGCCATCTAGGGAAACCTACCAAACCCACACATTTCTGAAAACTAGACACCTGGGGGAGTCCAATGAAGTATGGCTTGCGTGGATCCCCCAAAGTTTCCCTACCCAGAATCTCCTGCAAACCTCACATTTAGCTGAAAAAAAATCACTTTTTTCATACATTTTTGCGTGGAATCACCGTGCCGGCAACAATGACCTACACCTAGCATTCCCCTTGTTCTCCCGAGTAAAATGATACCTCACTTGTGTGGGTGGGCCAAAGGCCTGTGACTGGGAACAGCTCAAAACATAGGGATTAAGGGTGTAGCATCGAGAATTCTAAGCGCTACATTTTTAGAAAAATTCAATTTTAGCCAATTCTGCTTTGAACACCCACACAAGTGAGGTATCATTTTACTCGGGAGACTAAGGGGAACGCTGTGGGGTAGGACATTTGTGCCAGCATGGTGATTCCACGCAAAAATATGTGGAAAATGTGTTTTTGTCAGCTAAATTTGAGGTTTGCAGGGGATTCTGGGTAGGGAAACTTTGGGGGATCCACGCAAGCCATACCTCATTGGACTCCCCAGGGTGTCTAGTTTTCAGAAATGTGTGGGTTTGGTAGGTTTCCCTAGATGGTGGCGAGCCTGGGGCCAAAAAGCAGGTGCCCCCCAAACCAGGTAGTTTTGTTATAGGTAATTTTGAAGTCTCCACAGTACGATTTGGGCCATTTCCTGTTGCAGCCACTATGCCTACCCACACAAGTGAGGTACCATTTTTATCAGGAGACCTTTGGGAACGCAGGGTGGTAGGAAATTTGTGTCTGCCCAGTGATCCTACAACTTTCCCACACAGAAATGTGTGGAAAATTCAATTTTTTCTACAAAATTTGAGGTTTGCAGGGCATTCTGGGTAGGGAAATGTTGGGGGACCCACACAAGCCATACCTCGCTGGACTCCCCCGGGTGTCTAGTTTTCAGAAATGTGTTGGTTTGGTAGGTTTCCATAGATGACCGCTGAGCCCGGGGGCAAAAACTCATGGGACCCCCCCTTGCAAAACCAGGTTGTTTTGTGATAGGTCATTTTGATGTCGCCTCAATAGGTTTTGGGCCCTTGCCTGTCGCGGGTACTTGACCCACCCACGTGAGTGAGTTACCATTTTTATACAGAGACCTGGGGGAACGCTGGGTGGTAGGAAATTTGTGGATCCACGCAGATTCCAGAACTTTCCCACAAAGAAATTTGAGAAAAAAGTGATTTTTTCAGCAAAACTTGAGGTTTGCAGGGGATTCCGGGTAGGAAAATGTTGGGGGACCCACACAAGGCATACCTCGCTGGACTCCCCCAGGTGTCTAGTTTTCAGAAATGTGTGGGTTTGGTTGGTTTCCCTAGATGGCCGCCGAGCCCGGGGCCAAAAACTCATGGGACCCCCCTTGCAAAACTAGGTTGTTTTATGATAGGTAATTTTGATGTCGCCTCAATAGGTTTTGGGCCCTTCCCTGCCGCGGCTACTTGATCCACCCACACAAGTGAGGTCCATTTCTTTTGGAATACTTGGAGAAATGCTGGGTGGTAGGAAATTTGTTGTTTATTTCTGAAGTGTGAACATTTTGGCACAATAATGCAAGATAAATGTGACAGTCACATTTTGGGTTTTGCAGGAAATTGTGTGTAAGATAACTTGTTGGGATCCACAAGAGAGACATCACCATGTACTCCCATGGGTGTTTAGTTTACAACAATATCTACAGTTGGCAGGTTTTTCTTAGATGGAATGTACACCTTGGCAGAGAGACAAAAAAGACAAATATTACTGCACAACCATCTATTCCTCAAGCACACACACATACTGGTTGGATTTGGCATGAGGGCGAATGATGGTTCAGTATATAAAATTGTATTAACAAGAGATTTCGCAAAAATGAAATGCACTGTCAATAATTGAAAGGACAAAAAACTGAACCAGTGACTCACAGCTTGTGAGCTGTAAAGCCGCGTCAAGGCCCCAACCGCTTTACAGGCCATTCACACACCTTTCGTATGTGGTACAACAAGACCATTCACACCACCAGGCACGAAACCAACACATTACAACATTCACAAAAAGGGACAAGGTACACCCTGCTTGAGAAAGACAGAAAAGACAAATATTTCTGCACAACCATCTATTCCTCAAGCACACAAACATACCGGTTGGATTTGGCACGAGAGTGAGTGAAGATTCAGTATATACAGTTGAATTAACAAGAGATTTCACAAAAATGAAATGCACTGTTAATAATTGTAAGGACGAGAAACTGAACCATTGACTCACATCTCGTGAGCTGTAAAGCCACGACAAGGCATCAACCTCTTTACAGGTAATTCATACACCTTTCATACGTGTGACATACAAAACCATTCACACCGCCAGCCGCGGGCCCAGCACATTATAACACTCAGACCAGCAGACAGCGCCATTCAAGGGCCCATCACTTTCACACGCCCACATTCCTGACACAGCAACTACACCAGCTGATGGATTGAGTGGAGTGGCGTTTGGCTAGCAGTGTGTGTAGTAACCAGCAGCAAGTCACTACTCACACACCGCCAGCCAAGCGCCAGTCCACGCCCACTGCCAGCCGAGCGCCCGTCCACACACACCGCCAGCCAAGCGCCAGTCCACGCACACCGCCAGCCAAGCGCCAGTCCACGCACACCACCAGCCAAGCGCCAGTCCACGCACACCGCCAACCAAGCACCAGTCCACGCACACCGCCAGCCAAGTGCCAGCCTACACACACCGCCATCACATTTAGGTTTTTTTTACAAAAAAGAAAACACAAACAAATTGCAAATAGATACAAATCTATGAAGACAAAATCTGAAAATAAATACATTGCAAAAATGCAAACCTTGAAACTGAACAAAAAATATAAAACAATAGTGTGGGAGAGTGGGATCTGCTTCTTATGATTACCCCCACTTTTTGCTGATGTTTCAGTGTTTTTCGACCTAGTCTGGCTGGGATCCTGCTAATCAGGACCCCAGCCTATCTGCTTTCACTCTAAATTGATTCCATGTACCTTAGGTACACTCCAGATTGGATTCTGGGGTACCCTTATGAATCCCTAGTATATGGTACACAAGGTACCTAGGGCATAGGTACCCCAGAGGCCTACCAGGGGCGGCAGCATGTATTATGCCACCCCTGGGAAGCTAGTCAAACTGACACCACAGGTCTGCTACTGCAGCCTGGGTAAGGTGGTGCATGCACCCCTTACAGAGGTATAGGTTCACTGTATCTCACCTATCACTGCACATATAAACCTATCAGTCACCCCTAAGGCAGGCCTTACCAATCCTGAAGGCAGGGAGCTTGGTTTTATGTGAGAGGGTACCCCTGCATGAGCCGAGCCCCTCTGCAGCCTTCGGAATCTGTTCTCCGGGGTTGTCTGTGATGCAGCCTGACCATATACTCTTAAGTGCATTATATCTAAACGGTAAATGCTAACTTTGGGATGGCTGCACGGAAACATGTCGTGTTTGGTGTCAAACACCTTGGAATCATACCCCCACACCAGTAACTGGTGTGGGAGTATGATCCCACCCTTCTCGAGGGAGAGACATGGCAGCACCGGTATACCCCTTACCAACTTAGAAGAGCCCTGGCATCACAAAATGCATGCTGCAGCCACAGACACGAGTCTGTCCTCCTGCTGCTGGACGAAACTCCGGCAGGGGAGGCCTGGACAATAGGTTTCCTGTCACAGGGAGGTGTGACCACCTCCCAGACAGGCCTTAGTGTATTGGGGCTGGGTGAGTGCACTCCAAGAGTGCTTTGAAGTCTGCACTGGGGGCACATTTGGTGTCCCTGTGCATAGTCCAGCTCAAACCGGTTGCAGGGGCACTCAGCCCCTGCTCTGGTGTGAAACTGGACAAAGGAAATGGGTGTAGCCACCCCTCTTTCCTGACCCTCCCATAGGGGGGTCCCCAGAGTATGTCCAACCCCTTCCTTGGGTATAAAGAAGGAACCCCTGGCTACAGGACTTTAGATTACACCTGGACGAAACTCTGACACAGAATCCTGGAACTTCGACGATCTATATGAAACTAGATGACTGAAGAATCTCCCTTGGAGTAAAGGAGTTACTCCCCTGCAAGGCAGGCACCAAAGACGCATCTGACCGGTTTGCATCTCCGAAGCTCCCGATGGACTCCGAAGAATCTGCAACACAGGAGGTAGTTTTCCAGACTTCCCAGAGGCTGATCCGAGCTCCCGGCAAAGCTGAGACCCGTAGCCCTCGTGGGGACCGTGGAACCGAAACCCCTGGACACCGTGCACATTTGCAAGTGCATCAGCTTCTCGGCGATCCTTGAGGCTGTGCTTTGGGTTACTTGAAGCCCTGACCCCGAGCAGTGAATCCACCGAAGATTGCTGGCCTACCCACTCCGAGTGACCCGTGGGCTGCCATTTTGTGATTCCTCTCGAGGTCCCTTCGCGATCCCTCATCCGTCAACTTGTGGGTCCCTGAGAAGGGTAACTTAACTTTGATTGGGCTTTCCTGGTTGCTCCAGATGTGCCCTGACTCTCCATTGTTTGGGGAGTCCCCAGGACCTTGCTGGCCCGAAGCAGCTTTTCTCATCCTGCGAGGGTTGCTGTTGCCAAGGCTTGTTGTGTCCAATCGGGCACCAACGCTGCAGCACTCGACATCCTTCGTGGGACAGCTTGAATCCAGCTCCTGGTCATCGTCAATGCCTCCTGGTCCTCGTGGCTGAAGAGTCAAGCTGCACCTCCTCGCACCTGAAGCACCCGACATCGGTGGGCATTCGTCTATCGTGCCCCTGGTCACTGGCTAGTGACCCAGACTCTGTCCCCTCTGCTTTCAGGTCTTCCTCATCTTCGATCCAGGCTTAGATCACCCTGGACACTTCTCCTCTTCACGGCAGCAGCACTTTGCAGCAGTTCGCCTTTGAAAACGACGACGCGGCCCGACACCTTTTGACACCTATGCACCCGGCTTCCCTGGGTGAGGTAACTCGAGTACTCCGGTGCTCCTGTGGGTGTTGGCCCTAGAACCCCCTAAGTCTAAAGGGGTTTGCTCAAAGTCCTCTCCTAAGTGTCCTTAATCTTTAAAATTCGAACCGCGACTTTCCCCATAGAAGCTAACAGGAGTTCGCGGCTGTGTTCTCACACTACACCCGTCCCCCGTGGGTCCCCTGTGTCACTACCTTGGGTGGTTCCTTAGGGTCCCAGCGATTCTACAGGCTCTAGGCCTTGTGTCTAGTCAAGTCGTGGTTCTTATACCACTTTCTTAATATATGGTTTGGTACGCCCCTAGGGCTCAACGTATATTGTGCTATTTACTGTTGATTGTTTGCTTGTAAATTATGTGCTTTGACCTCTAGCCTCATAAAGAGACTAGTAGGGAGTGTTTAGAATAAATACATATATTTTATATATACCTGGTGTGGTTCTCCTTTCATTTGGTCATTCAAGAGGTTATAGACTGGTAAAACAAGCTGCTTTACATTCCTTCAAGACTTAGCCTGAAGGCTGCTCTCCATAGCTACCACTAGGATAGCTTTCAATAAAGGTTGTCTTTTAACCTATCATCAATAAGGGTTGTTTGAACTGGTGCAAGGTGCCCACTAGAACTAGTGGACAGCATATACCAGGCCAACTTCTCACAAATAGAGACCAGTCAGTTCACTTTACCACTCATGGATGCTCCCAAAAATTCTTTTGCGTGTGGTACATTCTGAAACAAGCAGGTACACTCAGCGCAGGGTTAGAAGGACACTCGGGGCAGTACATACGAGTCTCCTTCCGCGTACCTCTTCGCCAACAGATACTACATCTCCTACTGGGAAAGTCTTTTGAGGGCGTGGGAGGAATGTGATCAGGAAAGTGGCAATCTTTCAATCTAGCCACATCCTCCACCACTCCAACTCTATGATCACTTGCCTGTTCCACTACAACAAGGCTGCCTATTACAGACTCCTGAAACTTAGCAAAAGTCATCTTTGACTCAGGACAAGAATCCTTGAACACAACAAAAGCATTAAAGGTTGCCAAGTGGAAAAGATGGATGGCCAACTTCTTATACCAAATGTAAGCCTTACGAAGAGCAGCGTAAGGTTCCAACCTCTTATCTACTCTATCAACACCACCCATGTGCCTATTATAGTCTAAAATGCACACAGGTTTGGGCGCTTCAGCAACCTGACCCCAAACAGTCACAGGTGAAGTGCTTTCATCATGGATGCTAGTCAGCATGTAGACATCTCTCCTGTCTGAAAACTTCACAGCTAGAAGTTCCTTGCTACGCAACACACTGCACTGTCCCCGTACAACCTTTTGACAAACAAGTTCTTTTGGGAAACATTTACGGTTAGAGCTGATTGTGCCACAAGCAACAGTGTCCACTTTGGCCAATTCCCTGAACAACTGCACACCAGTGTAGAAGTTATCTACATATAAATGGTGACCTTTGTTAAAAAGTCCTCTACCAAGTTCCCACACAATTTTCTCAGTCACTCCAAAAGTGGACGGACAACCAGGGGGGTTAATCCTGGATTCCTTACCGTGTACACCCTGAAATTAGAGACATATCCAATCCTACTGTCACACAGCATATACATCATAATTCCATAGCGTGCCCTCTTACTAGGAATGTATTGCCTAAAAACCAAGCGGCCCTTGAACAAGACCAAAGACTCATCCACTGCTATTTCTTTCCCTGGAGCATAGATCTCAGAAAATCGACTACAAAGTGATCAATAACAGGCTGAATCTTAAAAAGACGGTCACAATCAGGGTGATCTCGTGGCAGTGCTAAACCATTATCGACAAAATGCAGCATCCCAAGCAGAAGCAAATACCTATCACGACTCGTGACTGCCGGAAATATAGCCGTTGCCATCAAGGGACTAGTAGACCAATATGAAGACATTGATGGCTTCCTTAGCAAGCCCATCAAAAAAGTTAAACCCAAGAACTTCTTCAACTGATCCAGATTTGTGGGAGTCCACCGGGTACCTCTAGAGTGGGGCCTCAGGCTGGCACTGTTTTCCCTCAAAAACTGTTCGACATACAAATTAGACTGCTCAAAAATCTCTGCCAAAAATACATCGTCCATAAACAACGGAAAAAAAATTATCGGCAAAACGTTTCCAGTATTCACTCTACACCCTGGAACATCAGTAAAGTCTGGCAATGTCGGCTGCACCATGCCTGGGGCAACCCAGAGGTCAGCACTTCCAATGGGAGGCCTTGCAGCCCAGAAGCCTCTTGCACTATCGGCACATCAATGTCCTCCTCTAAAACAGGCACTTCGTCCGCACTAAGAGTAGCTTCATCCACACTGAGCGTAGCTTCATCATCCGATGATTCCATGTGGAGAGAAAACTCACTGCCTGAATCTTCCCCTCCCTCCTCTGCCTCAGATGCAGAGTCAGTCTCTGAACCATGGTCAGAGGAAGACTCAAAAAGCATACCAGCAACCTGCTGAGCAGTAATCCTGCGGCTAGCCATTATCCTTACTAAGAAAGGAGACTGCACAAACAAGTCAACAACAACCAACACTGTGCAAAATAAGTAAGTAAAAAAATGTGTGCCTTTAGCACAAAGATCTATATACTCAAAAACTATAAGATTCACTTGCAAGAGACAGCTACACTCACCAGCACCTACTCTGCAGAGACACAGCAAAAACCAACGATATCCCACCAGAAAGAAAAAACAAAACCAATTACTCACAAGACAACAAAATACACATCGAGCACAAATGCAAAAAGATTTTGACACTCAAAAACAGAAGCCAAACATACTGCTATTATTACACCATTTGCAAAAAACACATTCATACAGGGAAATGAAAAACATTTACATTGTGCAAAAAAAAGTCTCTTACCAAACACATGCAACTACACAAACAGCAGAACCACCAGTAACGAAACCGCAACCTGGACCAGTCTAAAGAGCAAAAGCCTTGAACTAGAACAAAAAGGGAGAAATAAAGCATTATAATTGCAATTCACAAGAAATAAAACAATTAACATTATAACACGCTATGTCACTATCCAAATGGTCAATCTGCCAGATGGGCCTTCAAATAGGGCTGAGAAAAATGGGGGTAATCTTGCCCAAGGGATCGGGTGAGGTTGTCTGCCAGGCTGATCTGTCCCCCAGGTGGGGCAGAAAACAGCAGACAGAATTGTGCCCCCCTTGCAAAAGAAATAAACCCCTGGTGCCTAGTAGGGTTTTCTGCCTCCCCCCACCTGCCTAGGGCAGAAAGGCCAAAAAAACAGACTGATCCGCCCCCAGGGGGGGCAGAAAAAACATAACCAATACATCAGCCCCCTGGAAGCGACCCTTGCCAAAGGGGTCGCTTCCATTTAATTTAAAATAAACTCCATGGTGTCTAGTGGGGTTTTCTACCCCCCCTCTGGGGGCAGAAAGGCCAAAGAAACGGGCTGATCTGCCCAAACGTACAAAAAATATCTGCCCCCTGGAAGCAACCCTTGCCCAAGGGGTCGCTTCAATTTTAATTTTTTTAAATTCCCTGGCTATAGTGGGCTATTTTGAAAGGCCAAAAAACCCAGCCGATCTGTCCCCGGGGGGGCAGAAAAGTCTGAAAAATTATGGGCCTCATAAGGAAGCGACCCTTGCCCAAGGGGTAGCTTCCTTTAAATGAAAAAGAAATCCCTCGTGCCTAGTGGGGGCATTCCTGCTGCACGATCGCGACGCCATGCGCGATCGTGCAGCAGGAATGCCCTGCATTGAGACATCAGGGGAGAGGAAAAACTCTTTCCTCTCCCCCGATGCCTCAATGCATGAAGATCTGCCCCCCCCCGCCCCACCGGAGCAAGGAAACATACCTGTTTCCTCTGTGGAAGCCTGGAAGCAAATGGCTTCCAGGGCTTCCGGATGACGTCGGCACGCGTTGTGCGCGCTGACGTCATGGGATTGCCCAGGGGGGGGTCGGGAGTGGCAGCGGAAACTCTTCCGCTGCAATCCTGCTTTGTGGGAGCTAGATGGGCTGCCCATGGGGGGGCGCCAGCGCTTCCCCCATGGGTGGGTGCCATGACGGAGTCGTTCCGGCAGGAGCACACGCCCACCGTGGCTCATGACGTAACCGCTCCATCATGAGTACCGGAGGGGTTAAGATGTTTACAGCTAAAGTGGGCATGCTGCAATTGTAAGAAAAGTAAAGAAATTGGAAAAAAAGGGTGCTGCCGAGTTCGGGAGCCGCAAATAAGAAAAGAAAGGTGCGGCTACCATTATTGCAGCTAAGATGTGTCGCGCTGGGTAAAAAAAAACATTCGGGGAGAGTGTGCAGGCAGAAGTGAGTGATTTAAGAAAATAGTGCTCACAGACTGTAATTAAAATATGTAGAGTAACGACACATGTAACAGGGGCTGTCCTCATGGGAGGTTACAACAGGAGAAAGGGAGGTACTAAGGAAGGACAAATAAGCTTATTAATGAATAAAAAGGCACCATTTACAAAGGACACTAACAGGAGCTAATTGAAAAGATGGGAGGAAAATGGGTGGAGCTTCAAGTCCATTCCTGAATACAGAAAGTCTCGACGAGACAGCGCAAGCGCAGCCTAGGCGACACCTAAAAATGAAAAGAAAGCTTTTTCATTTTTGAAAGGCATCCTGTTTTCCTTTAAGGAAAACAGCCTGCATTTTTTTTTAAAGTGCTTTTTTTATAAAGCAGTTGCAGACATGGTAGTCTGCTGACCCCAGCAGGCCACCATCCCAATGAGTGCCAACCATTCTCCATAGGTCGTAAATTGCGACCTGCCTCATGAATATTAATGAGGCAGCGTCTGAGGCACTGTTGTACATCAGATTTTGTGACTCGCAAGTTGCGAGTCGCTAAAATTGCAATTTCGGAGTTGCAAAAGCTGAAGTTCGTACATATGGCCCATAGTTCCTTTGCTAAGCATTAGTGCTCGCAGCCACAGCTACCCAGGGCTGGGCTTGAGGTTAAGAAAACGAGTCTGACTGGACCCAAGACGGTATTCGTGAGTGTACTGCACAATAAGGCCCCCCAGCCATATCATACAGTACCCCCAAATCCTCACAGTGTCCCTTTCACTTTCAGCCACATTGTCCTGCTCAGGCTTAAAGTCCTGCGCTTGAGAAAAAAATAGTTTTTTAAAGTGATTCATTTCACCCTGATGCTTTGAATAATGAAATAGAAGGGGATGTGAATGTTGGCTTGTTCACTACAGCTGTTCTGTCGCAGTGATTCAGGGGTCACTCAGAACACCTCGGGGTGTAGTGTGTTGGCACCATCGGGCACCACCCCCACTGTAAGAGCTGATGCCCCAGCAGTGATTGACACCTGATGGCTCTGTAACCCACTTATGCCCAGACCCCTTCATATTTTAAAGGTTTGCTTCCCTCGCTCTCTGTGCTGAAAATAGTGGAGGTAGCCTCAAGTCACGTGGTTGTGGGTGAACTGTCCATGTACCAAAAATGTATATTTTAGTTCGGTAAAGCAAATTCAGTAATATGATTTCAGCCACACTCCCCCATGCACATGTTTAGCAGGTGCATATACCAACCGAGCTATCTTACTGGCTTTAGAACAAGTGACCTGCTCATTGTCCACAGACCACCCCAGCAGGCACTGGACTTCCTGACCTCTCTCAGTGGGACTGGACTGTGTAACCTGATGTTATCCACAGACCACCCCAGCAAGCACTGGACTTCCTGACCTCTCAGTGGGACTGGACTGTGTAACTTGCATTTGACAGTTCATGGCAAGGGCTCTACTCACCTCTTTATTGACAGCTTCTCGAGCTCTTTCTGTACAACTCACAGACCTCACTACTGGGAGAAGTTTGAAGGGTTTCTAGAATGATTCTACCTTTCCCACTATAGTCCACCCTGACACTTGCATGGCCCCCACAACTCACCCTCAGCTCCACCTCCTTCTCTTTCTCCCATTCTTGTGTGTTTGGTGCTGCCAATGTAATATAAACATGCAGAGTAAACACTGAAATACAGTGCTGTGCGTCTTCTTACAGACACTGCAATTTAAACTATGAGAAAAAAACTGATTTTAAAGAGTTATGAAAGCAGCACAAACACATCAAAGTCATTACAAAAAAAATAATCACTGACAAATGGATTCCACCCCCATACCCACCCTTCCACCTCAATACCTGGATTCCTGGATTCCATCCAGATGGAAACATTACACTTACACCACATTTGCTCACTGGACCAGAGCACATGCATGGACCTCCACCCACAATACCCCTGTCATGTGAACCCACAACCGCAGACAATCTAACACTTGAACACGAAAATAACACATAATTCTTTAAAAAGTGTGTTAAATAAATATCACATTACATCAAATCCACTATAAGATGACATCACACCCCATACCTTGTCATGACAGCTTCTAATATCCACTTCACAAGGATGAGAGGCTGAGACAGCCCTACTGGGGTCAAAGGTTGATGGCCTGATCACCAGTGGCTTCTTTTAGGTGCAATAGTTATTGCACCTGATAAAATCAGGGACCGAAATGTATGTAGAGATGAAAGATAAAGATGGAACATACAAAGGGGAGGTGGAGGGAACAGAGGGAAAGAGGAGGCATGTGGGAGAGAAGGAGGAAGAGGGAGGAGAAGGAAGAAGAGGGGGAGATGGAGGCAGAGGGGAGAGAGGGAGGCAGAGTGATAGAGGGGGTGGCAGAGGAGAGAGGGGGCAGCAGAGGAGAGAGGGGCAGAGTGGGAGAGGTAGGCAGAGGGGATAGAGGGAGGCAGCGGGGAGAGAAGGAGCGAGGGGAAAGAGGGAGGCAAAGGTGAAGAGTGAGTCAGAGGGGAGAGAGGGAGGCAGAGGGGAGAGAGGGAGGCAGAGGGGAGAGAGGGAGAGAGGGGGAGAGTGGGAAGGAGAGGGGAGAGACGGGGCAGAGGGAGAGAGGGGGCAAAGGGGGAGAGAGGAGAGAGAGGAGGGAGAGGGGAGAGAGGGAGGCAGAGGGGAGAGAGGGGGCACAGGGAGAGAGAGGGAGGCAGAGGGGAGATGGGGAGGCAGAGGGAAGGGATGGGGCAGAGGGGAGAGAGGGAGGCAGAGGGGAGAGAGGGAGGCAGAGGCAAGAGAGGGGGCAGAGGGAGAGAGGGGGCAGAGGGAGAGAGGGAGGCAGAGAAAGAGAGGGAGGCAGAGAAAGAGAGGGATGCAGAGGGAAGGGATGGGGCAGAGGGGAGAGACGGAGGCAGAGGGAAGAGAGGGAGGCAGAGGGAAGAGAGTGAGGCAGAGGGAAGAGAGGGAGGCAGAGTGATAGAGGGGGCGGCAGAGGAGAGAAGGGGCGGCAGAGGAGAGAGGGGCGACAGAGGAGAGAGGGGCGGCAGAGGAGAGAGGGGGCGGCAGAGGAGAGGGAGGGAGGCAAAGGGGAGAGAGGGAGGCAGAGGGGAGAGAGGGAGGCAGAGGGGAGGGAGGTAGGCAGAGGGGAGGGAGGTAGGCAGAGGGGAGAGAGGGAGGCAGAGGGAAGAAAGGGGGAGTGGGGAGAGAGGGAGGCAGAGAGAGAGAGGGAGGAAGAGGGGAGAGAGGGAGGCAGAGGAGAGAGGGAAGCAGAGTGGACAGAGAAAGGCAGAGGGGAGATAGGGAAGCAGAGGGGAGAGAGGGAGGCAGAGGGAAGAAAGGGGGCAGTGGGGACAGAGGGAGGCAGAGGTGAGAGGGAGGTAGAGGAGAGAGAAGAAGGCAGAAGAGAGAGGGGGCAGAGGGACAGAGAGAAGGGATGAGGTAGAGGGAAAGGACCGGCAGCAGCACCGGAACAACCGTCGCATTTATAGCCATATAGCCCAGTTTCAATGGTCACAGGCCTGAGACCCTCTGGGAGCGCCCCCTTTTTAGTACACTAAGTACATCACAACAAAAAGGAAACAAAACCCCATCACTCTGTAACTTCCCCGGCTCCAGCCCTACCACACAGAGAACTCACCTGCAGCAGATCACACGGTGAGCTCACTTCACACAGCACTTTGTTTGGGTTGAAAATAACTCGCCTGCCGGGTTTGGCATTCAGGGCTTGTGTGGTCGCCCCCAACATTACCAGTGACGTCAGAAGTGCTTCATCCAGAGAAGGTGGTCAAACGGGGGCAGCCCCAGAACACCCTCCAGGCACCCCCACCCGAAGCGATGGTGAGAGGTTTCAGGACGGAGAGATAAGGGGCGGGATGGAGCCTTTTGTCTCCCTGATTACACAATAAATGTGCCCCCCCTGTACTCTGTGGGGCAGCTCCTCTCAAGACATGAAGGGGTTGGCAGCATCTTGTAGACATGTGCTCAGTAACTTCCTCTCCCCCAGCCCCCACATCATGCTTCCTCTTGTCAACTTCGCGCCCTCCCTCTGACCCACCCCCACCTACTCCTTGTGGTCTGTGGTGCAGCCTCCTGTAGGGACGTGTGAAGTGCCTTCCTGCCCTGAACACACCCCACACCCCGTGCTTGCACCCCTGTCCTGGCTGCACCCCTCGGACTGCGGCACAGCTCTCCCCTCCATCCCTCCGACCCACACCCCACCTCCTTCTTGTGGTCTGTGGTGAAGCCTCCTGCAGGCATGTGTGAAGTGCCTTCCTGCCCTGAACACACCCCACACCCTGTGCTTGCACCCCTGTCCTGGCTGCACCCCTCAGACTGCAGTACAGCTCTCCCCCTCCACCCCCGGCTCTCCTGCTTGCCACCCTGTCCTGACTGCACCCCTCGGACTGCTGTACAGCTCTCCCCCCCACCCCAGCCCCCCTGCCTGCCCCCTTGTCCTGGCTACACCCCTCGGACTGCAGTACAGCTCTCCCCTCCACCCCCGGCCCCCTGTCCTGCTGCACCCCTTGGACTGCAGTACAGCTCTCCCTCCCTCCGGTCCCCCTGCTTGTCCCCCTGTCCTGGCTGCACCCTTCGGACTGCAGCACAGCTCTCCCCTCCACCCCTGGCCCCCTGCTTTCCCCCCTGACCTGGCTGCACCCCTCGGGCTGCAGTACAGGTCTCCCCTCCATCCCTCCATCCCTCCGACCCACACCCCACCTCCTTCTTGTGGTCTGTGGTGTAGCCTCCTGTAGGGACGTGTGAAGTACCTTCCTGCCCTGAACACCAACCCCTGCTTGCACCCCCTCCCCCACCACCCTGCTTGCCCCCCTGCCCTGGCTGCACCCTCGGACTGCAGCACAGCTCTCCCCTCCCCACCCCCTGCTTGCCCCCTGTCTTGGCTGCACCCCTCAGACTGCAGCACAGCTCTCCCCTCCCCCACCCCCTGCTTGCACCCAATGCCCTGGCTGCACCCCTCGGACTGCAGTACAGCTCTCCCCTCCATTCCTGGAGCTGTTCCCTTGCCCTGACAGGCCTCTTTCTTGCCCCCCCCTTCAGACTCTCCACCTCTCACCAAATCTTTGGGGCCGGCTATACCTCTTAGCACAATCCAGGTCCCACAGACCTGGAAACCCTTCCCTCCCCCAACAAAGTATTCCTCTTGTATAGCGCTCCAGCACCTTTGGGTAATGTCAGCGCTATATGATTATGCATGAATGAATACATAAAAAAATCAATGTTGCTGTTCTTGCCTTATGGCCCAAAGACTTTTTCATGCACAGTTTCCTGCCGAGCCTGGGCTGTCCCTGCTGATAGGGTCTGGGCCCTGGGGCAGCTGTCAAGGCTCCCCTGGCCTGTCCATTCACTGAGGATCACCTGGCCAGCCCGTCCACCAAGGCTCCCCATGGCCTGGCTGTCCACTAAAGCTCACCAAGGTATGCCCATCCACTGAGGCTCCCCCGGCCTGCACATCAACCGAGGCTCTCCCAACCTGCCCATCCACGAGGCTGCCGATGGCCTGCCTGCCCACTGAGGCATCCCCGGCTTGCCCGTCCACCAAGGCTCCCCATGTCCTCCCCATCCACTGAGGTTCACCATGTCCTGCCCATCCACTGAGGTTCACCATGGTCTGCCCATACACCGAGGTGTCCCCGGACTGCCTGTCCACCGAGGCTCTCCCGGCCTGCCGGTCCATCGAGGCTCACCATGGCCTGCCTTTGACCGAGGTTCCCCCGGCCTGCCCGTCCACCAAGGTTCACCTGGCCTGCCTGCACCGAGGCTCCAGCGGCCTGCCTGTCCACTGATGCTCTCCCAGCCTGCCCGTCCACCGAGGCTCACCATGGCCATCCCGTACCCTGAGGACGAGTAAGTAGGCAATGAAAGTTAAATGAGCCGATCGTCATTACACTGAAAGAAAAATATGCCTTGGGCAGCCTCTGAAGCTCTTCCCCAGCTCCGGAGGCTGAAAAGTAAAGGAAATCCCTCTGCTGTTCACAGCAGAGGGATTTCTGAATGGTGTGCCCTGGACGTAACGGTTACGTCCTCAGCACCAGAGCACCACAGCCTTGGATGGAACTGTGACATCCAAGGCACCCAAAGGGTTAATAGAATTGAAAATTCTTGTCGCGAATGCTAGAAACTGTTTTATTCTATGTTAGGACCGGAGGCTCTGAATATGCTTGTTTGAAGCTGAGCCATCGCCACAGAAGCCACATCCACAATCTACTTCAAACACAATGGCTTAAATATAGACTCGGAGGACCAAACTGTCGCTCTCAGGGTAGAATCCAGACCAGAGCCCAAAGTGAACGAATTGGAAGTCATCGCCCTACAGTGGAATGGGCGTCAAGAACAGATGCATCAATACTGGCTCCATTCAGAAGCCAACGCATCCATTGAGCAAATGCGGCAGATGCCACGGGATGAAAAGGTTTTTATAAAGCAGTCCACAATCGATTACTCATATCTACATGAACCTTAGTAGCTTAAGGCATTGTACTGCGCAAGGTTTTGAGTTATCGGGAAAAGCTGGATAAAAAATACTGACCTGTGATTACATCAATTTGTCTAGAACTAGATGAGGTAACTCCTTCAGGAGGAAAACTCTCCTCGCCAGATCCAAAGCTTGCAAATCAGACACATGCTTACAAGAAATCAGTGATCAATTTGGCTGACAATTGCTTTAGTGACAGGTATTTATAGTCTGGCCAAGAAACTGAAAGCTCCAGACTATGCTAACGTTCCATAAAACAGAATATGTAGGCTGAGGAGGCTACGCCATAAGAATTCCTCTCATCAGCTTACACGCTATTGGGTGCTCGCCGGCTGGTTTACCCCCAAAGGTGAATAACCCGCTGAAATAGCTGATCTAAGACTGTTCACTGATTGGACGGCCATGCCCGCATAGGCTAAGGATGACAGATTATTCACTGCCAAACTACACTCTGCTCAAACGGGCTCTGACCTCCATTTACGGCACCAATTCCACCAGCTTTTCCAAGCTGACGCAAATCGTTTGTGCATTCCTGAGGACCAGACTTGACAGATAAAAGCATTAGCCTTCTGTGATAGGCCCGGGAGACTCCATTTTTCCCCGGAAACCTACCAAGCAATTAGAGAGGTGTCTGACAGGATCAGTGGATGTGGAAGACCCACTAGATCCAAAACAGGGTTCCAACTGAAGGAATTGGGCAGGCACAGGCTATTTCCTGAACCACTGGAAACCACACTTGTGCTCTCCAAAGCGGAGTCGCTAAGATCAACTCTGCCCTCTGGCATCTCAACTGTGTCAAAAACCTGGGAATCATCATGAATGGGGGAAGGCGTAACACAGGAAGGGGGACCAATCTGGAAGAAATGCAACTGTGGCCTTTGCTCCAGGATGCCAAGTGAAAAGGTCAGGGGTTGACGATTGAGGTGAGATACAAACAGGTCTACCAAGCATGGCCCCAATGTTGGTGAAGCACACGGAATGCAGTTAAATACAGGGGGAAACTGCTGCATCGAAGACGTAGATACTGACTGTATGGCACATTTTCTTTCAAGGCACGTGGATGGAAACTACTAAATTTAAGTCAATTGTTCTTATCTGTTGGCTTAAAATAAGTCTAGGTGCCAAGATGAGTGCCTTCCGCAAAGATCATAATATCCAAGGTGGAAGAACGAAAACATACCATAGAGTCAGTATCCACATCTTCGAAGCAACTTTAGTAACACAACTGACTTGAAGATACAAGCAAAAGCCTTAACTGAAAAATTAAAAATCTGAGATTATCCAACAAACTAAATGTTAAAAACGAGGAAAAAAGCAACATTGGGATATCCTTCTCCAAGAAAAAGAGGCAACCTCTAATCAAGATCTGATGGCCTGTACAACTACGTCTAATGCAGCATCAAATCATCGTAAGAAGCTCATCCATAAGAACAGGAGGATTGTCAACACAGGAGTTTTCAGTTGGCCACAACCCGGCTTGGCCTACAAAAGGGAGAGAAATCTGAGAGATATTCCTGTAAATACGCGGCGTAAAAAGAGAGCAGAGAGGCATGAAACTATTACAACAGCGTGGAGTCTGCCCCTAGTGTAGGCCATTATCCATGTGGCTCCGGCTCAGTCTGCCATCTGACCACAGCCACTAAAGAGATCGGTTTAAAACCAGATCTGAAGTGGACGTTGAAGAAGTAAAGTCATTGTAACTGCTCGCATGTTATAAATTTGATCACCTGCCATTTACGTTATATTGGGATGAGCGCAGGAAAGTCAGAACTAGCTTTGCGAGCATAGAAGCAATAACAACAGTGTTCAAACATCTAGGATTGCATTCGGTACTTTCAGCAGATGTTCATTTTATTACAGATGAACATGTTTAACAAATACACCGTACAGAAGTAGAAAGAATACAATTGTTCCCTACACGTGATATAGGAGATTGTAATCACTGCTGTAAGTAGAGGCCTCTTATTCAGATTGCAATAAAAACAACAAGGACCCCCTGAAACTAATAAAAGTTCCTAGGACAGGGAAACAGCAAATATAATGTAAACAATCCTAGGCAACTTGCAACTTGTTGAAAATCAAGTCTAAATAATATCAATTAATAAGTGCAAAATCAGTGTACAGCCATATTATTTAAAATGAGTACATTTTATTATAAAACATAAAAACAAACTTATTTTTAAGCACAGACATACAAAAATACAATAAACAATGTGTCATAAAAATATCATTGCATACAATCACAAAACATATACATAACACAAAATACTAATGATATCAGGATTTAATCCAGCATTGGTAATGGTGTGATCCCAACAGGCCACACAATATGGGTACATTTGATAATCATAGAAAATCGTATATATATTTAAAAAGCAATAACTGGACTGTTGAAAAAGTGGGTAGTGTACTCTGCGCGTTTGCGGCGTAATCTACGCTCTCTTCAGGAGAAACCACTTTAGCCTCTGTAAAAACATAAAGAGACAATACATATATTTAACAGGCTGTACATAGAACTTGCCTAGATAGGATTCAAAAATAGCAAGTGAGCCACGATCTCCAGTGAAAAAAGGGGACAAGGAAGGGTGAAGAGAAGTCCCACGACCAAATGAATGTGACTGAAAGATGCAGAGTGTATATAGTGTAGGAAGGAAAACGAACGAAAAATAATCTGTAGATAAAACACGAGAAAAAAGAGAAAGAGATGTAATAATATAACTGAGCTAGGTAGATTGTGTAGAAAGTGAAACACCTAATGCCCAAGAATTAAATGAAGCAGTACAAAAGTGACAGAATTTACCTGACCAGCGCCTCACAAGCGCTTAGACAGAAATACTCATTCAACAGAACTATATATCAGTTGTCTGGAAATAAGGAAATAGAATACTGTTAAAAAGAGACTAAATAGACGTAAAGTCATCTACCAAAGAATAGTGGATGCCAAGTGAAAACTAATTACCATAATAACGGAATATCCATAGGATTTAGCCGAATAACAATCTTCAATATAGATGGTTTAAAAGTTTTGAAAAAGAGATGGAGAATGACAATCTCAAAATGGAAATATCTGCAACATAGAAATGTCATAAATATGTTAAAACTATTGCAGTGGGTCACGGAAAAAAATCCAAATAAACCTGTATAGATAATGCTGTACCTTAAGGTGTAATAACGAAGGTTGCGTCCTTAATGAAGAGATATAGTTATCCAGCAAAGATCCCGAATGGACCAGAAAATGTTATCCAATGAATGGAAATATATAATAAATATCAGTCCTAGATGGTCAAGAAAAGAAGGATGCACAGAGTGAGTCCTGGAGCGCACCAATAAAGGTAAAAAGCTTGACTGTATGACGCTAATATATGTACAAATTGTAGTAATTTTAAAATAAACCACGGCATGGTATAACATTGTCGTGCAAAATGTACGATGCATACGAGGCATGGGACTCAAACTAATAAATGTGATCCGATTGCAAAATGCCTATGGGTAATGGAGAATTTGTAACTAAATGCGAACAGACATCACGGATACTGAATACTGAATAAAATTATAAAGATAGAATTGTGTGCTCACATGGTTAACCTGCTAAAAATAGCGATACGTGTAAAGTAAATATGACGGGTCCCACCTGGTATAAATATAAGGCTACATGTCTAAAAGAAAATATAAAACAACAAGTCTCTTGTGGCAAGTACTTACGTGCCGAAAAATCGATAAACCTGGCGTCTCCGCATCTGACAAACCTCGAGGAACTGAAATGCGGTGAAAGGCGTTTAAATAAGTAAGCAGCACCACCCGGCTACAGTGAGATAGCGTGGAGACGTAGGTTAACGTAACCATCGAGTACTATGCGTCAGGACCAAGAAAAACTCATGGTAACCAAATACTAAGGAAATAAACCGAACACTAGACTGAAAACTTTCTAGAGCGGAAACTAAGGGTAGGAGTGAAAAGTGAAACACTCCTGAAAACGATAAATGCGCTAATAAAAAAAAGGGGAGAAGAAATAAATACCTCATTACATAAAAAATACTCACGTTAAAAATAAGTACTAAGAAAAATAAAAAGGATTACGAATAAAAGAATACCCAAACCCAAAATGTCATCTACCTCCTCATATGTCCTTGCGGACTTGGATACGTGGGAGAAACCTCCAGACAGTTCCGTACTCGATTGACTGAACACCGCTCGGCTATTCATACATCCAAAATGAATGCCCCTTTGGTAAAGCATTACCATGAGTTGCAACACAAACCTAGTGACATTCGTTGGTACATCATTGAAAATCTTGGCCCTGGCAGTAACACCCATACAGAAGCAACACGTATGAAACGAGAGGTGTTTTGGATCTTTACTTTAGCCACCCATAAACAGGGCCTCAATCTAGATATTCCATGGGAAAATGCCATTAAGTATAACTGTGCTTAATTAACACTTTGATCTAGGTTGTAGTATTCATGGACCGCTCCACACATTTAGTGGATCCAGGTCAGTTGTTGTTTGTTCTTTAGTATTTATTTTTTTAGGTTTTAGGTTACTTATTTTCTTTTTTTATATTGTGTTTCATATTATTCTTTTATTCGTAATCCTTTTTTATTTTTCTTAGTACTTATTTTTAACGTGAGTATTTTTTATGTAATGAGGTATTTATTTCTTCTCCCCCTTTTTTTTTTATTAGCGCATTTATCGTTTTCAGGAGTGTTTCACTTTTCACTCCTACCCTTAGTTTCCGCTCTAGAAAGTTTTCAGTCTAGTGTTCGGTTTATTTCCTTAGTATTTGGTTACCATAGAGTTTTTCTTGGTCCTGACGCATAGTACTCGATGGTTACGTTAACCTACGTCTCCACGCTATCTCACTGTAGCCGGGTGGTGCTGCTTACTTATTTAAACGCCTTTCACCGCATTTCAGTTCCCTCGAGGTTTGTCAGATGCGAGACGCCAGGTTTATCGATTTTTCGGCACGTAAGTACTTGCCACAAGAGACTTGTTGTTTTATATTTTCTTTTAGACATGTAGCCTTATATTTATACCAGGTGGGACCCGTCATATTTACTTTACACGTATCGCTATTTTTAGCAGGTTAACCGTGTGAGCACACAATTCTATCTTTATAATTTTATTCAGTATTCAGTATCCGTGATGTCTGTTCACATTTAGTTACAAATTCTCCATTACCCATAGGCATTTTGCAATCGGGTCACATTTATTAGTTTGAGTCCCATGCCTCGTATGCATCGTACATTTTGCACGACAATATTATACCATGCCGTGGTTTATTTTAAAATTACTACAATTTGTATATATATTAGCGTCATACAGTCAAGCTTTTTACCTTTATTGGTGCGCTCCAGGACTCACTCTGTGCATCCTTCTTTTCTTGATCATCTAGGACTGATATTTATTATATATTTCCATTCATTGGATAACATTTTCTGGTCCATTCGGGATCTTGCTGGATAACTATATCTCTTCATTAAGGACGCAACCTTCGTTATTACACCTTAAGGTACAACATTATCTATACAGGTTTATTTGGATTTTTTTTCCGTGACCCACTGCAATAGTTTTAACATATTTATGACATTTCTATGTTGCAGATATTTCCATTTTGAGATTGTCATTCTCCATCTCTTTTTCAAAACTTTTAAACCATCTATATTGAAGATTGTTATTCGGCTAAATCCCTATGGATATTCCGTTATTATGGTAATTAGTTTTCACTTGGCATCCACTATTCTTTGGTAGATGACTTTCGTCTATTTAGTCTCTTTTTAACAGTATTCTATTTCCTTATTTCCAGACAACTGATATATAGTTCTGTTGAATGAGTATTTCTGTCTAAGCGCTTGTGGGCGCTGGTCAGGTAAATTCTGTCACTTTTTGTACTGCTTCATTTAATTCTTGGGCATTAGGTGTTTCACTTTCTACACAATCTACCTAGCTCAGTTATATTATTACATCTCTTTCTCTTTTTTCTCGTGTTTTATCTACAGATTATTTTTCGTTCGTTTTCCTTCTTACACTATATACACTCTGCATCTTTCAGTCACATTCATTTGGTCGTGGGACTTCTCTTCACCCTTCCTTGTCCCCTTTTTTCACTGGAGATCGTGGCTCACTTGCTATTTTTGAATCCTATCTAGGCAAGTTCTATGTACAGCCTGTTAAATATATGTATTGTCTCTTTATGTTTTTTACAGAGGCTAAAGTGGTTTCTCCTGAAGAAGGCGTAGATTACGCCGAAACGCGCGTAGAGTACACTACCCACTTTTTCAACAGTCCAGTTATTGCTTTTTAAATATATATACGATTTTCTATGATTATCAAATGTACCCATATTGTGTGGCCTGTTGGGACCACACCATTACCAATGCTGGATTAAATCCTGATATCATTAGTATTTTGTGTTATGTATATGTTTTGTGATTGTATGCAATGATATTTTTATGACACATTGTTTATTGTATTTTTGTATGTCTGTGCTTAAAAATAAGTGTGTTTTTATGTTTTATAATAAAATGTACTCTTATTCAGATTGTCCAGCAAACTGTCCTGCAATGTCTGTACAAATGGTGGCAGCTCCTGTCCCACACGAAACCATAAACCTGATGCACACATACTTTGGGGGCTGCAAACCTCTAAGGCCAGTGGTATCTGTCTTCCAACCGACCCCAAAACTCCACTTGTCATCTCCAGGGCAGGATTGCTATTGATAGAAAGGAAATGTCAACAATAAACAGCAAGAACATAACATCCTAGATAACAAACTGAATTTCATTATCAGAAATGTCCCTAAAACTGTGGATACAAGCCCTAGAAAGCCTTGCAGAACAAAAATCACTTTACTGAGTGAATAGGCACTTTTTGTGTCTCTACCAGGTTAGGATAACGAGACTGCGAACAATACTTGTCTCCAGGCGCTTTAGACGCATTTGACCTTATTTTTGGGTATGGTGAGAGTACAGGGTGTCTTTCCCTGATTCCCATAGTTTTATATTTATTTTCACGGTCCTGACGAAGCGCACTGAGGATCCACTAGGGACCCACTGGATGCGCGAAACATGTTGACCCTATTGCACTTTCACATCACTTTCACGGACTGAGAGCAGCGGGAGCATACCTATCCCCCCTACATATGTGTTTTAAGGATAGGCTCCAGTCCCCTTGGTTTTAATTTATCTTCCGGACCCTTGAATAAAATTGTGTTATGGTTCCGGTTAGGTAATTTTATCTTCACACACACACACGATTTCACTAGGCCCCCACACCCGCATGCACAACTGCGGCACCTCCTACAAAAGATCTCCGACAAAGAGCCCTCTCGCGGGGCCCGTGGGGGACTGCAGCCCCACCCCCACGAGAAGCTACGCTTAATGATGAAGCACGATACCCGCAAGGGTGTGTGAGGGCACTAATATCAAAAGGAAGAATTTCCCCCCCTATTTCTTTCTATCCCACCTACTCTATCTCTGGACACACTATATCTCAACTAAAATAGGTGTAGAGTTTTTGCCTTTTTGAGGAACAGCTACCATCCATTGCGTTGGCAGCTCCTATCCCACACAAAACCATATACCTGATGCACACATACTTTGGGGGCTGCAAACCTCTAAGGCCAGTGGTATCTGTTTTCCAACCGACCCCAAAACTCCACTTGTCATCTCCAGGGCAGGATTGCTAATGAGTGGGTTACATTTAAGGGATAGATTGTGGTAGAGGGTAGTGGGATAAAGTGAAGCAGGCTAGAGTGAAGTGGGGTGGACTGGGGTAGAGTAGAGTGGGGTAGAATGGAATGAGGTAGAGTGGGGTACATTGAAGGGGGATAGATTGTAATGGAGTAGAATGAGGTAGATTGGAAGGCTGCAGACTGGTGTAGAGTGGAGTGGGTATAATGGAGTGGGTCAGAGTGGGGAAGAGTGGGGCAGTTTGGCGTAGATTGTTGTGGAGTGATGTATTTTTAAGGGGGTAGATTTGGGTAGAATAGCGTGGCGTAAACTGGGGTGGAGTGGGGTAGACTGGGGTAGAGTGGGGAGGAGTGGGGTACATTGGGGTAGAATGAATTGAGGTAGATTGGGGTAGAGTGGAGTGTGGTAGATTGGGGTAGAGTGGAGTGCAGTAGATTGAGGTAGAGTAGAGTCAAGTAGATTGGGATAGAGTGGGTTAGAGTAGGGTGGGTAGATTGTGGTATAGTGGAGTGGGGTATATTGAGGTAGAGTGACATGGGATATATTGAGGTTGAGTGGAGTGGGGTAGGTTGGAGTAGGGTAGACTGGTGTAGATTGTAGTGAAATGGAGGGGGTAAATTGGAGTGGTGTGATGTGGGGTAGGTAGATTGGCGTAGTTTGAAGTGGAGTTGATTGGTGTAGAGTAGGTAGATTGGGATAGATTGGAGTGGAGTAAATTGGGGTAGAGCAGAGTTGGGTAGATTTGGGTAGAGTGGTGGGGTAGATTGGGGTCGGGTAGAGTGGGGTACATTGGGGAGACTGAAGTGGGGTAGAGTGGGGTAGATTGGGGTAGTGTAAATTGGCGTAGAGTGGAGTTGGTAGATTGAGGTAGAGTGGTGTTGATTTGGGTACAGTAAGGTAGATTCGGTTAGAGTGGTGTAGATTGGTGTGGAGAAGATTGAGGTAGAGTGTAGTGGGGTAGATTAGAGTGGAGTTGATTGCATTAGAGTGGGTTGGGGTAGATTTGTGTAGTGGAGGAGGTAGATTGGGGTAGAGTGGAGTGGGGTATACTAGGGTAGCTTGGGTTACATTGGTGAAGATTTAAGTGGGGTACAGTGGGGTAGGTTGGAGTGGAGCAGATTTTAATGGAGTGGGGTACATTGATTGGGGTAGAATGGAGTGGGGTAGAACTGGGTTGAAGGGGTAGATTGGTTTAGGGTGGGACAGAATGGGGTGGGCAGGGTGAATTGGGGAAGGGTGGATTGGGGGAATGGAGTAGTTTAGTTTGGGTATAGTGGAGTGGGGTAGAGAGGGGTACATTGGAGTGGAGTACATTGGGGTATACTGGAGTAAGGTAGATTGGGGTAGGGTGGAGTGGGGTACTGTAGGGTAGCTTGGGGTTCATTGGGGTGGATTGGAGTCGGGTAGGTTGGAAAGGAACAGACTGCGGCAGAGTGGGGTTCACTGGAGTGTAGTAGATTGGGGTAAATTGGAGTGGGATAGATTGATGTAGATTGTAGTGGAGCTAAGTGAAATTAGGTAGATTGGAGTGGCATAGATCAGAGATGTACAAATTGGGGTAGAGTGGAGTGGTTGTAGAGTGGAGTGGGTGGGTAAGAGTGGGGTAGAATTTAATGGAGAGGGATAGATTGGGATAGAGTGTAGTGGGATAGATTGGGGTGGAGTGGGGTAGATTGGGGTAGAGTGGAGTGGGGTAGATTGAAGTGGTGTAGATTGTAGTGGAGTGAAGTAAGATAGATTGGAGTGAAGTAGATTGTGGTAGAGTAGAGTGGGGTAGATAGAGGTAGAGGGGAGTGGGGCTGTTTGTATTAGAGTGAAGTGGGGTAGATTGGAGTGAAGTAGATTGGGAAGAGTAGAGTTGGGTAGATTGGGGTGGAGTAGGGTGGATTGGGGTAGTTTGGAATAGAGTGAAGTAGGGTAGAGTGGGGGAGATTGGAGTGGGGTGGATTATAGTGGAGTAGAGTGGGGGTAGATTGAGACAGAGTGGACTGGAGTAGATTGATGTAGATTGTAGTGGAGTGGGGTAGATTTGGAAAGATTGGAGTGGGGTTAGGTGCAAAGTGGAGTGGGGTAGAGTGGGGAAGAGTGGAGTGGTGTAGAGTGCGGCAGACTGGGGTATATTGGAGTAGGTAGTTTAGGGTACAGTGGAGTGGTATAGAATGAAGTGGAGTAGAATGGGATAGTGGAGTGGGTTAGTTTGGGGTAGAGTGAAATGGGATAAAATGGGTTAAGGGGGTGGGGTAGAGTGAGGTAGTTTGGAGTGGGGTAGGTTGAAGTGGAATGTAGTGGGGCAGATTGGAGTGATGTAGATTGGGGTACAGTGCAATGGGGTACAATGGGGTGGGTAGATTATGGTGGAGTAGAGTAGTTTGGAGTGGGGTAGAGTGGAGTGGGGTATAATGGGCTAGAGGGGGTAGACTGGGGTAGGGTGAAGTGTGGTAGAACTGGGTGGAGGAGGTAGATTAGGGTAAAATAGTATGGGGTAACCTGTGGTAGAGCAGATTGGGGCAGAGTGGAGTGGGGTGGCATACAGTGGGGTGGAGGGGGGTAGATTTGTGTGGAGTAGATTGTAATGGAGTACAATTAAGAAGACTTGGGTAGGATGAAGTGGGGTAGGGGTAGATTGGGGTAGGATAGTATGTGGTAAATAGAATAGGGTAGAGTAGGGTAGAGTACTGTACAGTGGAGTGAAGTAGGATAGATTGGAGAGGAGTAGATTTGTGGTAGAGTGCGATGGGTGTAGAAAGGGGTAGAATGGTGTAGATTGGAGTGGAGTGTGGTGGATTGTAGTAGAGTAGATTGGGCTAGATTGTAGTGGAGTAGAGTGAGGAAGACTGGGGTAGAGGGGAGTAGATTGGTGTAGATTTGAGTGGGGTTAAGTGAAGTGTGATAAAGTAGTGATATAATGGGGTAGATTGGTGTAAATTGTAGTGGAGAGGAGTGAGATAGGTTGTAGTAGGGTAGACAGGGGTAAAATGGGGTGGAGGGGGTAGATTGGGGTACAGTGGAGTAGGGTAGAGTAAATTGGAATAGAATGGAGTGGAGTAGATTGAGGTAGAGTGTGGTAGATTGAGTAGAGTGTAGTGGAGTTGATGGGGTAGATTGTAGTGGAGTAGAGTGGGGTAGATTGTAGTGGAGTAGAGTGGGGTAGATAGGAGTGGGGCAGACTGGGTAGAGTGGAGTAGATTTTGATAGATTGGGGTGTGGTAGATTATGGTAGGATAGAGTGGGGTAGACTGGGATGGAGTGGGATAGATTGTGATGGAGTGGGTCGGGTAGAGTGAGTTAGATTGGGGTATATTGTAGTCATATAGATTGGATTGGGGTAGAGTGTGGTAGATTGGAATAGACTGGGATAGGGTAGAGTGGGGTAGATTGGAGTGGGGTAGATTGGGCTAGAGCTGAGGGAGACAGGTGTTATTGAAGTAGACTGTAATGAAAAGGGGTGGGATAGATTGGAGTGGGGTAGATTGGGGTAGAGTGGAGTGGGCTAGAGTGGGGTAGATTGGAGTGGAGTACATTGGTAGAGTGGGGTAGAATTTATTGGAGTAGATTGGAGTGGGGTAAATTGGGGTGAAGTGGGATGAAGTAGGGTAGAGTGAAGTAGGGCAGATTGGGGTGAATTGGAGTGGGGAAGAATTGGGTAGAGTGACGTAGATTGGAGTGGAGTAGATTGAGGTAGAGTGGGGTAGAGTGGAGTGTGGTTGAATGGGGGTAGAGTGGAGAAGATTGGAGTTGAGTAGATTGTAGTAGAGTGGAGTGTGGTTGAGTGGTGTACAGTGGGTAAGAGTTGAGCCAGTTAGAGTGAGGGTAGATTGTAGTGGAGTGGGGTAGATTGGGGTATAGT
The DNA here is from genome assembly GCA_963921515.1 of Calotriton arnoldi. Taxonomy (NCBI): domain Eukaryota; kingdom Metazoa; phylum Chordata; class Amphibia; order Caudata; family Salamandridae; genus Calotriton; species Calotriton arnoldi. The sequence continues at coordinate 965,186 of CAWUFW010006987.1, forward strand.
GGAGTGGGGTATATTGGGGTATAGTGGAGTGGAGTAGATTGGGGTATAGTGAAGTGGAGTAGATGGGTAGGGTGGAGTGGGGTAGATTTGAGTAGAGTAGAGTGGGGTAGATTGGTGTAGATTGCAATAGAGTAAAGTGGGGTACATTGCAGTTGGGTAGAGAGGAGTGGGGCTGATTGGAGTGGAGTAGATTGCGGAGGACTGGGGTAGAGGAAAGCAGATTGGTGTAGAGTGGGGTGGGGTAGAGCAATGGTATAGTGGGGTAGATTTGAGCGGAGTAGGTTGTAGTGGGGTAGATTGGATTGGGGTAGAATGGGATAGGGTTGAGTGTGGTAGAGTAGATTGGAGTAAAGTGGAGTCGGATAGATTGGGGAAGAGTAAGGTGGATTGTTGTGGAGTGGGGTAGTTTGGGTTGGAATGGGGTACATTGAGGTGGAATGGGGTAGATTGGGGACACTGGGGTAAATTGGAGTGGGGTAGATTGGGGTAGAGTGATGTAGATTGCAGTGGAGTAGACTGAGGTAGATTGGAGTGGGGTAGACTGGGGTAGAATGGAGTGGGGAAGAATGAGGTAGATTAGAGTGTGGTAGATTGGTGTTGGGTAGATTGGAGTCAAGTAGATTGGGGTGGAGTGGGGTAGATTAGGTTGGGATAGAGTGGAGTATATTGAAGTGGGATAGATTGAGGTAGAATGGGGTAGAGTGGGTTGGAGTGGGGTAGATTTAATGAGGTAGATTAGGGTAGAGGGAAGTGGGGTAGCTTGGGGTAGAGTGGGATAGATTGGAGTGGGATAGAGTAGGGTGGAGAGGTGAAGATTGGAATGGGGTAGATTGTAGTAGAGTGGGGTTAGACTACGGAAGAGTGGAGTGAGTTAGAGTGGGGCAGCTTGTAGTGGAGTGGGTTAGATTGGGGTAGAGTGGTGTGGGGTAGTTTGGGGTAGAGTAGGGTAGAATGGGTTAGGGTGGAGTAGGGTAGAGTGGGTAGGGGTAAATAGGGGTGGAGAAGATTGGGGTAGAGTGGGTTGGGGTACATTTTGGTGGGCTAGAGTGGAGTGGGGTAGATTATGGTAGAGTAGGGTAACTTGTAGTGGAGTGGGGTAGATTTAATGAGGTAGAGTGGGGTACGGTGAAACGGGGTAGTTTGGGGTAGAGTGAAATGGGGTAGTTTGGGGTAAAGTGGGGTAGATTGGGGTAGGATGGAGTGGGGTAGATTCAGGTGGAATGGGGTGGAATGGGGTGGGGTACATTTTGGAGGGGTAAAGTGGAGTGGGGTAGATTGTGGTAGCTTGGAGTAGATTGGTGTAGGGTGAAGTGGAGTATATTGGGGTGGGGTGGACTGGGGTAAAGTGGGGTGGGGTAGAGTGGGGTGGGGTAAATAGGGGTGGGATAGTTTGGGTAGAGTGGGTTGAGTGGGATGAAGTACATTTTGGAGGGGTAGAGTGGAGTGGGGTAGATTGCGGTAGCTTGGGGTAGAGTGGGATAGATTGGGTTAGGGGTGGAGTGGGGTAGATTGGGTGGGGTGGAGTGGGGTAGAGTGGGGTTGGGTAAATAGGGGTGGAGTAGATTGTGGTAGAGTTGGTTGGGGTACATTTTGGTGTGGTAGGAGTGGAGTAGAGTTGAGTGGGGTATATTGAAGTGGAGTAGATTGTTGTAGAGTGGGGCAGAGTGGATAACTTGTAGTGGAGTGGGATAGATTGGAGTGGAGTGGGCAGCCGTGGCCCATGCAGGTAAAAGCGGTGGGGCCGGCTGGGGGGGATTTCGAGAGACGACCACGAGGAAAAACAATTATTTATTCAATTTTCCCTCGTCGTCATCTCTCGAAATCCCCCGCCCCACCCATCCCCACAGCCCCATCGCTCTTACCTGCACGGGCCGCGGCAGGGAGAGGGTAGATTGAATGAGATAGAGTGGGGTACAGTGGAGCGGGGTAGATTACACGTTGATTTTGTGCCATAATACTATTTTAGAAATACATGGTATTATTATTCAGTGCTTCTTCCTGGGATTCAGTCTGAACATCATGTATAAGGTCGGACAACATGAAGCCCTGTTTTGCTACGGCTGGTCAGCACATCTGCTGACATTCAGACACAACACCAGGGAACATCCGCTGCTTCCTGTCACTCGCACGGCAATTCTTATCATATAAACTGGGACTTGCCATTTGGAAAACAGAGAGGAGAATTCTTGCGGAAGGAGAGCTCATGGAACGTGCGCACCAGACTTGCGCAACCTAAGATGGAGACCACCTAACTACAAATTCCAGGTATGGGGCCCGGTTCTAATCCCAGAGATCTCGATATATTTCCTGCTCTCACATAGTGAAGATAGGCTTAGACAAATATATCATTTACCATGATAGGGCTTTTCATTGTCTATAGATTTGCTGATCACTTTGCTGAGTTGCAAATGTTTGATAATCGCAGCACAGTTGCTTCATAATCGAGCACGAAAGTTTTAATAAATATTTTAAACTTACATTGTGTCTTTCTTTTGTTTATTATGGACATGCATGAGTGAAAAAAATGAAAGGTGATCTATTTCCACAGTTCCCCAGGGGACTGGAGTGTTGTGTTCTATTCGCCTGTTACTCTGGTATGGTTATAAGGGCAGATTAGGCACCGTGAGCTAGTCGGATTCAGGCCCATACGTACTGATGTGGTATGGTGACTCAGTCCCTGCATTCTGACATCCTGTGGTCCTAGGCTCAGTTCTGCGTAAGCAGACTCCATGCAACAGATTGTAGTGGAGTGGGGATGACTGGAGTGGGGTAGATTGGAGTGGGGTAGATTGGGGTGGAGTGGGGTACAGTAGGGTGGGGTAGGTTTGACTGGGGTATATTGCGGTAGAGTGAGGTGATTGTAATGGGGTAGATTGGGATGGGTAAGAGTGGAAAGGGATAGATTGGGGTACAGTGGAGTGGGGTAGCTTGTGGTATAGTGGGGAGCAGTGAGGTAGAGTGGGGTAGATTAGAGTGTGGTAGATTGGGGTATGATGGAGTGGGGTAGACTGAAGTAGGTTAGATTGCATTGGGGTAGATTGGGGTAGAGTCGGTGTTTTGGGGTGGGGTAGATAGGATTTGGGGAGTTTGGCTAGAGTGAGGCTAGATTGGTGTAGATTGGAGTGGAGTGGAATGGGTGATAGTGAGGTTGATCTGAGTGGAGTAGGTTGGAGTGGGGTCGATTGGGGTGGGGCATATTGGGTAGAGTTGAAAGGGGTAGATTGGATTGGGGTAGATTGTGGACGAGTAGGATAGATTGTTGTGGGGTAGATTGTAGGACAGTGGGGTAGGTTAGAGTGGGGTAGATCAGAGTGGGTTAGGTGGAGTGGGGTTGATTGGAGGTGGAACAGGGTAGACTAGATTGGGGTGGGGTAGATTGGGTAGAGTGGAGAGGGGTAGACTGGAGTGTAGATTGGGATAGATAGTAGTGGAGTGAGGTAGATTGGAGTGGGGTAGATAGGAGTGTTTAAGAGTGGGATAGATTGGAGTTGGTTAGAGTGGGGGTGGATTGGGGTGGGGTAGATTGGAGTGAGTTAGATTGGGGTAGAGTGGGGAAGAGTAGAGTAGATTTGGATAGATTGTAGGGGAGTGGGGTAGATTGGGGTAGGGTAGATTGGGTAGACTGGAGTGTAGATTGGGATAGATAGTAGTGGAGTGAGGTAGATTGGAGTGGGGTAGATTGGAGTGTTTTAGAGTGGGATAGATTGGAGTTGGTTAGAGTGGGGGTACATTGGGGTGGGGTAGATTGGAGTGAGTTAGATTGGGGTAGAGTGGGGAAGAGTGGAGTAGATTTGGATAGATTGTAGGGGAGTGGGGTAGATTGGGGTAGGGTTGATTACAAAGCAGCAGCGGTCACCATGGAATATGCAAATGGGCGTCATTCTTGATGATAGTTTTAACCGCATGAAATGACCAGGTCACATAGATGCAACTGGTCCTACAACAGGGTGCCTTCCAACCACCCTCTTGTTTTTCAACCGGTGTAACACAGTCTACACGACGGGATTGTAATGGGCCATGCCAGACTTGCCTGTTGGGCAATGAGGCAGTGCCTGATGACTTTGGCGGCTGGTGACATTTGAAAGTGGTACGGCGTAAAATTATTGTCGTACTGTACTATGGCGAGCGAGTGTAGTGAGCGAGCGGAACAACCTACCGAGAAAATTTTGAAAAAAGAGTGGACAAATGACGCATTTTCAAGCAAACTTGAGGAAGCAGGAAGGTTAATAAAGCAATATGATTGAATTTATCATTTAAGAAATTGCTGGGAGCTGGATTGGTGGTGAGGATAAGAAATAATTACTGACGCCCGGCGTCATAGACCGTCTATGAACAGAATCTAGATTATTTAATCTGTTCAGTGCGCTCTATAATTATGGCTATTTGTTTGTTCATTATTTTGGGTTGAATACAGCAAATATTTTATGAGTGACATCTAAGGATAGATGCTGAAATGGCAGCTATAAGTTCACGATTTTCTGTTTTTTTAGAGAAAGTAATAAAGGTTGCTTATTAAGTGATTTTTCACTTAATTCTGATTGGGTGGATGGTTGAGGCTGATTGAGTGGACCAACAATCAATCCTTTGGTCTTCAGGTTACACACAAACCTCCACAATGACTAAATTAGTCAATTGAGATATTTCATCAATAGACACCCAACTGCTTAAACAAGCCAGGGAGAAGGACATGGGAGAGTAGTAGCACTAACTTTACTGTAGCATAGTTAATCACCACCTTGGTACTCATTACAAGTTCTGAGTGAAAGTCCACGTGATTGTAATATAACCGAAGTACTACAGACAAAACTACTAATACTATGAGCTACAGTAAGTAACAGGTGTGGTATGACCGCAACATTACACTTTCACCCATTTAGTGAGGAATTTCTGTATATAGAGAACCAACATTATTAATATAGCTCATGATAACGGGCGTAAATTACACATAAAGTGCATTTTCTAAAGTGCTTAGTAATGGACCGTGGATGCAATGAACAGCCACTATAATTATAACCGCTGATGATTTTTCAGACAATACGCAGATGTGACATTTGGGACCGGTGCGGAACACCAATCACACTAACAACCAACTCAGTTTATGTGCAACACAAATACCACACACAGTCGTCTCCCCAGCCGGTACAGAATAGCTGGTGATAGAGTTTCACAGATGTAGCTGCACATCTGTATGTTAGACTCTCACAGATGAGTGCACTTTCATAGGGACAGACTTTCACATTTCTGGTGGTGTCACACATTTAAGGTGGATCAGCAGGTTCCCGAGTTTGAGACAAGATTTCTAAAAACTGTTTTGTGTACTAGTCGGACGGATCATGAATGTAAACATCACCGCCAGGTATCTACGTGTACAGAGCGGTTGCGCTGTTTTTGGCGGTGCGCGGTCTGCCTCGTGCTGCCTGTGTGACTCCATAAGGCTTCTCTCTCTGCAAAACCAAGTCAGACCAGACATTTAATTAACGTTTTTAAGAAGAAGTGGACTAACACATCTGGAATTAAAGTGTCGCAGACGCTGTAGGTGTGAAATAGCTCCTGGGCGTGCTCCGTGGCACTCTCACCTCCTTACAAGGTGAGGAGGGTGTCTACAGCTCGTTTCCATTTCTGTGCGGGGCAGGGGTTTCCTCCGGGGGTCAAACTATGGCAGTGGCTATCTCAACGCAATGTGATGTCACGTACAGGCAGTGCTGGCGGCTGAGGTCCCTCGAGACAGCCGTCCAAGGTACTGATGTTACTGATATACTTCAGAGTTCAGCAGGGATTGCAAATACATGAAAAGCGTATATATCGAAAGGCAAACACTCACAGTTAGGGAAATAATCAGCCGCGGCCGTGCAGCCAGGTCCCGCGTGTATCTACAGGAAGCAGCCAGCAGGCAGACTCCCTCCCTCGCCTACCCTAAGCCAATCACAATGCTGCAATGGCAGTGTTGTGATTGGTGAGGCGCAGCGGAGAGCGCCCCAGCTGGGCCATTTTCTCTATGTAGGCTGCATGCAGCAGCCTACATAGAGAAAAAAAGGGAGAGTGCGCATGACTGAGTTGGTCGGCCCTGGGGCCGACCAAACAGTCAGTACCCACAACAGTGGGCAAAGCCACTCCCCCCTGCCATCGAGAAGGACCGCCCACCCGCCCGACCCCAACCAGGCACTCCAGGCACTGCTGCTTTCTCGCAGTGCGAGAAGCAGAAACATAAAATGGTAGTTTTACCATTTTATGTTTCTGCTTCTCGCACTACGAGAAAGCAGTGGGGCGATGCCCCCACACCCCTATGGAGGAGCGCCACTGCCTGATGGGCTTGTCTGACAGGTATCTGTGGGGGCCCTTTTAGGGCTGGTTGTGAGTCTGTTTTAGGGCCAGGTGGGGCAGTTTTTACTGATAACGTCCATGATATTAACACAAGCATTGCCTACAACAAACACAAATGCTTGCAGTCTCTCGTACCTTGCAAAATACCCATACAGGGTGTCTTTACAGGTTCAAAACTGGCCTAAATTGCAAACGTGCGCCACGTTTTTAGCGACCTTTATCACTAATCAGGGTCACTTTTATGTTTGTGGCCAGACATACTTTTTGTCCCAGTCCGACCCTGGTAATGAGAACAGTTAAAGTGCACGGGTAGCGTGTTTACTGCTGCTGACTGAAAACAGCACCGTCTGACGCCCACCCACAGTGGTGCATTAATGGCTCAACAATTGCAACATTGAAGGGCTTCGGCTGGAAAAAACAAGCGGTGTCGCCTCTACAGTCTGTGATTCTGAGCAAATCACTTAATCTCCCGGCAAAAGAAAATCAATGTGAACAGGTTTCCAATGGCAGCGAAAAAACTCATAAGGTGTACAATGTCAGCTCACACAATTTAGTGTTACTTGGTCAGTTTAACAGTAAGAGGGTTCATATTTCTAATAATCAGAGTCACATTAAATATACAGGCAAACAACAGAAGCGTACATCTTCCTACAACTCAGGATAATGTTACATATACAGATCTACTGCTGCGCAGCCAAGGCTGCCAGGTAACATTACATATACAAACAACAGAAGCGTACATCTTCATACAACTCAGGCTAATGTTACATATACAGATCTAGTGCTGCGCAGCCAAGGCTGCCAGGTAACATTACATATACAAACAACAGAAGCGTACATCTTCCTACAACTCAGGCTGATGTTACATATACAGATCTAGAGCTGCGCAGCCAAGGCTGCCAGGTAACATTACATATACAAACAATAGAAGCGTACATCTTCCTACAACTCAGCCTAATGTTACATATACAGATCTAGTGCTGCGCAGCCAAGGCTGCCAGGTAACATTACATATACAAACAACAGAAGCGTACATCTTCCTACAACTCAGGCTAATGTTACATATACAGATTCGTAGGCTGCAGCCGAGGCTGCCAGGTAACATTACATATACAAACAACAGAAGCGTACATCTTCCTACAACTCGGGCTAATGTTACATATACAGATCTAGTGCTGCGCAGCCAAGGCTGCCAGGTAACATTACATATACAAACAACAGAAGCGTACATCTTCCTACAACTCAGAGTAATGTTACATATACAGATCTAGTGCTGCGCAGCCGAGGCTGCCAGGTAACATTACATATACAAACAACAGAAGCGTACATCTTCCTACAACTCAGGCTCATGTTACATATACAGATCTAGTGCTGCGCAGCCAAGGCTGCCAGGTAACATTACATATACAAACAACAGAAGCGTACATCTTCATACAACTCAGGCTAATGTTACATATACAGATCTAGTGCTGCGCAGCCAAGGCTGCCAGGTAACATTACATATACAAACAACAGAAGCGTACATCTTCCTACAACTCAGGCTGATGTTACATATACAGATCTAGTGCTGCGCAGCCAAGGCTGCCAGGTAACATTACATATACAAACAATAGAAGCGTACATCTTCCTACAACTCAGCCTAATGTTACATATACAGATCTAGTGCTGCGCAGCCAAGGCTGCCAGGTAACATTACATATACAAACAACAGAAGCGTACATCTTCCTACAACTCAGGCTAATGTTACATATACAGATCTCGTGCTGCGCAGCCGAGGCTGCCAGGTAACATTACATATACAAACAACAGAAAGCGTACATCTTCCCTACAACTCGGGCTAATGTTACATATACAGATCTAGTGCTGCGCAGCCAAGGCTGCCAGGTAACATTACATATACAAACAACAGAAGCGTACATCTTCCTTACAACTCAGAGTAATGTTACATATACAGATCTAGTGCTGCGCAGCCGAGGCTGCCAGGTAACATTACATATACAAACAACAGAAGCGTACATCTTCCTACAACTCAGGCTCATGTTACATATACAGATCTAGTGCTGCGCAGCCAAGGCTGCCAGGTAACATTACATATACAAACAACAGAAGCGTACATCTTCCTACAACTCAGGCTAATGTTACATATACAGATCTCGTGCTGCGCAGCCGAGGCTGCCAGGTAACATTACATATACAAACAACAGAAGCGTACATCTTCCTACAACTCGGGCTAATGTTACATATACAGATCTAGTGCTGCGCAGCCAAGGCTGCCAGGTAACATTACATATACAAACAACAGAAGCGTACATCTTCCTACAACTCAGGCTAATGTTACATATACAGATCTAGTGCTGCGCAGCCGAGGCTGCCAGGTAACATTACAAATACAAGCAAACAACAGAAGCGTATATCTTCCTACAACTCAGGCTAATGTTACATATACAGATCTAGTGCTGTGCAGCTGAGGCTGCCAGGTAACCTTACATATACAAACAACAGAAGCGTACATCTTCCTACAACTCAGGCTAATGTTACATATACAGATCTAGTGCTGCGCAGCCGAGGCTGCCAGGTAACATTACATATACAAACAACAGAAGCGTACATCTTCCTACAACTCAGGCTGATGTTACATATACAGATCTAGTGCTGCGCAGCCAAGGCTGCCAGGTAACATTACATATACAAACAACAGAAGCGTACATCTTCCTACAACTCAGCCTAATGTTACATATACAGATCTAGTGCTGCGCAGCCAAGGCTGCCAGGTAACATTACATATACAAACAACAGAAGCGTACATCTTCCTACAACTCAGGCTAATGTTACATATACAGATCTAGTAGCTGCGCAGCCGAGGCTGCCAGGTAACATTACATATACAAACAACAGAAGCGTACATCTTCCTACAACTCGGGCTAATGTTACATATACAGATCTAGTATACGCAGCCAAGGCTGCCAGGTAACATTACATATACAAACAACAGAAGCGTACATCTTCCTACAACTCAGGATAATGTTACATATACAGATCTAGTGCCGCGCAGCCAAGGCTGCCAGGTAACATTACATATACAAACAACAGAAGCGTACATCTTCCTACAACTCAGGCTAATGTTACATATACAGATCTAGTGCCGCGCAGCCAAGGCTGCCAGGTAACATTACATATACAAACAACAGAAGCGTATCTCTTCCTACAACTCAGGCTAATGTTACATATACAGATCTAGTGCTGCGCAGCCAAGGCTGCCAGGTAACATTACATATACAAACCTAGTCGGGCCGTCTCCGCAACCTGTTTGTGGCACACACTCCGCAGCTACCGACTATTGGCAGCTGCACTTGCTAGGCGGGTCTTTTTTGTCAGATGGAGGGCCTCTGAAAAATCTGCAGTGGAAAGGCGGCAGATGAAGGTTAGTGCGGGGAAAGAAGCATTATGGTGGTGGTAGGCCATCAGCTCCTACACCGTTGCCGCCGTTCACGGCCTCCAGGGACCTCCGGGATCCTGACGGGTGAGTTCCTGAAGATCGGTCGGCGCTGGATCGGCCATCATCGGATCACCCAGTAATGCGGCTCGGCAGGAGTCCCAGCGGGGACAAAAAAGTGCAGAAGTGCAGGAAAGAAAAACAGCTGCTGAGCCGCAGCTCACTCGCGACACACAATCAGTGCAAGCAGCTCCGCCCCTCGTATTGTAACGTAACGTTGCACATTTGGGGTGCTAACTGTGGGAACTCATTCCAACTGTAGCGAGAGAAAGAGAAAAAGAGAGAGAGAAAAAGAGAGAGAAAATGAGAAAAAGTGAGAGAAAAAGAGAGAAAAGAGAGAGAGAAAAAGAGAGAGAGGAAAAGACAAAAAGAGAGAGAAAAAGAGAAAGAGAGAGAGAGAAAAAGAGAAAGAGAGAGAAAAAGAGAGAGAGAAAGAGAAAAAGAGAGAGAGAAAAAGAGAGAGAAAAAGAGAGAGAAAAAGACTAAAAGAGAGAGAAAAAGAGAAGAGAGAGAGAGAAAGAGAGAGAGAGAGAGAGAGAAAAGAGAGAGAGAGAGAGAGAGCGAGACAATTGACTCTTGAGGAAGAGGTGGGAGAGTCTTACACTCACGTGAAGGATGCACTCGTTGAGCTCTCTGTCTCACCCAAGAAGAGTACAAAAAAACGTTTAGGAGCCAAAGAAGGGAGAACACAGACAGGGGTAGATGTTGTAGATGCCTCTGTGAAGTCATTGGATGGCTGGATTAAGGATACAAGGTTGATACATATGAGGGTTTGTACAACTTAATGGTTAAAGAACACATACTTACCAGCTGTTCTTCAGAGAAGTTACACCAGCATCAGGTAGATTCCAAGTTATCTAGCCACAGAGAGCTGGGGAAGACAACTGATGAGTGTGTGCACTGGGGCACCCATAAAATCCTGAGGTGGTGAACACAAAAAGGGAGGACAGCCCTGCATGGGGTACACTGAAGCCACATTAGTTTCCCTGGGTGGTGAAGAGGTTGAACCTTTGGCCCCTGGCCAAACATCAACAGGGTGGAAGGTCAGGCCCTGAGGGATACAAATGCCAGCATAACCATGGCTATGGCTAAGCAGCTTTCCCCAAGCCAGATCTTACCAGATGAGGTGCATGAGATAGTCAGCTCTGACAAAGTCCCATCCCATAGCTGTGGTAGACTTTGAGTGGGGAGGGGTTACTGGTCCATGAAAGTAGATGTCCCCTGCCATCCCAGTCGAGTGTTAATTGAGCAACGACCTTGAAATGTCTGCCTGGGCAGAGGTGGAGAGAAGGGCTCATGCAGCAATGCTGGGTCTCCCTGAATGGGTTTTTGTCCCCACTAGTGCACAGAAGGCTTTACGGGAAAGGCAAGGGATTGTGGATTCTGAAACAGTGGAACCTATCCCTGGTACCAAGAGGAAGGACTGGAGCCTGGCAAGGCTTCTGAAAAAAGTCCATAGAACTAGGAGCCTAACTCTCAGGGGGAGGGCCTGGTCTTTGAAGAGGAGATTGCTGCCTTGAGAGACTTGTCTGGCTTAGCAGAACTCCAAAGAGCAGGTGGTCCCTCCAGAGAGTACTTGTGCAGGGGCAGAAGACTTGTCTCACTCTTGAAGGGCTGAGACAGTTGGCTGTCAAACAGGGGGAGGGAGATGTCAGTGGTACCCATAAGGTATACTGAGAGGAGGGAACCCTGTTCAGTGAGGCAAAGCATCTCAAAACAGGGTCAACCAGGAGAATTATGGTCCCCGAACAGTACAGAGTTCCTCCTAAACATAGCCCATGATATCCCCTTAGCTGGACATTTGAGACAGACCAAAACTTAGGACAGGTTGGTCAACCATTTTTATTGGCCTCAAATGTTTGAGACAGTGAAGGAATTTTATAATTCCTGTGCCACCTGCCAAGCCAGTGGCAAGCCATAGCCTCCCCTGATACCACTTCCTGTAGTGGGGACTCCCTTTTAGAGGGTGGGGATTGACATTGTTGGTCCTCTAAACCCACTTACTGTCTCTGGGCATAGGTTTATTCTGGTGGTTGTGGACCATGCAACCAGATATCCTGAAGCAATTCCCCCAAGGAAGTTACAGCCCTTGCAGTAGCTAGATCCCTACTTTTACCAGAGTGGGTTTTCCTAAGGAGGTCATTGAAGATAGACAGACAGAAAATTTGAACCTCTATCTGAAAGCAATTTGGGATGAGTGTAGGGTGACTTAGAAGTTCACTACACCTTACCATCCACAAGGAAATTGCCTTGTAGAAAGATTTAACAAGACCATGAAGGGCACGATTATGGGTTTACCGAAAGACTCAGGAGAAGCCCGCCGTGCAGGGTTCGAGACCACCCTGATCCCGGTCTTTTCCTGCGCGCCGTGACCTGTAACGTAAATTGCTTAATTTGTTTATTTTGTGCCCGCTGCTGTTTTTTGTTCCAGTTTCCCTTATTGCCTTCACTGTGTCTTTTTGTCCCCCCTCGTCTCCCTGCCGTCTCCTGCTGCTGCTGACCTCTTAACCCCTCCCCTACGGCCCCGCTCCCCGCCTCCCAGCTGCACGTCCCTCCCCCTCCCCTACATTATAGCGACCGCTATGCGATCGCTCCGCTGGTGCGCGGAAGGCACGCCTATGGCAAGCCCATCTGCGCCCGTCCGTGACCCGATTGCGACCAGCGCCAGAACCCCTGGTTCTCCCAGACCCCTCCATTACGACTCAACCACCCTCCACGCACTCAACCCCGGAAGACACGCCGCCAACTGTGCAATATCCTTGCCGAACACCACACACGGGCAGTTCTCGTGCAGACCCTGCCGCAGATCCTTCACCATTGACATAGCTCCCACGGCCACTGGAAACACGCCTGAGGCACACACCACTGAAACTCTGACCTGCATCCTTCTCAACGTGCGCTCCCTGCGCCGACACGCCGCAGAGATCTGGGACTTGATCGACACCCTCTTGCCCGACTTCGCCTTCTTCACGGAAACATGGACGAACGCCACCTCCGGTCCCGACATCGCCACTGCCATCCCCCGATGGCTACGAAAATCCAGAGAAAGGACCGGCCGCACCGCCCAGGAGGAGGACTCGCCATCGTACACAAGACCCCCTCCGACTCTCCACTTCCAGCACGAGTGACCCCCACTCCAACACAGAACACCTCCATTTCCAAATCCAGACAAACCCCAGGACCATGCTACGCGGCACCCTCATCTACAGACCACCAGGACCTCGCACCCACCCCGCAACCACCATTACCGAGCTCACCGCACCCCACGCCATCACCTCCATGGACTACATTCTACTCGGGGACCTGAACTTCCACCTCGACAACGGAAACGACCCCGACTCCACCACTCTCCTCGACAACATTGCCAACCTAGGACTGAAGCAGCTCGTCAACAAACCCACCCACAGAGCGGGTCACACCCTTGACCCCATCTTCACGGGAGGAACAAACATCCGCTTCAGCCACACCTCCCAGCCCCTCTGGACTGACCACCACTGTGTCCAGTTCACCTTCAACACCACCACCGCACCCAAAACCGCCCTGCGCCCACCTCGACGGAACTGTAGCAAGGTAATAGAGGAGCTCCTCAACAGCACCCTCCGTCAAAACCCCCCCATCGCCACGACCAACTCCAACTCCGCAGCCAGGGAATTTTACTGCTGGGTCTCCTGCTGCGCCGACAAGCTTGCGCCCCTACGCCCCCCCACCAAACAACGCCCGCTGAAAGCCGCCTAGTTCACCACAGAACTTCAAGAAGCAAGCCGCTCCTGCAGACGCCTAGAGAAAACCTGGCGAAACCTGAAAACCACGGAAGCACGGAACAACCACAAGAACTCCCAAAAGGAATACCACCAGCGCATAAAAGACACCAAACGGGCATTCATAAGAGACAAGGTCCAGAACAACGTGACCAACGCCAAGGAACTGTTCAACGTCATACAGTAGTTCGCAAAACCCACCTGCAAAGCCACGGACGTCACACCCTCCCAGGAACTCTGCGACAAGCTCAGCTCCTATTTCCATCTGAAGATCAAGGCCCTCTACGACCACTTCAGCGAACCAACTCACCGACGCCACCCCCACCCACCGCCGCCAATGAGCCGACCATCACATCCTGGGATCCCGCCACCGTGGAACTCATCACCGCAACCATGAAGAAAACTCACTCAGGAGCCCCTACGGACCCCTGCCCTCCTCACATATTCCACAGGGCCGCCTCTGCCATCGCACCCGAACTTGGACACATCATCAACGCCTCTCCTCGGAGCAGGCATCTGCCCAGACGACTGGAAACGGGCGGAGGTTAAACCCCTCCTCGAGAAACCAACTGCCAACCCAACGGACCTGAAAAAGTACCAGCCCATCTCTCTCCTCCCGTTTGCAGCCAAAGTCACCGAGAGACTCGTAAACGCCCAGCTGACCGCCTTCATCGAAGAGAACTCCATCCTGGACGCCTCCCAGTCTGGATTCCGCAGCAACCACAGCACCGAGATCGCCCTCCTCGCCGCCACTGACGACATCCGCATGCTACTGGACCAGGGACACACTGCGGCCCTCATCCTCCTAGACCTCTCCGCAGCCTTCGACACCATCTCACATCGCACGCTCGCAGCCAGACTGCACGACGCGGGAATACAAGGAGCCGCCCTCTACTGGATCCAGTCCTTCCTCTCCGGCAGAACACAGAGGATTCGACTCCATCCCTTCCTCTCCAAACCCACAGAGATCAGCTGTGGAGTACCCCAGGGATCATCACTGAGCCCCACGTCCTTCAACATCTACATGACCCCCCTCGCCGTCATCGTCAGACAGCATGGGCTCAGCATCGTATCGTACGCCAACGACACCCAGCTCATCCTCTCACTCACGAAGAACCCCAAAGACACCAGACTCTGCTTCCAGGAAGGAATGAAGAACGTGGCAGCCTGGATGAAGGACAGCTGCCTGAAGCTAAACTCAGAAAAGACCGAGGTCCTCATCCTCGGACCCTACACCTCCGCCTGGGACAACACATGGTGGCCCTCCACCCTCGGGAGCCCACCCACCCCCACAGACCACACTCGGAACCTCGGCATCATCCTAGACTCCTCCCTCTCCATGAACCGCCAGATCAATGCCGTCGCCTCCACTAGTTTCAACTGCCTCCGCATCCTCCGTAAGACCTTCAAATGGATCCCCCGACTGCAGAAGGACCGTCACCCACGCACTCATAACCAGCAGACTGGACTACGGCAACGCCCTCTACGCCGGAATCAACAAAACTCTTTTACACAAACTCCAAACCATCCAGAACGCAGCAGCCAGACTCGTCTCTCGGGACACCGCGCCACGAGCACATGACGCAACACCTTTGAGGCCTCCACTGGCTCCCTGTTGAGAAGAGGGTCACCTTCAAACTCCTCACCCACGCCTACAAATCCCTCCAACAACATCGGACCCAAATACCTCAACGAGAGAGTATCCTTCCACGTACCCACGAGGAGCCTCTGCTCTGCCGACCTCACCCTGGCAGAAGTCCCCCGCATCCGCCGAAACAGAACCAGCGGGAGAGCTTTCTCCTACATCGCAGCCAAGACCTGGAACGAACTCCCTATGAACATCTCATGCTCCCCGACCCTGCACACCTTCAGGAAGGACCTCAAGACCTGGCTCTTTGACTGATCCGGAGCCAAGCGCCCCCCTCCCCAGCACCTTGAGACCCTCACGGGTGAGTAGCACGCTTTATAAAACCCCTGATTGATTGATTGATTGATTGATTGATTGAGAAGATGGGATGTTCTTCTCCTATGCCGACTGTTTGCCTACAGGGAGGTTCCTTAGAAGGGAGTAGGTTTTAGTCCTTTTGAGCTACTCTTTGTCCCCTGTCAGGGTCCTTTATGTTTGGTCAGAGAAGGTTGGGAGAGGCCTCTCAAGGAGCCCAAACAGAACATCTTAGATTATGCATTAGGCATCCAGTCCAGGATGGCAGAATACATGAAGAAGGCAAACAGAAACTTAGAAGTCAGCCAGGAGCTTGTCAACCACTGGTATGACCAAAGGTCTGCTATGTGGTGGAGTACCAACCTGACACTTGGTGTGGGTGTTACAGGCTGTGGCACCTAGAGCCCTCCAAGACAGATGGACTGGGCCTTACCCCCATCTTGGAGAAGAAGGGGAAGCCACATACTTGGTGGACTTAGTGACCTCAAGGAACCCCCATAGTGTGACACATGTGAATAGGCTCATGCTACATCATGACAGAGCAGATATCACAATGTTCATGGGACAGCTGGTGGAGAAGACGAAGAAAGTGAACCTCTCCCAGACCTGATGTCAACCAGTAACAAAGATGGTTCAGTGGAGGGAGTAGTTCCTCTTCCATCCCGACAAGCCAGCAGCAGATAGACTGTTTCAACTTTGCTTGCAGTTTGCTGGACTGTTCTCCTTGACTCCAGGTCTGGCAACATGCTGTACCCATGATGTGGACACAGGTGACAGTTTACCTTTCAAAAGTAAGATTTACAGACTGTCCGATCAAGTTAAGGCTAGCATTAAAGCTGAAGTTGCTAAGATGCTAGGAATTGGGGGTGATTGAGCCTCTAGTGTTCCATGGGTGACCCCAGTGGTTCCAGTGTCCAAACCCAATCCAAAAAGGGAAAACCAGTGATGAGATTGTGTGCTATATGACCAGGGTCAAGATCAACCAGCTACCTTTATCAGCAGGCGACCCTCCCCAGATCGCAGGCTGCAGCACTGAAGTGCCATTGAGCGGGAGGCCTTTGCTGTGGATCTGTCCCTGAAGAAGCTAAGGCCCTACTTGTTTTGGACTCACTTCACGGTTCAAACTTACCACAGGCCTCTCAGATGGCTGATGCAAATTGTTGAGGTTGACCATTTGGCAGGGAGCTGTAGTTTGTTAAGTAAGACATGTTTTTAATATGTTGTAAACAGCAATCCTTCCAAATTGTCATTTTGCTGTGGATAAAGTTAGTGTTTAACAGAACAGCAGGTCCCACACAGTGAATATGAACTGAAAATTTCACTACTTCGCGATAAAATTGGAATAAACAATTGTTTAAATTATAGATAGGTATTTAATGCTAATGTAGATGAAACAAAAACAATATTTCATCACGCAGAAACCGGACAGCAGAGCGAGTCGATTTCTGCCCCAGGCAAGTGACTTAAAATTGTGATCTTACGATATCGTGAATATAAATAAACACAAGTCACAGTAGAGTTCTATCATCCATGCTCCACAATCACGTCAGTGGCATAGTAGTTGTGATCGACGACGTTCAATCCGCAGGAGTATCGATCTCATCGGACTAATAGATAGAGCAGGTGTCGAAAAGTTGCCAGAGCGCGGCAAAAAGAGCCGCAGAGCATGGCCAGAGCGTCGCCAGGTCCTGACGGAGAGATACGGACGCGAGATCAGTCGATGCACGGGTCACAACCAGGGATGTGCCTCCCGGCCGGAGGCAGGTAGAGGATCGCGGCGTAGGCGGTCAGAAGTGCGAACTAGCATGCGCTGAACCGGAGTCGCGCCGTCAGCTCGACGGCAGCAGCGGGAGGGCTGCGCGCGCATCAGCGTACAGCAAGCAGCGCGCGTCAATGCCGGCATTGACCGCAGCTGCTTGCTGTACCCCTGATCGTCCAGCGCGTCCTGGCTCCCCTCTCCCATTGCTGCCATCGAGCAGGCGCACGGCTCCGACCCCTGGTTCCAGGGTCGCATTGCATAATTTCCTTCCCTGACCTGCCTACCTGCACGCCGATCTTTCTACCATAGCCTCCCAGCCGGGAGGCACATTCCTGGTTGGTGACCCGTGCATCCGACGATCTCGCATCCTTCCTCACGTCCCGTATTTTTCCGGCGGACTTCTCAGCCAGCAACTCGCTCTGGCCTTGCTCATCGCGGCTCCTTGTTTTGCCGCACTCTTGGCAACTTTTCAGGCACCTGCTCTATCTATTAGTCCTGATGAGATCCCGATACTCTGCGGGATTGAAACGTCGTCGACACAGACATCCCTAACTCTATACCACTATTTGTAATGATTGTGGAGTATGAGATGTAAACTCTACTGTGACTTGTGTTTATTTATATTCACGTATATTGAAAAGTCACAATTTTAAGTCACTTGCCTGGGGCAAGGAAATCGCCGATTTCCTCTGCCTTGTCACGGCTGCCCACGTGTTAAATATTGTTTTGTTTCATCTACATTAGCATTAAATACCTATCTTGTAATTTAAACAATTGTTTATTCCAACTTTTATCACGAAATTGTGAAATTTTCAGTTTATATTCCTTTTGTGTGGGACCTTTGTTCTGTTAAACACAACGCTACCCTTGGTCCCCGCTGACTTCCAGGGTTCCTTGTTTTTTTGTTGTGGATAAAGTTAGTAGCACCAAAGGCTAACACAGGGTTAGCAGTTTGCACCCCAACTCGGTCAACTCCTGAATGGGACTACCTAACTGGGTCATGTACGGTATCAAATTAATCATGGCATTAAACCCGACGTGATGCCAAGGTCAAATTTAATACCACAATGAAAATATAAACAACTTTAAAAAGAGATGCCACCCTGTACTCCAGATAGCCCACCGGCCTCATAAAGGCCCTGGCACACAGACAGCTTTCTGACTGCCTGGGGAGACATGTGAACGGCTCCCCAGCACAGGAACAAAGGCAGTTGCAGCAGAGTGAGGTGTCACCTCCTCTCCAGGGATGGCCACTCAGAGTGTTAGCCCAAAAGGCAAGCTTCAAAGGTGAAGCCGCCTTGTGAGGGAAGTAGCACCAACACCCCAGAGCAGGACGCCCAAAGTGGAGACAGGGTCAAGCGGGGAAATACTCGCCCGCAAACTGGTTCTACCATGGGCAGGTAGCCCTCTGGCAGCCACACCTCTAGAGCTGGCTACCAACCTCCTAACGACTGAGGAAGGGTTGTGCCATCTTGAAAGGGGCAAGAATGTGACACTCTGGGGTAGCCAGATGGCACACATCACAGGAGCTTCATCACTAGATAGGAGGGGACCCAGGAGCCCATTGGCTAATGACCGCGTGGTACCCTCAGGGCACTTTCCTGGGATAAATATGGCACCCGAGGCACTCTGATCCTTAGATCACACTAGAATTGGAGAGAGGACCAAAGGACCCTCAGCTGCCCTTGGACCTGAAAAGCTTGTACTGTGCCTGCAGGTCCCGGCTTGGGGAAAAGTTGTTTGCCCCATTCCATCCATGGACGGGGGAGCACCCATAAAGACAGCCCTGTCGAGCACCACAACCAGAGCATTCTTTTGGCTGCTTTCTGGGTAATCAGGACCGCTACATTGATGTCGATGGTGTTGTCCTGTATAGTTTGGATTTTGCTTCAAAAAATGTTCTGGTGGCCACGTAACTGTCCAAAGCTTCGCTACAACGGTCTGTTTCAGCCCACATTTTTTGATTTCCTTGTAGGCATATCAGTGCCATTTTAGGAGGTGCCCGACTCCCGCTAAAGTGGGTGCCATATTTGTAGAATGTTTGTACCTTTTTATCTTGTTTTTATCAGTTGGCCTTCTCACATTTATTTATTTTAATTTGTTTTTATTTACCAGTATCTTTCCTCCCACAGGGAAGTTTGAGGGGTTACTGGACCCCGGTTAGCATTTTATTTCTCCCACCTTTTTCAGGCCATTACACGCTGGGAAAGCATCGGACCTCAGACATGCCCCCTTGCATGGCGGGCTATTTAGAGCCTCTGCTAGCACATCCACCACACTGGAGCACCAAAGGCAAGCCCATCAGCACCCGTCCGCGCCATGACTGCGCCTAGCACCATAGCCTCCCTGGCGGTTTCAAGCCCCATCACCCCCAGAGGAGATGCTATACTCGTGAGGCGCTACTAGCTCTGGCAAAGGTGGTAACTGCATCAGAATTGGTCCAGGTTCTACGGCTAATACCCTTAACTTTGACTTAAGGGCTGTAATAACTTGCTGGAGAGCTTTCAAACTTGTGGCAATGGTAACCCTACTAATAATGGGGAGTCTCGCCCACACTGCAAGAAAAACTCCAGTCAAGGAAAAGTCACCCATGCTGTCATTAAGGCGAGGTCACTGGTGAAACACACAATAGAGTTTGCAGTCTTTCTTGATTATCACAGCCTGGGTTTTGTCTGCAGTACCCCCTGGTAACGCGCTCTACAGACTAGATAGGACTCAGAAGAGGGCGGGCGGATTCACTGTCATTTATCGAGGCCACGTCCCGGCACTTTTTCAATCAGTTCCCTCCTTGGAGTCGAAGCACTTTCCTTTAATAGTGACTTGTCGAGAACCGAGTTAGGCATTGGTCTGTTCATTTATCATCCACCCGGACCGAGAAACATTTTTATACAGGATGTTACCGCCCTCTTGGAACCGTGTTTACATTCATCAGATTTCACCTTCCAAGGGGACTTTAATTTTCACTTGGAGGTGCACGTGGATAAGGATACGGACGCTTTGAGTGACATCATGTCCTGTTCTGGCCTCACCCAAAGGGTGGATGGCCCAACCCACCTTGCAGGACACCCGCTAGATGGCATGTTTACAAACAACCCCTTTTTAACCAAAACAGACCTTCTACCGCTGACTCGGTCTGATCATAACGGGGTAATATTTAATATAAAAGTTGCTCACAGGGGGTATTCGGCCACGGCGCGCGCACCTCTCAAACACATCGGGCCTGGGACAAAATTCAATCTGACTATTTTAATCAGCTTCATTCCGAGTCTCAGCCCGACTGAACTGGGGGCTTTGATCAATTAACTTTTACCCACTCCAATTGGCTGAGCTCCGCACCTTTCACTCTGGCGCCTGTTAAAGTAGCTCCACATCTAAGAACTAAACCTTCGGCGCCATGGTTCTCAGACAAACTTAGGAGCCACAAACAACGTTGCAGGAGACAGGAGCGGAAGTGGAGAAAAGACTATAATGACTTGAAGAAATACAAATGTAAACAGTGCATTGCAGAATATAAGATCCTGTTAGAGGAAGAAAAATCTGGATATTATACCCAGAAAATTGAATCAAGCAAAAGATTTGTTAAAGGAACTGTTTCAGACCGTCAATCAGCTCTCCAATGTATCTTGTAATAATGCGACAGGAAGTCGCCAATCCTTCTGCAACACGATAGCTATTTTTTTCCACCACAAAGTTGAACTGCTTTACAAAAGGTTCTTCTCTAACATCAAATCTGAGTCAAAAGAAAGTAGTTCAGTTTCCCCTTGTACAGAGAACAACGCACTCACTGAATATGCCCCTGTCAAGAAGGAACAAGTAACAGAGCTAATTAATTCTGCCAAATCCGGCTCCCCGTTTGATCCATGTCCCCATCCGTTGTGCAACCTGCTCCTGACATTATTGCAAATCATCTCTTGAAAAACTTCAATACAATGTTTACATTTGGTTATTTTCACAAACAGTGGAAAAGAGCATTGATTCTTCCTTTGCTAGAAAATCTAACCTGAATCCTAGGGACCCACATAGCTTTCGTCCCATCTCTAAAATCACGGAAAAAGCGATGCATCAGCAATTAGCTACTTTCATGCCGAAGCACCAGCTCCTGGATCACACTCCGTCTCGGGCTTAGGAGCGGCCACGGCACAGAAATGGCCTCGATAGTAGCAATTGAGGAGATTAGGGCAACTCTTGATACGGCACTCACCTTACTTGACCCATCGGCAGCATTCGATACGGTCAACCATGGCTTGCCGATTGACCACCTCTTTAAGATTTGAATCGAAGGGGCCCTTTTAAGTTCCTTTCTCAGCGGGGGGAACAAACAGTGGCAATAAAGGAGTTTGACTCAGACCCTTCTCCCTGCCCTGCAGAGTCCCTCAGGGGTCTTTGTTGAGCCAGATGCTATTTAACGTTTATGTAACGCCACTGGCTTGCCTGATCATATATTTTTGTTTCTCCCTTACGTTCTATGCAGACGACACTCAGATCGTAGACTCCCTTTCTAGCAATGACAATAACACTAGTAACAGATTTCATAACTCTTTGCTGGCAGTCAGGGATTGGATGAGCAATACCTGCTTGAAGCTAAACTCTGGAAAGACGGAGGTCCTTCTGCTCGGTAAAGAGGTCTCCTTTTGGTCCCCATCTTGGTGGCCTCAAGAGCCGGGAACTCTCCCATTACCAGCCAGGAACTCTCCCATTACCAGCAAGGAACTCTTCCATTACCAGCTAGGAACTCTCCCATTACCAGCTAGGAACTCTCCCATTACCAGCTAGGAACTCTCCCATTACCAGCCAGGAACTCTCCCATTACCACCTAGGAACTCTCCCATTACCACCTAGGAACTCTCCCATTACCAGCCAGGAACTCTGCCATTACCAGCTAGGAACTCTCCCATTACCAGCTAGGAACTCTCCCATTAGCAGCTAGGAACTCTCCCAGTACCAGCCAGGAACTCTCCCAGTACCAGCCAGGAACTCTCCCATTACCAGCTAGGAACTCTCCCATTACCAGCTAGGAACTCTCCCATTACCAGCTAGGAACCCTACCATTACCAGCTAGGAACTCCACCATTACCAGCTAGGAACTCTCCCATTACCAGCGTAGGACTCTCCCATTACCAGCTAGAACTCTCCCATTACCAGCTAGGAACTCTCCCATTACCAGCTAGAAACTCTCCCAGTACCAGCCAGGAACTCTCCCATTACCAGCTAGGAACTCCACCATTACCAGCTAGGAACTCTCCCATTACCAGCTAGGACTCTCCCATTACCAGCTAGGAACTCTCCCATTACCAGCTAGGAACCCTACCATTACCAGCTAGGGACTCTCCCATTACCAGCTAGGAACTCTCCCATTACCAGCTAGGAACTCCACCATTACCAGCTAGGAACTCTCCCATTACCAGCTAGGAACTCTCCCATTACCACCTAGGAACTCTCCCATTACCAGCCAGGAACTCTCCCATTACCACCTAGGAACTCTCCCATTACCACCTAGGAACTCTCCCATTACCAGCCAGGAACTCTGCCATTACCAGCTAGGAACTCTCCCATTACCAGCCAGGAACTCTCCCATTAGCAGCTAGGAACTCTCCCAGTACCAGCCAGGAACTCTCCCAGTACCAGCCAGGAACTCTCCCATTACCAGCTAGGAACTCTCCCATTACCAGCTAGGAACTCTCCCATTACCAGCTAGGAACCCTACCATTACCAGCTAGGAACTCCACCATTACCAGCTAGGAACTCTCCCATTACCAGCTAGGACTCTCCCATTACCAGCTAGGAACTCTCCCATTACCAGCTAGGAACTCTCCCATTACCAGCTAGGAACTCTCCCAGTACCAGCCAGGAACTCTCCCATTACCAGCTAGGAACTCCACCATTACCAGCTAGGAACTCTCCCATTACCAGCTAGGACTCTTCCATTACCAGCTAGGAACTCTCCCATTACCAGCTAGGAACCCTACCATTACTAGCTAGGGACTCTCCCATTACCAGCTAGGAACTCTCCCATTACCAGCCAGGAACTCCACCATTACCAGCTAGGAACTCTCCCATTACCAGCTAGGAACTCTCCCATTACCAGCCAGGAACTCTCCCATTACCAGCTAGGAACTCTCCCATTACCAGCTAGGAACTCTCCCAGTACCAGCCAGGAACTCTCCCATTACCAGCTAGGAACTCCACCATTACCAGCTAGGAACTCTCCCATTACCAGCTAGGACTCTCCCATTACCAGCTAGGAACTCTCCCATTACCAGCTAGGAACCCTACCATTACCAGCTAGGGACTCTCCCATTACCAGCTAGGAACTCTCCCATTACCAGCTAGGAACTCCACCATTACCAGCTAGGAACTCTCCCATTACCAGCTAGGACTCTCCCATTACCAGCTAGGAACTCTCCCATTACCAGCTAGGACTCTCCCATTACCAGCTAGGAACTCTCTCACAACCAGCTAGGAACTCTCCCACAACCAGCCAGGAACTCTCCCATTACCAGCTAGGACTCTCCCATTACCAGCCAGGAACTCTCCCATTACCAGCTAGGAACTCTCCCATTACCAGCTAGGAAGGTAAACAATCTAAGTGTCTCAATGGACAGGAAGCTCGCATATGGAGATCAAGTCGATGCCACTATTTCCTCCTCCTTCTATACACTAAAGATAGTGAAGAAAACCCTCCCTTGTGTTCCATCGGTTTTACAAAAACCTACGTGGCAGACTTAGCCTTGTTTAAAACAGACTACTGTAATGGTTTCTACTTGAACATGCAGCAATAGTTTGTAGAACAGGCTCCAAAGTCTCCAACATGCACCGGCACGCCTGTGGCTAGGGATTTTTACATTTCAACCTGTAACACGCCCTGCAAAAGCTTCATTGGCTGCTTATCAAACAGAGAATCAGCTCTGAAGCTTGTGCACTACCTACAAGCACTTTGTAGGAGAGTAGGATCTGCTTCTTATAGTTACCCCCACTTTTTGCTGATGTTTCACAGTTTTTTTTACTTTTAGTCTGGCTGGGGCCCTGCTATCCAGGACCCCAGCCTATCTGCTTCTCTCTAAAATGATTGCATGTACTTTAGGTACACCACAGATTGGATTCTGGGTACTCTTATTAGCCCCTAGTATATGGTATCCTATATACCCAGGGCATAGGTACCCCAGAAGCCTCTCAGGGGCTGCAGCATGTGTTATGCCACCCCTGGGAGACCATGCAAAATTGACACGACAGATACCTTTAACTCGATTTAGGTTCAATAGTTTCCACCGACTGGTTAGCTATCCGGGGATCAATGATTGGTCCAGAGAGTTCTCTCCTCGCCCTTGCGATAATGTGTCACCACAATCTACTATACATGTGAACAAAGTCTGGATTGTATTAATCTTATAGGTTAAAAGACTTTTCTTGCGTGCACTAAACGCACTTTGTGAAACTTAATGTATTTTTAAATGAATGTATATATCAAATGTTTTTACTTGCTTTTATGAATTTGTATACTTTTGTGATTTTAAATGACTAAAATCGAATAAAGCTTATTTTGAATTTGAATTTGAATTTGATACAACAGGTCTGCTACAGCAGCCTGTGTAAGGTGGTGTATGCACCCCTTACTCAGACATAGGTTTCCTATATCTACCTTATCACTACACATATGAACCTATCAGTCACCCCTATGGCAGGCCTTATCAATCCTGAAGGCAGGGTGTTGGGTTTTGTGTGAGAGGGTGCCCATGCATGAGCAGAGCCCCTCTGCAGCCTTTGGAATTTTTCCTCCGGGGTTGTTAGGGATGCAGCCTAGACCATATACTCTTAAGTGCATTATAACCTCGCGGTAAATGCTAACTTTAAAACGGCTGCACAGAACCATGTCGTGTTTGGTGTCAAACACCTTGGAATCAAGGTAATAGAGGAGCTCCTCAACAGCACCCTCCGTCAAAACCCCCATCGCCACGACCAACTCCAACTCCGCAGCCAGGGAATTTACTGCTGGGTCTCCTGCTGCGCCGACAAGCTTGCGCCCCTACGCCCCCACCAAACAACGCCCGCTGAAAGCCGCCTAGTTCACCACAGAACTTCAAGAAGCAAGCCGCTCCTGCAGACGCCTAGAGAAAACCTGGCGAAACCTGAAAACCACGGAAGCACGGAACAACCACAAGAACTCCCAAAAGGAATACCACCAGCGCATAAAAGACACCAAACGGGCATTCATAAGAGACAAGGTCCAGAACAACGTGACCAATGCCAAGGAACTGTTCAACGTCATACAGTAGTTCGCAAAACCCACCTGCAAAGCCACGGACGTCACACCCTCCCAGGAACTCTGCGACAAGCTCAGCTCCTATTTCCATCTGAAGATCAAGGCCCTCTACGACCACTTCAGCGAACCAACTACCGACGCCACCCCCCCACCCACCGCCGCCAATGAGCCGACCATCACATCCTGGGATCCCGCCACCGTGGAACTCATCACCGCAACCATGAAGAAAACTCACTCAGGAGCCCCTACGGACCCTTGCCCTCCTCACATATTCCACAGGGCCGCCTCTGCCATCGCACCCGAACTTGGACACATCATCAACGCCTCCCTCGGAGCAGGCATCTGCCCAGACGACTGGAAACGGGCGGAGGTTAAACCCCTCCTCGAGAAACCAACTGCCAACCCAACGGACCTGAAAAAGTACCAGCCCATCTCTCTCCTC
This sequence comes from Calotriton arnoldi, assembly GCA_963921515.1. Lineage (NCBI taxonomy): Eukaryota > Metazoa > Chordata > Amphibia > Caudata > Salamandridae > Calotriton > Calotriton arnoldi. The sequence continues at coordinate 991,158 of CAWUFW010006987.1, forward strand.
CCGTTTGCAGCCAAAGTCACCGAGAGACTCGTAAACGCCCAGCTGACCGCCCTTCATCGAAGAGAACTCCATCCTGGACGCCTCCCAGTCTGGATTCCGCAGCAACCACAGCACCGAGATCGCCCTCCTCGCCGCCACTGACGACATCCGCATGCTACTGGACCAGGGACACACTGCGGCCCTCATCCTCCTAGACCTCTCCGCAGCCTTCGACACCATCTCACATCGCACGCCGCAGCCAGACTGCACGACGCGGGAATACAAGGAGCCGCCTCTACTGGATCCAGTCCTTCCTCTCCGGCAGAACACAGAGGATTCGACTCCATCCCTTCCTCTCCAAACCCACAGAGATCAGCTGTGGAGTACCCCAGGGATCATCACTGAGCCCCACGTCCTTCAACATCTACATGACCCCCCTCGCCGTCATCGTCAGACAGCATGGGCTCAGCATCGTATCCTACGCCGACGACACCCAGCTCATCCTCTCACTCACGAAGAACCCCAAAGACACCAGACTCTGCTTCCAGGAAGGAATGAAGAACGTGGCAGCCTGGCTTAAGGACAGCTGCCTGAAGCTAAACTCAGAAAAGACCGAGGTCCTCATCCTCGGACCCTACACCTCCGCCTGGGACAACACATGGTGGCCCTCCACCCTCGGGAGCCCACCCACCCCCACAGACCACACTCGGAACCTCGGCATCATCCTAGACTCCTCCCTCTCCATGAACCGCCAGATCAATGCCGTCGCCTCCACTAGTTTCAACTGCCTCCGCATCCTCCGTAAGACCTTCAAATGGATCCCCTGACTGCAGAAGGACCGTCACCCACGCACTCATAACCAGCAGACTGGACTACGGCAACGCCCTCTACGCCGGAATCAACAAAACTCTTTTACACAAACTCCAAACTATCCAGAACGCAGCAGCCAGACTCGTCCTCGGGACACCGCGCCACGAGCACATGACGCAACACCTTTGAGGCCTCCACTGGCTCCCTGTTGAGAAGAGGGTCACCTTCAAACTCCTCACCCACGCCTACAAATCCCTCAACAACATCGGACCCAAATACCTCAACGAGAGAGTATCCTTCCACGTACCCACGAGGAGCCTCTGCTCTGCCGACCTCACCCTGGCAGAAGTCCCCCGCATCCGCCGAAACAGAACCAGCGGGAGAGCTTTCTCCTACATCGCAGCCAAGACCTGGAACGAACTCCCTATGAACATCAGATGCTCCCCGACCCTGCACACCTTCAGGAAGGACCTCAAGACCTGGCTCTTTGACTGATCCGGAGCCAAGCGCCCCCCCCTCCCCAGCACCTTGAGACCCTCACGGGTGAGTAGCACGCTTTATAAACCCCTGATTGATTGATTGAGAAGATGGGATGTTCTTCTCCTATGCCGACTGTTTGTCTACAGGGAGGTTCCTTAGAAGGGAGTAGGTTTTAGTCCTTTTGAGCTACTCTGTGTCCCCTGTCAGGGGTCCTTTATGTTTGGTCAGAGAAGGTTGGGAGAGGCCTCTCAAGGAGCCCAAACAGAACATCTTAGATTATGCATTAGGCATCCAGTCCAGGATGGCAGAATACATGAAGAAGGCAAACAGAAACTTAGAAGTCAGCCAGGAGCTTGTCAACCACTGGTATGACCAAAGGTCTGCTATGGTGGAGTACCAACCTGGACACTTGGTGTGGGTGTTACAGGCTGTGGCACCTAGAGCCCTCCAAGACAGATGGACTGGGCCTTACCCCCATCTTGGAGAAGAAGGGGGAAGCCACATACTTGGTGGACTTAGTGACCTCAAGGAACCCCCATAGTGTGACACATGTGAATAGGCTCATGCTACATCATGACAGAGCAGATATCACAATGTTCATGGGACAGCTGGTGGAGAAGACGAAGAAAGTGAACCTCTCCCAGACCTGATGTCAACCAGTAACAAAGATGGTTCAGTGGAGGGAGTAGTTCTCTCTTCCATCCCGACAAGCCAGCAGCAGATAGACTGTTTCAACTTGCTTGCAGTTTGCTGGACTGTTCTCCTTGACTCCAGGTCTGGCAACATGCTGTACCCATGATGTGGACACAGGTGACAGTTTACCTTTCAAAAGTAAGATTTACAGACTGTCCGATCAAGTTAAGGCTAGCACTTAAAGCTGAAGTTGCTAAGATGCTAGAATTGGGGGTGATTGAGCCCTCTAGTGTTCCATGGGTGACCCCAGTGGTTCCAGTGTCCAAACCCAATCCAAAAAGGGAAAAACCAGTGATGAGATTGTGTGCTATATGACCAGGGTCAAGATCAACCAGCTACCTTTATCAGCAGGCGACCCCTCCCCAGATCGCAGGCTGCAGCACTGAAGTGCCATTGAGCGGGAGGCCTTTGCTGTGGATCTGTCCCTGAAGAAGCTAAGGCCCTACTTGTTTTGGACTCACTTCACAGTTCAAACTTACCACAGGCCTCTCAGATGGCTGATGCAAATTGTTGAGGTTGACCATTTGGCAGGGAGCTGTAGTTTGTTAAGTAAGACATGTTTTTAATATGTTGTAAACAGCAATCCTTCCAAATTGTCATTTTGCTGTGGATAAAGTTAGTAGCACCAATGGCTAACACAGGGTTAGCAGTTTGCACCCCAACTCGGTCAACTCCTGAATGGGACTACCTAACTGGGTCATGTACGGTATCAAATTAATCATGGCATTAAACCCGACGTGATGCCAAGGTCAAATTTAATACCACAATGAAAATATAAACAACTTTAAAAAAAGATGCCACCCTGTACTCCAGATAGCCCACCGGCCTCATAAAGGCCCTGGCACACAGACAGCTTTCTGACTGCCTGGGGAGACATGTGAACGGCTCCCCAGCACAGGAACAAAGGCAGTTGCAGCAGAGTGAGGTGTCACCTCCTCTCCAGGGATGGCCACTCAGAGTGTTAGCCCAAAAGGCAAGCTTCAAAGGTGAAGCCGCCTTGTGAGGGAAGTAGCACCAACACCCCAGAGCAGGACGCCCAAAGTGGAGACAGGGTCAAGCGGGGAAATACTCGCCCGCAAACTGGTTCTACCATGGGCAGGTAGCCCTCTGGCAGCCACACCTCTAGAGCTGGCTACCAACCTCCTAACGACTGAGGAAGGGTTGTGCCATCTTGAAAGGGGCAAGAATGTGACACTCTGGGGTAGCCAGATGGCACACATCACAGGAGCTTCATCACTAGATAGGAGGGGACCCAGGAGCCCATTGGCTAGTGACCGCGTGGTACCCTCAGGGCACTTTCCTGGGATAAATATGGCACCCGAGGCACTCTGATCCTTAGATCACACTAGAATTGGAGAGAGGACCAAAGGACCCCCAGCTGCCCTTGGACCTGAAAAGCTTGTACTGTGCCTGCAGGTCCCGGCTTGGGGAAAAGTTGTTTGCCCCATTCCATCCATGGACGGGGGAGCACCCATAAAGACAGCCCTGTCGAGCACACCAACCAGAGCATTCTTTTGGCTGCTTTCTGGGTAATCAGGACCGCTACATTGATGTCGATGGTGTTGTCCTGTATAGTTTGGATTTTGCTTCAAAAAATGTTCTGGTGGCCACGTAACTGTCCAAAGCTTCGCTACAACGGTTTGTTTCAGCCCACATTTTTTGATTTCCTTGTAGGCATATCAGTGCCATTTTAGGAGGTGCCCGACTCCCGCTAAAGTGGGTGCCATATTTGTAGAATGTTTGTACCTTTTTATCTTGTTTTTATCAGTTGGCCTTCTCACATTTATTTATTTTAATTTGTTTTTATTTACCAGTATCTTTCCTCCCACAGGGAAGTTTGAGGGGTTACTGGACCCCGGTTAGCATTTTATTTCTCCCACCTTTTTCAGGCCATTACACGCTGGGAAAGCATCGGACCTCAGACATGCCCCCCTTGCATGGCGGGCTATTTAGAGCCTCTGCTAGCACATCCACCACACTGGAGCACCAAAGGCAAGCCCATCAGCACCCGTCCGCGCCATGACTGCGCCTAGCACCATACCCCCTGGCGGTTTCAAGCCCCATCACCCCCAGAGGAGATGCTATACTCGTGAGGCGCTACTAGCTCTGGCAAAGGTGGTAACTGCATCAGAATTGGTCCAGGTTCTATGGCTAATACCCTTAACTTGACTTAAGGGCTGTAATAACTTGCTGGAGAGCTTTCAAACTTGTGGCAATGGTAACCCTACTAATAATGGGGAGTCTCGCCCACACTGCAAGAAAAACTCCAGTCAAGGAAAAGTCACCCATGCTGTCATTAAGGCGAGGTCACTGGTGAAACACACAATAGAGTTTGCAGTCTTTCTTGATTATCACAGCCTGGGTTTTGTCTGCAGTACCCCCTGGTAACGCGCTCTACAGACTAGATAGGACTCAGAAGAGGGCGGGCGGATTCACTGTCATTTATCGAGGCCACGTCCCGGCACTTTTTCAATCAGTTCCCTCCTTGGAGTCGAAGCACTTTCCTTTAATAGTGACTTGTCGAGAACCGAGTTAGGCATTGGTCTGTTCATTTATCATCCACCCGGACCGAGAAACATTTTTATACAGGATGTTACCGCCCTCTTGGAACCGTGTTTACATTCATCAGATTTCACCTTCCAAGGGGACTTTAATTTTCACTCGGAGGTGCACGCGGATAAGGATACGGACGCTTTGAGTGACATCATGTCCTGTTCTGGCCTCACCCAAAGGGTGGATGGCCCAACCCACCTTGCAGGACACCCGCTAGATGGCATGTTTACAAACAACCCCTTTTTAACCAAAACAGACCTTCTACCGCTGACTCGGTCTGATCATAACGGGGTAATATTTAATATAAAAGTTGCTCACAGGGGGTATTCGGCAATGGCGTGCGCACCTCTCAAACACATCGGGCCTGGGACAAAATTCAATCTGACTATTTTAATCAGCTTCATTCCGAGTCTCAGCCCGACTGAACTGGGGGCTTTGATCAATTAACTTTTACCCACTCCAATTGGCTGAGCTCCGCACCTTTCACTCTGGCGCCTGTTAAAGTAGCTCTACATCTAAGAACTAAACCTTCGGCGCCATGGTTCTCAGACAAACTTAGGAGCCACAAACAACGTTGCAGGAGACAGGAGCGGAAGTGGAGAAAAGACTATAATGACTTGAAGAAATACAAATGTAAACAGTGCATTGCAGAATATAAGATCCTGTTAGAGGAAGAAAAATCTGGATATTATACCCAGAAAATTGAATCAAGCAAAAGATTTGTTAAAGGAACTGTTTCAGACCGTCAATCAGCTCTCCAATGTATCTTGTAATAATGCGACAGGAAGTCGCCAATCCTTCTGCAACACGATAGCTATTTTTTTCCACAACAAAGTTGAACTGCTTTACAAAAAGGTTCTTCTCTAACATCAAATCTGAGTCAAAAGAAAGTAGTTCAGTTTCCCCTTGTACAGAGAACAACGCACTCACTGAATATGCCCCTGTCAAGAAGGAACAAGTAACAGAGCTAATTAATTCTGCCAAATCCGGCTCCCCGTTTGATCCATGTCCCCATCCGTTGTGCAACCTGCTCCTGACATTATTGCAAATCATCTCTTGAAAAACTTCAATACAATGTTTACATTTGGTTATTTTCACAAACAGTGGAAAAGAGCATTGATTCTTCCTTTGCTAGAAAATCTAACCTGAATCCTAGGGACCCACATAGCTTTCGTCCCATCTCTAAAATCACGGAAAAAGCGATGCATCAGCAATTAGCTACTTTCATGCCGAAGCACCAGCTCCTGGATCACACTCCGTTCGGGTTTACGAGCGGCCACGGCACAGAAATGGCCTCGATAGTAGCAATTGAGGAGATTAGGGCAACTCTTGATACGGCACTCACCTTACTTGACCCATCGGCAGCATTCGATACGGTCAACCATGGCTTGCCGATTGACCACCTCTTTAAGATTTGAATCGAAGGGGCCCTTTAAGTTCCTTTTCTCAGCGGGGGAACAAACAGTGGCAATAAAGGAGTTTGACTCAGACCCTTCTCCCTGCCCTGCAGAGTCCCTCAGGGGTCTTTGTTGAGCCAGATGCTATTTAACGTTTATGTAACGCCACTGGCTTGCCTGATCATATATTTTTGTTTCTCCCCTTACGTTCTATGCAGACTGACACTCAGATCGTAGACTCCCTTTCTAGCAATGACAATAACACTAGTAACAGATTTCATAACTCTTGCTGGCAGTCAGGGATTGGATGAGCAATACCTGCTTGAAGCTAAACTCTGGAAAGACGGAGGTCCTTCTGCTCGGTAAAGAGGTCTCCTTTTGGTCCCCATCTTGGTGGCCTCAAGAGCCGGGAACTCTCCCATTACCAGCCAGGAACTCTCCCATTACCAGCAAGGAACTCCTTCCATTACCAGCTAGGAACTCTCCCATTACCAGCTAGGAACTCTCCCATTACCAGCTAGGAACTCTCCCATTACCAGCCAGGAACTCTCCCATTACCAGCTAGGAACTCTCCCATTACCAGCCAGGAACTCTCCCATTACCACCTAGGAACTCTCCCATTACCACCTAGGAACTCTCCCATTACCAGCCAGGAACTCTGCCATTACCAGCTAGGAACTCTCCCATTACCACCTAGGAACTCTCCCATTACCAGCTAGGAACTCTCCCATTACCAGCTAGGAACTCTCCCAGTACCAGCCAGGAACTCTCCCAGTACCAGCCAGGAACTCCCCCATTACCAGCTAGGAACTCTCCCATTACCAGCTAGGAACTCTCCCATTACCAGCTAGGAACCCTACCATTACCAGCTAGGAACTCTACCATTACCAGCTAGGAACTCTCCCATTACCAGCTAGGACTCTCCCATTACCAGCTAGGAACTCTCCCATTACCAGCTAGGAACTCTCCCATTACCAGCTAGGAACTCTCCCAGTACCAGCCAGGAACTCTCCCATTACCAGCTAGGAACTCCACCATTACCAGCTAGGAACTCTCCCATTACCAGCTAGGACTCTCCCATTACCAGCTAGGAACTCTCCCATTACCAGCTAGGAACCCTACCATTACCAGCTAGGGACTCTCCCATTACCAGCTAGGAACTCTCCCATTACCAGCTAGGAACTCTCCCATTACCACCTAGGAACTCTCCCATTACCAGCTAGGAACTCTCCCATTACCACCTAGGAACTCTCCCATTACCAGCTAGGAACTCTCCCATTACCAGCTAGGAACTCTCCCAGTACCAGCCAGGAACTCTCCCAGTACCAGCCAGGAACTCCCCCATTACCAGCTAGGAACTCTCCCATTACCAGCTAGGAACTCTCCCATTACCAGCTAGAACTCTCCCAGTACCAGCCAGGAACTCTCCCATTACCAGCTAGGAACTCCACCATTACCAGCTAGGAACTCTCCCATTACCAGCTAGGACTCTCCCATTACCAGCTAGGAACTCTCCCATTACCAGCTAGGAACCCTACCATTACCAGCTAGGACTCTCCCATTTCCAGCTAGGAACTCTCCCATTACCAGCCAGGAACTCCACCATTACCAGCTAGGAACTCTCCCATTACCAGCTAGGAACTCTCCCATTACCAGCCAGGAACTCTCCCATTACCAGCTAGGAACTCTCCCATTACCAGCTAGGAACTCTCCCAGTACCAGCCAGGAACTCTCCCATTACCAGCTAGGAACTCCACCATTACCAGCTAGGAACTCTCCCATTACCAGCTAGGACTCTCCCATTACCAGCTAGGAACTCTCCCATTACCAGCTAGGAACCCTACCATTACCAGCTAGGACTCTCCCATTACCAGCTAGGAACTCTCCCATTACCAGCTATGAACTCCACCATTACCAGCTAGGAACTCTCCCATTACCAGCTAGGACTCTCCCATTACCAGCTAGGAACTCTCCCATTACCAGCTAGGACTCTCCCATTACCAGCTAGGAACTCTCTCACAACCAGCTAGGAACTCTCCCACAACCAGCCAGGAACTCTCCCATTACCAGCTAGGACTCTCCCATTACCAGCCAGGAACTCTCCCATTACCAGCTAGGAACTCTCCCATTACCAGCTAGGAAGGTAAACAATCTAAGTGTCTCAATGGACAGGAAGCTCGCATATGGAGATCAAGTCGATGCCACTATTTCCTCCTCCTTCTATACACTAAAGATAGTGAAGAAAACCCTCCTTGTGTTCCATCGGTTTTACAAAAACCTACGTGGCAGACTTAGCCTTGTTTAAAACAGACTACTGTAATGGTTTCTACTTGAACATGCAGCAATAGTTTGTGAACAGGCTCCAAAGTCTCCAACATGCACCGGCACGCCTGTGGCTAGGGATTTTTACATTTCAACCTGTAACACGCCCTGCAAAAGCTTCATTGGCTGCTTATCAAACAGAGAATCAGCTCTGAAGCTTGTGCACTACCTACAAGCACTTTGTAGGAGAGTAGGATCTGCTTCTTATAGTTACCCCCACTTTTTGCTGATGTTTCACAGTTTTTTTACTTTAGTCTGGCTGGGGCCCTGCTATCCAGGACCCCAGCCTATCTGCTTCCTCTCTAAAATGATTGCATGTACTTTAGGTACACCACAGATTGGATTCTGGGGTACCCTTATTAGTCCCTAGTATATGGTATCCTATATACTCAGGGCATAGGTACCCCAGAAGCCTCTCAGGGGCTGCAGCATGTGTTATGCCACCCCTGGGAGACCATGCAAAATTGACACGACAGATACCTTTTAACTCGATTTAGGTTCAATAGTTTCCACCGACTGGTTAGCTATCCGGGGATCAATGATTGGTCCAGAGAGTTCTCTCCTCGCCCTTGCGATAATGTGTCACCACAATCTACTATACATGTGAACAAAGTCTGGATTGTATTAATCTTATAGGTTAAAAGACTTTTCTTGCGTGCACTAAACGCACTTTGTGAAACTTAATGTATTTTTAAATGAATGTATATATCAAATGTTTTTACTTGCTTTTATGAATTTGTATACTTTTGTGATTTTAAATGACTAAAATCGAATAAAGCTTATTTTGAATTTGAATTTGATACAACAGGTCTGCTACAGCAGCCTGTGTAAGGTGGTGTATGCACTCCCTTACTCAGACATAGGTTTCCTATATCTACCTTATCACTACACATATGAACCTATCAGTCACCCCTATGGCAGGCCTTATCAATCCTGAAGGCAGGGTGTTGGGTTTTGTGTGAGAGGGTGCCCATGCATGAGCAGAGCCCCTCTGCAGCCTTTGGAATTTCTCCTCCGGGGTTGTTAGGGATGCAGCCTAGACCATATACTCTTAAGTGCATTATAACCTCGCGGTAAATGCTAACTTTAAAACGGCTGCACAGAACCATGTCGTGTTTGGTGTCAAACACCTTGGAATCATACCTCCACACCAGTAACTGGTGTGGGAGGTATGATTCCTCCATGGTAGAACCACTAGTGTGGGGCAGCGGGCTACCCGGTACCAGCTTTCCTTAACCCTGGCATCACAAAATGAATACTACAGCCACAGACACGAGTCTGCCCTCCTGCTGCTGGACGAAACTCTGGCAGGGGAAGGCCTGACAATAGGTTTCCTGTCAGAGGGAGGTGTAACCACCTCCCAGACAGGCTTTAGTGTATTGGGGCTGGGTGGGTGCACTCCAAGAGTGCTTTGAACTCTGCACTGGGGGCACATTTGTTTGGTGCATAGTCCAGCTCAAACCGGTTGCAGAGACACTCAACTCCTGCTTTGGTACGAAACTGGACAAAGGATATGGGTGTAACCACCCCTCTGTCCAGACCCTCCCATAGGTGGGTCCCCAGAGTTTGTCCCACCCCTTCCTTGGGTATAAAGTAGGAACCCCTGACTACAGGACTTTAGATTTTACCTGGACAAAACTCTGCTACTGAATCCCAGAACTTCAACTATCTACACTTCGTTGGATGACCGAATAATCTCCCTTGGAGTAAAGGAGTTACTCCCCTGCAAGGCAGGCACCAAAGATGCATCTGTCCGGTTTGCAACTACGCAGCTCCTGAAGGACTCCAAAGACTTTGCAACACAGGAGGTGGTTTCCAAGCTTCCCCGAGGCCGATCCATGCTCTCAGCAAACCTTAGATCCAAAGCCCTCGTTGGGACCGTGCAACCCGAACCCCTGGACACTGTGCACATTTGCAGCAGCATATGCTTCTTGGCGATCCCTGAGGCTGTGCTTTGGGCTACTTGTAGTCCAGACCCCGAGCAGTGATTCCACTGAAGATTACTGGCCTACAATCCACGAGTGATCCGTGGGCTGGTATTTAGTGATTCTTCTTGAGGTCCCTTCGCGATCCCTTGTCCATCAATTTGTGGGTCCCTGAGAAGGGTACTCTAACTTTGAATGGGCTTACCTGGTTGCTCCAGAAGTGTCCGGACTCTCCATCGCTAGGGGATTCACCAGGACCTTGCTGGTCCGTCCCGAAGCCATTTTACTCTCACCGCGTGGGTTGCAGTTGCCAAGGTTTGTTGGTCTCCAGTCCGGACACCGACCCCCCAGCACTCGACATCCTTCGTGGGACAGCTCGCCTGCAGACTCTGGTCATTGTCAATGACTCCTGGTCCCCGTGGCAGTGGAGTCAAGCTTCACCTCATCGCACGTGAAACACCCAACATTGGTGGGCATTGGTCTATCATGCCCCTGGTCACGCTGAAGTGACCCAGACTCTGTCCCCTCTGCTTTCAGGTTCTTCACATCCTCGATCCAGGCTTGGATCGCACCGGACACTTTTCCTTTCCACAGCAGCAGCACTTTGCAGCAACTCGCCATTGAAAACACCGACGATTCCCGACACCATTTGGCACCTAGGCACCAGGCTTCCCTGGGTGAGGGAACACGAGTACTCCGGTGCTCACATGGGTGCTGGCCTTAGAACCTTCTAAGTATAAAAGGGTTTGCTCCAAGTCCTCTCCGAAGTGTCCCTAATCTTTAATTTTCCAATTAATCCCATAGGATTGTACGGACCCCTTCCCCTTTGTGAATGAGGGCGCCAACATTTTTTCAGAGCAGGCAGTGGTCCCACTGACCAATGACTACTCTTAAATAAGCATTTGCAATGCAATAGGTCCCACACTACTGAAAGTTTGAGCTATTGGCATTGCTAATAATAATTCAATGCCAATAGCTCAAACTCTCAGCAATGTGAGACCTATTGCATTGTAAATGTTTTTTTTCTATTTATTAATTTTTGAGACACTGTGCAGTGAGTGTGCAGCACTGAACCACACCCGTGCTGCTGTCCTATGTGCTGTAGCCAAGAACAGAAGGAAAGAGGGGACAAGAGAAGATGGCACAGCAGGGAGGGGCACACGAGACCAGGGCACAGGAGCAGCGGCACACGAGATCCAGGCACAGGAGATTTACTAAAAGTTTGAGCTATTGGCATTGCTAATCATAATTCAATGCCAATAGCTCAAACTTTCAGTAATGTGAGACCTATTGCATTGCAAATGTTTTTTTACTATTTATTAATTTTTGAAGCAATCGATGCATCCAAGCATTAGCTTAACATGTTTAAAGCACGGTTGCCACAATTGTAACAAAAGTAATGAAATTAAAAAAAGGCATGCGGCTACATTTTAAAAAACGTTTGTTACAATGGTGGCACCCACGCTTTAGCTTTAAACACCTTAAGTGTGTGTGCCGTGATTGCTTCAAAAGTAAAAATTTAAAAATAAAGGCATGGAGGCGTTTTTTTTTCCTATTTATTTACTTTGGAAGCAATCGTGGCAGCTGCGCTTTAGCTTAAGATGTTTACAGCTAAAGCCAAGGTGCAGTAAAGAAATAGAAGAAATGGCATGCAGATGCATTTTTTTTCTATTTATTGACTTTTGTAGCAAACACGGCAACCGTGCTTTAGCTTAAAATGTTTAAAGCTAAAGCATGGGTGCCGCCATTGCTGCAAAAGTAAACAAAGAGAAAACAAATGACAACCGCTTGCTTTTTTTCAATGTATTTACTTTTGTTATAATGGCGTCACCGGCAGTTTAGCTTTAAACATCTTAAGCTAAATCGCGGTGCCGCAATTCCTTCAATCAAAACTAAAAAAATAGAAAAAAAGGCACAGGGATGCATTTTTTTCTATTTATTTACGTTTGAAGCAATCGCGGCACCCGCACTTTAGCTTAAGATGTTTACAGCTAAAGTGGGCATGCTGCAATTGTAAGAAAAGTAAAGAAATTGGAAAAAAAAGGGTGCTGCAGAGTTCGGCGAGCCGCAAATAAGAAAAGAAAGGTGCGGCTACCATTATTGCAGCTGAGGTGTGCCGCGCTGGGTAAAAAAAAACATTTGTGGAGAGTGTGCAGGCACGAGTGAGTGATGTAAGAAAATAGTGCTCACAGACTGTAATTAAAATATGTAGAGTAATGACACATGTAACAGGGGGTGTCCTCATGGGAGGTTACAACAGGACAAAGGGAGGTACTAAGGAAGGACAAATAAGCTTATTAATGAATAAAAAGGCACCATTTACAAAGGACACTAACAGGAGCTAATTGAAAAGATGGGAGGAGAATGGGTGGAGCTTCAAGTCCATACCTGAATACAGAAAGTCTCGACGAGACAGCGCAAGCGCAGCCTAGGCGAGACCTAAAAATGAAAAGAAAGCTTTTTCATTTTTGAAAGGCATCCTGTTTTCCTTTAAGGAAAACTGCCTGCATTTTTTTTTTTAAAGTGCTTTATTTAAAAAGCAGTCACAGACGTATTCTACTGACCCCAGCAGGCCACCATCCCAATGAGTGCCAACCATTCTCCATAGGTCGTAAATTGCGACCTGCCTCATGAATATTAATGACGCAGTGTCTGAGGCACTGTTGTACATCAGATTTTGTGACTCGCAAGTTGCGAGTCGCTAAAATTGCAATTTCGGAGTTGCAAAAGCTGAAGTTCGTACATATGGCCCATAGTTCCTTTGCTAAGCATTAGTGCTCGCAGCCACAGCTACCCAGGGCTGGGCTTGAGGTTAAGAGAACGAGTCTGACTGGACCCAAGACGGTATTCATGAGTGTACTGCACGATAAAGCCCCCCGCCATATCATACAGTACCCCCAAATCCTCACAGTGTCCCTTTCACTTTCAGCCACATTGTCCTGCTCCGGCTTAAAGTCCTGCATTTGAGAAAAAAATAGTTTTTAAAGTGATTCATTGCACCCTAATGTTTTGAATATCGAAACAGAAGGGGCTGTGAATGTTGGCTTGTTCACTACAGCTGTTCTGTCGCAGTGATTCAAGGGTCGCTCAGAACACCTCGGGGTGCAGTGCGTTGGCACCATCGGGCACGACCCCCACTGTAAGAGCTGATGCCCCAGCAGTGATTGAGACCTGATGGCTCTGTAACCCACTGATGCCCAGAACCCTTCACATGTTAAAGGTTTGCTTCTCTCACTCCCTGTGCTGAAAATAGTGAAGGTAGCCTCACGTCATGTGATTGTGGGTGAACTGTCCATGTACCTAAAATTGTACATTTTTGTTCGGTAAAGCAAATTCAGTATTATGATTTCAGCCAGACTCCCCCATGCACATGTTCAGCGGGTGCATATACCACCAACCAAGCTATCTTACTCTCTTTAGAACAAGTGACCTGCATGTTATCCACAGACCACCTCAGCAGGCACTGGACTTCCTGACCTCTCTCAGTGGGCCTGGACTGTGTAACCTGATGTTATCCACAGTCCACCCCAGCAGTCACTGGACTTCCTGACCTCTCAGTGGGACTGGACTGTGTAACCTGCATTTGACAGTTTATGACAAGGGCTCTACTCACCTCTTTATTGACAGCTTCTCGAGCTCTTTCTGTACAACTCACAGACCTCAATACAGGGAGAGGTCTGAAGGGCTTCAAGAATGATTCTACCTTGGGGGCGTGGCCAAGCCGAGCAGCAAGATGGCCGCTTAAATCTGCGGCTCTGCCGGCCGAGTCCATAATCCGGCATTTATCCTGTACAAATCTGCCAAAAATCCTGTCGGCAGCGATCGCCCTGAATCGACGGTGCGTGCTACTTCTGTGGCGGTGTTTGCTCGAAGGGAGAGCGGAGCGGACACCGAGAAATCCGAACAACGCCAAGCGGGCCTGCAGCGGAGCTGCCGTGAGAGAGGCCCGGCTGCACTGAGGCGGTGCACGACGTGCAGCGAAGGAAGACGCCTGTGTATGCAGCGACTCCGGTGCCACCCAGAGACCAAACTGCGGCTGCCCTGGACATGCGGTGGTGTGGAGGGAGACACGAAACAATAGCGGCTGTAGACACATGCTGACCGCCGGCGGAATGTGCGGGTAGGTGGCGCTTGAGTGGCGGGAGACGCGAAGAAGGGAAAGACTGTGCCTGTGTTTACGCTGGGCCCTGACCGCGCTGTGTGCCACTGAAGACATAGGCGGCGGCGGTAATTAGACGTGCCGGCTGATCAGACAGGTCCGGATCACGAAGGGTGGAAAGCGGACACATGAAGGTGCGGACTCCCAAGGGGTGAAAAGTGACGAAGCACGGCCGTACAGAGCTGCAGACAGAAGCTTTGCCTGGGTGCCGGTGAGGGCTGATCATGTTGGCTGTGAGACTGCGAGAAGCTTCCTAAACGAGGGGCGGGCACTGTTGGCAGGTGGACAGTGTGAGGCTTCCAGACTGCACTTCTCTGCGCTAGCTGTGATACCTGCAAGTTGCATAGCCAGGAGGAGGGGCCCACGGAGGATACGAGGTAGGGGCTGATCCCTCTCACCGAAAAAAGCTGCTTCCATCCCGTTTGCCATACCTTGCCAGGCAGAGAGCCCGGCAACATCACAAAATGGGCAAAACGGATAATAAACAGTCAAAATTACCATTTGAGAAGCGGAGCACCAGGCAGGTGGATGGTGACCCTGCGATGCAGACACTGGTTCCAGAGACCCAACTGGAGCAAGATCCAGAGGATGATATCAGAACTATGTTTAGGGAACTGAAGGGCTGCTTAAAAGTTATTGATACCAAAATTGACTCCCTTGCGGCGCGGATGGACCAAGTCTCGAACAGGGTGGATAAACATGACTCGCGACTGACTGAACTAGAAACGCGAGTCTCGGATGGGGATGATCGCACCACGGAAACGCATGAACATCTTCTGCGCATGGATAAGGTGCTGGAAGTAATAAAAGCGCGAAACGAGGATTTGGAAGCGCGATCGAGAAGAAACAACATACGCATTATTGGGGTACCCGAATCCACGGCAATAACTAACATGGAAAAATATGTGGAGGCACTCTTTCTGGACCTGTTCGGTACGGACCTGTCCACCATGTTCCTGGTGGAGCGGGCTCATCGCACGCTTGGGCCGAGGCCGCCATCTGGTGCTACGCCACGACCCATACTGGCCAGGCTGCTTAACTATAGGGACAGAGACACGGTCCTCCGCCTGGCGAGGGAGAGAGGGTCATTGCAGTACCAGAACAATGACATTTCGCTATATCCCGACTTTACTCAGGCTGTGCAGAATGCTAGAAGGGAGTTCCTTCCGGCCAAGCGGCTGCTACAACAAGCCGGACTAAAATATGCAATGTTATATCCAGCCAAGCTCAGAGTTCACACTAATGGGAAGCCCACGTTCTTTGTGGAAGCTGGTGCGGCACTGAAGTTCGCTAAGCAGCAGGCGCGGCACAGTCGGGACAAAGCACAGGAAAAAGTCAGCTCGGCGCAAAGCCAGATGAGTGATAATGACTAAGAGGGCGAAACGACCTATACGCTCTGTCACACTGCTGTTGAGGACTCCCGTAATGGCACATGTCCTTTACTGGTTTTTGGGCATGCGTTATTATAAAAATATACGTTTGG
Source organism: Calotriton arnoldi (assembly GCA_963921515.1). Lineage (NCBI taxonomy): Eukaryota > Metazoa > Chordata > Amphibia > Caudata > Salamandridae > Calotriton > Calotriton arnoldi. The sequence continues at coordinate 1,006,959 of CAWUFW010006987.1, forward strand.
TATGGTAGACGAATTAGCTCGGCCACTCCGTTCCATCTGTGACGGAGGAGTTCGCCGGCAACCTCACGCCCCCTGGGATAATTCCTCATTGTTAAATATGTTTGGGGTAGTAAGTTTCAAAGGGCGGGACACACGACATCTCAACCTGATTGGGGGTTGGAGTGGGTGGAGGTAGGGAGGGGTTCGTTTTTTGTTGTTTGTTGCACATTGCATAGCAATAAATGCTTAGATACAGACATGTCGGGATGGAGACAATCAGGTACACACCAGGACAGGGAACACACGAAGAGGGAACTACTGGTACATCACTATCTTTCACGGATCACAACACGCACGCCCTAGTCTGCAGTCCTTGATATGCTTGACATGGAATGTCAGGGGATTAAATGACCACAGGAAAATGCGCCTAGTACAAGCACATCTCACGAGACATTCGGCCGCGATATGCCTATTGCAGGAAACCCACCTAAGTGGTAGATCAAGGGACCGGCTGAAATCGGGTAGATGGAGTGAGGTATACACATCAGGTTACTCAAACTATTCAAGAGGGGTGGCCACGCTAATTAAAAAGGGTATTCCCTGGCGTACAATACAAGTGAGGAGTGACACGGAGGGACGTTATGTGCTGGTCCATGGGCTTCTTTTTAATCGTGAGGTCACGGTCGCGAATGTATATGGCCCTAATACTGACGACCCCTCCTTCTTTCAGGAGGTGTGGCATGCTATTAAAACACTGGGAGATGGATCCGTACTGTGGGGCGGAGATTTCAATACAGTAATATCCTTAAGCTTGGATAGGGAGGGAGTGTCTCGCACACACCACCCGCAGGCCGCCGCGACACTGAAACACCTGATGGAGGATAACTGTCTCGTGGATACGTGGAGACACTTTCACCCAGACACCAGGGAAGGCACGTGTATTACACACCAACATAGTGCTTGGTCCCGATTGGATTTCTGGCTTACTACTCCTGATCTACATGCATGGACTATAGATTCGGCTCATAACGCTCGCACGATGTCTGACCATTCCCCAGTCACGCTGACACTGCAGATACCTGAGCCTTTTAGACAGCCTTTCTCGTGGCGCCTACCACAGGGGGCATTGCTTGATTCCGCATTCAGGGAGGAACTACACTCGCACATACAAGAATATTTTGAGAAAAACACTGGGTCTGTTGATTCGGAGGGGACCCTTTGGGAGGCATTTAAGGTGGTGGTGCGAGGGCACTGTATAGCGGGACAAAGTAGGGTACTAAGGGATATAAGAGGGTCTCTAGCACGTTTGGAACAGGAAATGCATGCACTAGAGCAGCAATACTATGCCACACCATCAGCTGCTCTTCTGGGACAAATTAGAGGTAAACTGACCTCTTATCAGGAAGAGGCAGATAGAGAGCTCAGGTTCTTGCATAAACACGCTACAGCGAGAACGTATGGGGAGGGATACAGACCGGGCAAAACTCTAGCGAATCTCCTGAGGCCGCCACGAGGGGCTGCATATATTGCGTCGCTCCGCGATGTAGCCGATAACATAGTCCATTCCCCACCGGAGATACTGAACGTTATGAGAGATTTTTATACTGACCTATACACATCCCGAACGGCCCCTTCGGAAGCACTGCTGGAGGACTACTTCGATTCTATAGCCTTAGTGTGGTTCAGTAATAACCACAGGGAATATCTAGATGCCCCATTTACAGTTGAGGAAGTGAAGAGGGTCATTGGTGGTATGCGGGCAGACAAGGCACCCGGGGCGGACGGCCTTGCAGCACGATTTTACAAGGAATACTCTGAGGAGTTGGCCCCCGCCTACTGGCGGTGTATCAGGAGGCATTGCAGGAGGGCATCCTCCCACAATCCATGAGGGAGGCGATCATAATTGCCCTTCTTAAACCCGATAAAAATCCACAATGGAGTGACTCGTACCGCCCCCTTTCTTTAATAAACCTGGACGCGAAGATCTTTGCGACATTACTGGCAAACAGGCTCCAGCCGCTGCTCCCCTTAATAGTCCTACCGGATCAGTCCGGTTTTGTGCCGGGAAGGGCGACTTCACACAATCTCCGAACACTCTTTGGCCTATTGCACTACCTGGCGCCTCACATACCCGCCGCGGCCGCGCTGTTAGATGCATCAAAGGCCTTCGATTCGCTGGAGTGGGGATTTCTGTTTCCCTTGCTCCACAGGATTGGCCTGAGCCCTCTCTTCATTAAATATGTGCAGCTACTGTACACCAGACCCACTGCGCGCTTGCGAATTAACGGACTGGTGTCCGAGCCGTTGAACATAACAAGAGGGACTAGACAGGGCTGCCCCTTGTCTCCGTTGCTGTTTGCAATAGCGACGGAGCCACTGGCGGCGCGACTGCGTCAACATCACGCGCACAGGGGCATTGGGTTTACAACTAGGGCACTTAATGTGTCCATGTATGCGGACGATATTACACTTTACATGATCCAGCCTAAAGAGAATTTGGCGCCTCTGACGAGGGAGGTAGTGAGATTTGGAGGGCTGTCGGGGGTAAACATAAACTGGGGCAAGTCGGTTGTTCTTCCGCTAACGCGCAGCACTCAGCCATTTGCCACAGAGTATCCCTAGTCTGGGCCTCTGGCCCAACTCGGTATCTGGGGGTCTGGATAAGCGCAGATATACAGGAACTGTGGAATGAGAATTATGGGAGGGTGGTGACATGGATTGAAGACAGGGTAAGACGGTGGAGGACTCTCCCCCTTTCCCTGGCGGGCAGGATTGCGATAGCGAAAATGGTAGTCTTACCCAAATTACTATATCTATTTGTAAATATACCTCTGCCTCTCCCGGTTCAATTTCTGAAGAAGCTCCGATCTCTCATGGTTGATTTGGCATGGGCGGGGGGACAGCCACGGATCGCATGGGAAGTTTTGACGCTGCCGCAGAGTCAGGGGGGTATGGCGGCCCCGGACCTGGCCTTATATGCATTCAGCGCTCAAGCGCAATATCTCCATTTCTGGGTACATCCCACGCCCTATCAGCCACACGTATCTATAGAGATAGACAGAGTGGCCCCGTTGCCGGTGTCAACAGCACTGTACCAACCATTTAAGAGACCTCGGGGAGAGATAGACACGGTACAGGTGCTGAGATGGGCCTGGGAGGGTCTACGTAAACGAGCACACCTTGGAGTGCTATATACACCCTCAATGCCTATCCTTAATAATCCCATGTTCCCTACACTAATGGACCGTAGTGCAAGAGAGCGCGCAGGTACACATGGCCTCCGGCTGGGCGGAGATCTCTACCCAAACGATGATTATTTAACTATACAGCAGATGTGTGGCCCGGAAGAGCCCACGGCGCTAGATCTGCTATTTTATTATCAACTGAGAGCGTCATGTAAACGTAACTTTCCTACGTTTCCGGCACCGCCTCCACCCTTGGACGCGCTGGAAAATATACTGGCGGTAGAATCAGGACGTAAGCTGATCACACGCATCTACAGACACACACAGAACACTGCACCGATAGTAGTTCCAACATCGAGGGTAGCCTGGGAAGAGGAGCTGGGTGCCCCCTTACGGACGCACAATGGCAGCTAAGCTGTAGGCAACTGGAACAATTGTCGCCCAACTACCGCCTTAGACTGATCCATTTTAAGTTTTTGCATCGTCTGTACAGGACCCCCGTACATTTACACAGAATAGGCCTACGGGCGGATGACTGCTGCTGGAAGTGTGGCGTTCCTAGGGCGACTTTTCTCCACCTGGTATGGCACTGCAGGCATATAGCTAACTACTGGCTGGAGGTGCACCAACACATAAAGCAGATCACGGGGTTGGATCTCCCTTGTACACCACAGACGTCCCTGCTTGGGATCCTGGACATGATAGCCCCTAAGGTGCGCAGGCTGCCCGCAATACTGCTGTTGCTAGCAAAGCGACAATTAGCGCTACATTGGGGGGTGGCTAAAACACCAAGGTCCGACGACTGGATAAGGGATGCTACATACTGTAAGCTGCAACTGACAACTTACTGGGAGCTGCAGCCGGTTGGTTCAAGACCAAAAGACATCTGGGAACCATTTACGAGGTGGCTGGGTTCTCGGGTGGGGGAGGACTAAGAGAACGTAGGAGGGATTGATACTGGTTCATAGATTATAGCAGAGGCGAGAACGACCCTGGGGTGTGTGGGGGATCCTCGGAGCAACACTAAGTGTGCTAGGCTGCATCGAGTCTTACGCACATGGACTGACCAGGGATGTCGAAATGTGTCTGGAGTATACATGCAAAGAATTGTGTCTCACCTGACTGTATCATGTGGGCACTGGCAATGTCTGTTTGTGTTTGTTGATGTTATAAAAATGCAAATAAAAATAAATTAAAAAAAAAGAATGATTCTACCTTTCCCACTATAGTCCACCCTGACACTTGCATGGCCCCCACAACTCACCCTCAGCTCCACCCCCTTCTCTTTCTCCCATTCTTGTGTGTTTGGTGCTGCCAATGTAATATAAACATACAGAGTAAACACTGAAATACAGTGCTGTGCGTCTTCTTACAGACGCTGCAATTTAAACTACGAGAAAAAACTGATTTTAAAGAGTTATGAAAGCAGCACAAACACATCAAAGTCATTAAAAAATAAATAAACACTGACAAATGGATTCCACCCCCATACCCACCCTTCCACCTCAATACCTGGATTCCATCCAGAGGGAAACATTACACTTACACCACATTTGCTCACAAGAGCACATGCATGGACTCCCACCCACAATACCCCTGTCATGTGAACCCACAACCGCAGACAATCTAACACTTGAGCATGAAAATAACACATAATTGTTAAAAAAAAAGTGTGTTAAATAAACATCACATTACATCAAATCCGCTGTAAGATGTCATCACACCCCATACCTTGTCATGACAGCTTCTAATATCCACTTCACAAGGATGAGAGGCTGAGACAGCCCTACTGGGGTCAAAGGTTGATAGCCTGATCACCAGTGGCTTCTTTTAGGTGCAATAGTTATTGCACCTGATAAAATCAGGGACCGAAATGTATGTAGAGATGAAAGATAAAGATGGAACATACAAAGGGGGGGTGGAGGGAACAGAGGGAAAGAGGAGGCATGTGGGAGAGAAGGAGGAAGAGGGAGGAGAAGGAAGAAGAGGGGGGAGATGGAGGCAGAGGGGAGAGACGGAGGCATAGGGGGGAGAGGGAGGCAGAGGGGAGAGAGGAAGAGAGGGGCAGAGAGGGAGACAGAGGAGGGAGAGGGGGAGAGATGGAGGGAGAGGGGAGAGATGGAGGGAGAGGGGAGAGACGAGGCAGAGGGGAGAGGGGGAGGCAGAGGGGAGAGAGGGAGGCAGAGGGAAGAAAAGGGGCAGTGGAGAGAGAGGGAGGCAGAGGGAGAGAGGGAGGCAGAGGGGAAAGAAGTAGGCAGAGGAGAGAGGGAAGCAGAGTGGACAGAGAAAGGCAGAGGGGACAGAGGGAGAGAGGGGTAGAGAGGGAGGGAGAGGGGAGTGACGGGGCAGAGGGAGAGAGGAAGGCAGAGGGAAGAGAGGGAGGCAGAGGGGAAAGAGGGAGGCAGAGGGGAAAGAGAGAGACAGAGGGAAAGAGGGAGGCAGAGGGAGAGAGGGGGCAGAGGGGAAGAGAGAGGCAGAGGGGAAGAGGGAGGCAGGGGGAGAGAGGGAGGCAGAGGGAGAGAGGGGGCAGAGGGGTAGAGAGGGAGGCAGAGGGAAGGGATGGGGGCAGAGGGGGGAGAAGGATGCAGAGAGAAGAAAGGGAGGCAGAGGGGGAGAGGGAGGCACAGGAGAGAGATGGACGGGTGGAGGGGGCAGAGTGGAGAAAGGGAGAGAGGGGGAGAGAGGGAGACAGAGGGGAAAGACGGGGCAGAGGGAGAGAGGAAGGCAGAGGGAAGAGAGGGAGGCAGAGGGGAAGAGGGAGGCAGAGGGGAAGAGTGAAGCAGAGGGAGCGAGGGGGCAGAGGGGGAGAGAGGAGGGAGAGGGGTTTGAGAGAGAGGCAGAGGGGAGATAGGGAGGCAGAGGGAAGGGATGCGGCAGAGGGGGAGAAGGAGGCAGAGAGGAGAAAGGGAGGCAGAAGGGGAGAGGGAGGCAGGGGGAGAGAGGGAGGCAGGGGGAGAGAGGGAGGCAGAGGGAAGAAAGGGAGGCCAGGGGAGAGAGGGAGGCACAGGAGAGAGGGAGGCAGAGGGGAGAGATGGACGGGTGGAGGGGGCAGAGGGGAGAGAGGGGGAGAGAGGGAGGCAGAGGAGAGAGAGGGGAGAGAGGGAGGCAGAGGGGAGAGGGGCAAAGTGGGAGAGGTAGGCAGGGGGAGAGAAAGGGAAGCAGAGGGGAGAGAGGGAGGCAGAGGGAGAGAAGGGACATAGGAAAGAGAGGAGGAGAGAGGGAGGCAGAGGCAAGAGAGGGGGGCAGAGGGAGAGAGGGAGGCTAAGGGGAGCGAGGGAGGCAGAGAGGAGAGAGGGAGGCAGAGGGGAAGAGGGAGACAGAGTGATAGAGGGGGCGGCAGAGGAGAGAGGGGCAGAGTGGGAGAGGTAGGCAGAGGGGAGAGAGGGGGGCAGAGGGGAGGGAGGGAAGCAGAGGGGAGAGAGGGAGGCAGAGGGAAGAAAGGGGGTAGTGGAGAGAGAGGGAGGCAGAGGGAGAGAGGGAGGCAGAGGGGAGAAGGAGGCAGAGGAGAGAGGGAAGCAGAGTGGACAGAGAAAGGCAGAGGGGAGAGAGGGAAGCAGAGGGGACAGAGGAAGGCAGAGGTGAGAGGGAAGCAGAGGGGACAGAGGGAGGCAGAAGAGAAAGGGGGCGGCAGAGGAGAGAGGGGGCGGCAGAGGAGAGAGGGGGCAGAGGGATAGAGGGAAGGGATGAGGCAGAGGGAAAGGACGGGTGGCGGCACCAGAACAGCCGTCGCATTTATAGCCATATAGCCCAGTTTCAATGGTCACAGGCCTGAGACCCTCTGGGAGCACCCCCTTTTAGGTCTGCAAGGCTTATTGTAGTCGAGAAGATTTCAGAAGGGGACTTGAGGCCCCGCCCATCATTCCCATTGGCTGGCGTCATCATTTATGTTAAACGCTGGCCTCCGATTGCAAACGAGGCTTTTTTGTTACCGCCCTGTCTCCTTCTCGGCCAGCCCACTGGATCATTTGCTTGCGGCTTGAGACTGTCTCCTTTAATTAGTGGGTGAGCACTTTTTTTTCTTTATTTGTTTTGTTTCTGGCGCGGATCGCGATCCTGTGGGTCACCTGATCTGATTAGTGTGTCCGTCTCAGTGAAGCACCTTCACATGCCTCGAGCCATTCACGGGTACAGGCAGGCCTTTGGGCACGGCGTCCTATTAGACAATCCAGCTGAGAGGCCCTGCATCAATTCCCATACGAACGCAACTCCAGCTGAGAGGCCTTGCATGACTCCCAAATGTAGTGCTACTCCACTCGAGAGGCCGTGCATCACTTCCCATGGGAACGCTACTCCCGCTGAGAGGCCTTGCACCACACCCAAATACAGTACTACTCCACTCGAGAGGCCGTGCATCACTCCTCATTGCAGCAGGGCTCCAGCTGAGAGGCCCTGCACCACTCCCAAATGCAGTGCTACTCCACTCGAGAGGCCATGCATCCATTCTCATTACAGCGCTACTCCAGCTGAGAGGCCTTACACCACACCCAAATGCAGGACTACTTCATGCTGAGAGCCCCTGCACCACTTCCCTTTCCAGGTCGTCCTCCTGCGGAAAGGCTCTGCATTGCTTCCCTATCAGCTGAGAGGCCGTGTACACTTCCATTCCAGATTTATCCCCAGCTGAGAGGCCCTGCTTTACTTCCCATTCGAGCTCTATGGTCAGCCAAGAGGCCCTGAAAACTTCGACTCCAGCTGTACCTCACTGACAAGCCATGTATAACTACATTGCAATTTCACTCTCAGCTAAGAGGCCCCGCATCGCTAACGAATCATCTTCCTCCAGCTGAGAGGCCCTGCACCACTTCCGATCCATTTTCTATTGTCAACGGAGGTCAGTCCATCATTTCTATTCCGTCTCTGCATGTAGCCGAGAGGCCACACATCCTTTTTATTCCTGTTTTATTTCGAGCTGAGAGGCCCTTTCTACCTCCCAACTGATACATGTGCTTTACAGGCATTAAGCCCAGGGTAACACATTGCATCCCGGAAAAGAGGGCTTCCAAGGGGCCTAGAAGTCCTCTGAGAGGACCACCGACTGTCACTGTGGAAGGAATGCAAAATCTGGAGCAGGACTTCAATGGGCAAAGGACAAAGCAAGGGCATTTCAGGGGCAGAAGCTGGGCTGGAATAGAGGGCTGGCGTCCACATTTCAAACCCCAGGCAGGTCTATATGGGGCTTACAGGCCTCGCTGATTCAGTGATGAGCCATGCAGAGGTCAGTGTGGCAGCGGACATCTATGCCAAGTGTTCAAGGGCAGAGTTAACAGGACACCCCTGGCTGGTTTTGGTCACCCTCGAAATCCAACCGCGCCTCAAACATGCACGCACCTCAGCAGGATGTCCAGCGCCCACCTGCATCTCAACCCCACCAGAAATAGAAACAACTGGTCCACACCTGGCTTAACAACCAGAATCTGGAGGCTTTGAACCCAAACTGTCACCCAGCGCCAACTTCAAGGAAAACATCGCCAAAACTATTGAATATCCTCCTTATATGCTCACATCTGGATGGTGGTAACACCCTGCTCACCACATTCAAGAGCCCACACTGACCTCCCAAAAGGGCATCTTATGCACTGCAGCCTGCCTCTTTAAGGGCCAGATGTGGGGCCCGTGCTCTCCATGCCACTGGAATCAAGCTATCCTGGCTGATGAGGCTGAAAGCCCGAAACCGGTCCTAGGATGCTTGTTCCCAGTCCAGGGAGGACCTGGCCTGGCAGTTCGGGCTGGACTGTTCCCATGAGGCGCAGGGTCAAGACTGATTTGCATATGGCTGAGTTCAAACTGGAATGGCATGGTGAGCAAAAAAACGATGGATTTAGGCCCAGATCATGACATTGTTCTGCATTCTGTCCATCAATTGTTCTTTTTGATTTGCCACCCCCGAATGGGACGGGTATGCCCAGACGTGGGTCCCGTGCTCTCCATGCCACTCGAGTCAAGCTATCCTGGCTGATGAGGCTGAAAGCCCGAAACCGGCCCTAGGATGCTCGTTCCCAGTCCAGGGAGGACCTGGCCTGGCAGTTCGGGCTGGACTGTTCCCATTGGGCGCAGGGTCAAGACTGATCTGCATATGGCTGGGTCCAAACTGGAATGGCATGGTGAGCAAAAAAACGATGGATTTAGGCCCAGATCTCTGTACTGGGGTGAATGTATGACATTGTTCTGCATTCTGTCCATCAATTGTTTTTTTTTGCATTTGTCACCCCGAGTAGGACGGGTATGCCCAGACGTGGGTCCCGTGCTCTCCATGACACTGGAGTCAAGCTATCCTGGCTGATGAGGCTGAAAGCCCGAAACCGGTCCTAGGATGCTTTTTCCCAGTCCAGGGACGACCTGGCCTGGCACTTCAGGCTGGATTGTTCCCATTGGTTGGAGGGTCAAGACTGATTTACATATGGATGGGTCCAAACTGGAATGGCATGGTGAGCAAAAAAACAATGGATTTAGGACCAGATCTCTGTACTGGGGTGAATGTATGACATTGTTCTGCATTCTGTCCATCAATTGTTCTTTTTGCATTTGTCACCCCGAATGGGACGGGTATGCCCAGACGTGCGTCCCGTGCTCTCCATGCCACTGGAGTCAAGCTATCCTGGCTGATGAGGCTGAAAGCCCGAAACCGGTCCTAGGATGCTTGTTCCCAGTCCAGGGAGGACCTGGCCTGGCAGTTCGGGCTGTACTGTTCCCATTGGGTGTAGGGTCAAGACTGATTTGCATATGGCTGGGTCCAAACTGGAATGGCATGGTGAGCAAAAAACGATGGATTTAGGCCCAGATCTCTGTACTGGGGTGAATGTATGACATTGTTCTGCATTCTGTCTATCAATTGTTCTTTTTGCATTTGTCACCCCGAGTGGGACAAGTATCCCCAGACGTGGGTCCTGTGCTCTCCATGCCACTGGAGTCAAGCTATCCTGGCTGATGAGGGCTGAAAGCCCAAAACTGGTCCTAGGATGCTTGTTCCCAGTCCAGGGAGGACCTGGCCTGGCAGTTCGGGCTGGACTGTTCCCATTGGGTGCAGGGTCAAGACTGATTTGCATATGGCTGAGTCCAAACTGGAATGGCATGGTGAGCAAAAAAACGATGGATTTAGGCCCAGATCTCTGTACTGGGGTGAGTGTATGACATTGTTCTGCATTCTGTCCATCAATTGTTCTTTTTGATTTGCCACCCCCGAATGGGACGGGTATGCCCAGACGTGGGTCCCGTGCTCTCCATGCCAATGGAGTCAAGCTATCCTGGCTGATGAGGGCTGAAAGCCCCAAACCGGTCCGAGGATGCTTGTTCCCAGTCCAGGGAGGACCTGGCCTGGCAGTTCGGGCTGGACCCTTCCTATTGGGTGCAGGGTCAAGACTGATTTGCATATGGCTGGGTCCAAACTGGAATAGCATGGTGAGCAAAAAAACTATGGATTTAGGCCCAGATCTCTGTACTGGGGTGAATGTATGACATTGTTCTGCATTCTGTCCGTCAATTGTTTTTTTTTGCATTTGTCACCCCGAGTAGGACGGGTATGCCCAGACGTGGGTCCTGTGCTCTCCATGACACTGGAGTCAAGCTATCCTGGCTGATGAGGCTGAAAGCCCGAAACCGGTCCTAGGATGCTTTTTCCCAGTCCAGGGACGACCTGGCCTGGCACTTCAGGCTGGATTGTTCCCATTGGTTGCAGGGTCAAGACTGATTTGCATATGGATGGGTCCAAACTGGAATGGCATGGTGAGCAAAAAAACAATGGATTTAGGCCCAGATCTCTGTACTGGGGTGAATGTATGACATTGTTCTGCATTCTGTCCATCAATTGTTCTTTTTGCATTTGTCACCCCGAGTGGGACAAGTATGCCCAGAAGTGGGTCCCGTGCTCTCCATGCCACTGGAGTCAAGCTATCCTGACTGATGAGGGCTGAAAGCCCGAAACCGGACCTAGGATGCTTGTTCCCAGTCCAGGGAGGACCTGGCCTGGCAGTTCGGGCTGTACTGTTCCCATTGGGTGTAGGGTCAAGACTGATTTGCATATGGCTGGGTCCAAACTGGAATGGCATGGTGAGCAAAAAACGATGGATTTAGGCCCAGATCTCTGTACTGGGGTGAATGTATGACATTGTTCTGCATTCTGTCTATCAATTGTTCTTTTTGCATTTGTCACCCCGAGTGGGACAAGTATCCCCAGACGTGGGTCCCGTGCTCTCCATGCCACTGGAGTCAAGCTATCCTGGCTGATGAGGGCTGAAAGCCCGAAACTGGTCCTAGGATGCTTGTTCCCAGTCCAGGGAGGACCTGGCCTGGCAGTTCGGGCTGGACTGTTCCCATTGGGTGCAGGGTCAAGACTGATTTGCATATGGCTGGGTCCAAACTGGAATGGCATGGTGAGCAAAAAACGATGGATTTAGGCCCAGATCTCTGTACTGGGGTGAGTGTATGACATTGTTCTGCATTCTGTCCATCAATTGTTCTTTTGCATTTGCCACCCCGAATGGGACGGGTATGCCCAGACGTGGGTCCCGTGCTCTCCATGCCACTGGAGTCAAGCTATCCTGGCTGATGAGGGCTGAAAGCCCGTAACCGGTCCTAGGATGCTTGTTCCCAGTCCAGGGAGGACCTGGCCTGGCAGTTCGGGCTGGACTGTTCCCATTGGGTGCAGGGTCAAGACTGATTTGCATATGGCTGGGTCCAAACTGGAATGGCATGGTGAGCAAAAAAACGATGGATTTAGGCCCAGATCTCTGTACTGGGGTGAATGTATGACATTGTTCTGCATTCTGTCCATCAATTGTTCTTTTTGCATTTGTCACCCCGAGTGGGACGGGTATGCCCAGACGTGGGTCCCGTGCTCTCCATGCCACTGGAGTCAAGCTATCCTGGCTGATGAGGGCTGAAAGCCTGAAACCGGTCCTAGGATGCTTGTTCCCAGTCCAGGGAGGACCTGGCCTGGCAGTTCGGGCTGTACTGTTCCTATTGGGTGTAGGGTCAAGACTGATTTGCATATGGCTGGGTCCAAACTGGAATGGCATGGTGAGCAAAAAACGATGGATTTAGGCCCAGATCTCTGTACTGGGGTGAATGTATGACATTGTTCTGCATTCTGTCCATCAATTGTTCTTTTTGCATTTGTCACCCCGAGTGGGACGGGTATGCCCAGACGTGGGTCCCGTGCTCTCCATGCCACTGGAGTCAAGCTATCCTGGCTGATGAGGGCTGAAAGCCCGAAACTGGTCCTAGGATGCTTGTTTCCAGTCCAGGGAGGACCTGGCCTGGCAGTTCGGGCTGGACTGTTCCCATTGGGTGCAGGGTCAAGACTGATTTGCATATGGCTGAGTCCAAACTGGAATGGCATGGTGAGCAAAAAACGATGGATTTAGGCCCAGATCTCTGTACTGGGGTGAGTGTATGACATTGTTCTGCATTCTGTCCATCAATTGTTCTTTTTGATTTGCCACCCCCGAATGGGACGGGTATGCCCAGACGTGGGTCCCGTGCTCTCCATGCCAATGGAGTCAAGCTATCCTGGCTGATGAGGGCTGAAAGCCCCAAACCGGTCCTAGGATGCTTGTTCCCAGTCCAGGGAGGACCTGGCCTGGCAGTTCGGGCTGGACTCTTCCCATTGGGTGCAGGGGCAAGACTGATTTGCATATGGCTGGGTCCAAACTGGAATGGCATGGTGAGCAAAAAAAACTATGGATTTAGGCCCAGATCTCTGTACTGGGGTGAATGTATGACATTGTTCTGCATTCTGTCCATCAATTGCTCTTTTTGCATTTGTCACCCCGAGTGGGACGGGTATGCCCAGACGTGGGTCCCGTCCTCTCCATGCCGCTGGAGTCAAGCTATCCTGGCTAATGAGGGCTGAAAGCCCAAAACCGGTCCTAGGATGCTTGTTCCCAGTCCAGGGAGGACCTGACCTGGCAGTTCGGGCTGGACTGTTCCCATTGGGTGCAGGGTCAAGACTGATTTGCGTATGGCTGGGTCCAAACTGGAATGGCATGGTGAGCAAAAAACGATGGATTTAGGCCCAGATCTCTGTACTGGGGTGAATGTATGACATTGTTCTGCATTCTGTCCATCAATTGTTTTTTTTGCATTTGTCACCCCGAGTGGGACGGGTATGCCCAGACGTGGGTCCCGTGCTCTCCATGCCACTGGAGTCAAGCTATCCTGGCTGATGAGGGCTGAAAGCCCGAAACCGGTCCTAGGATGCTTGTTCCCAGTCCAGGGAGGACCTGGCCTGGCAGTTCGGGCTGTACTGTTCCCATTGGGTGTAGGGTCAAGACTGATTTGCATATGGCTGGGTCCAAACTGGAATGGCATTGTGAGCAAAAAAAGGATGGATTTAGGCCCAGATCTCTGTACTGGGGTGAATGTATGACATTGTTCTGCATTCTGTCCATCAATTGTTCTTTTTGCATTTGTCACCCCGAGTGGGACAAGTATGCCCAGACATGGGTCCCGTGCTCTCCATGCCACTGGAGTCAAGCTATCCTGGCTGATGAGGGCTGAAAGCCCAAAACTGGTCCTAGGATGCTTGTTCCCAGTCCAGGGAGGACCTGGCCTGGCAGTTCGGGCTGGACTGTTCCCATTGGGCGCAGGGTCAAGACTGATTTGCATATGGCTGAGTCCAAACTGGAATGGCATGGTGAGCAAAAAACGATGGATTTAGGCCCAGATCTCTGCACTGGGGTGAATGTATGACATTGTTCTGCATTCTGTCCATCAATTGTTCTTTTTGCATTTGTCACCCCGAGTGGGACGGGTATGCCCAGACGTGGGTCCCGTGCTCTCCATGCCACTGGAGTCAAGCTATCCTGGCTGATGAGGGCTGAAAGCCCGAAACCGGTCCTAGGATGCTTGTTTCCAGTCCAAGGAGGACCTGGCCTGGCAGTTCAGGCTGGACTGTTCCCATTGGGCGCAGGGTCAAGACTGATTTGCATATGGCTGGGTCCAAACTGGAATGGCATGGTGAGCAAAAAACGATGGATTTAGGCCCAGATCTCTGTACTGGGGTGAATGTATGACATTGTTCTGCATTCTGTCCATCAATTGTTCTTTTTGCATTTGTCACCCCGAGTGGGACGGGTATGCCCAGACGTGGGTCCCGTGCTCTCCATGCCACTGGAGTCAAGCTATCCTGGCTGATGAGGGCTGAAAGCCCGAAACCGGTCCTAGGATGCTTGTTTCACAGTCCAGGGAGGACCTGGCCTGGCAGTTCGGGCTGGACTGTTCCCATTGGGCGCAGGGTCAAGACTGATTTGCATATGGCTGGGTCCAAACTGGAATGGCATGGTGAGCAAAAAAACGATGGATTTAGGCCCAGATCTCTGTACTGGGGTAAATGTATGACATTGTTCTGCATTCTGTCCATCAATTGTTCTTTTTGCATTTGTCACCCCGAGTGGGACGGGTATGCCCAGACGTGGGTCCCGTGCTCTCCATGCCACTGGAGTCAAGCTATCCTGGCTGATGAGGGCTGAAAGCCCGAAACCGGTCCTAGGATGCTTGTTTCCAGTCCAGGGAGGACCTGGCCTGGCAGTTCGGGCTGGACTGTTCCCATTGGGTGCAGGGTCAAGACTGATTTGCATATGGCTGGGTCCAAACTGGAATGGCATGGTGAGCAAAAAAACGATGGATTTAGGCCCAGATCTCTGTACTGGGGTGAATGTATGACATTGTTCTGCATTCTGTCCATCAATTGTTGTTTTTGCATTTGTCACCCCGAGTGGGACGGGTATGCCCAGACGTGGGTCCCGTGCTCTCCATGCCACTGGAGTCAAGCTATCCTGGCTGATGAGGGCTGAAAGCCCGAAACCGGTCCTAGGATGCTTGTTTCCAGTCCAGGGAGGACCTGGCCTGGCAGTTCGGGCTGGACTGTTCCCATTGGGCGCAGGGTCAAGACTGATTTGCATATGGCTGGGTCCAAACTGGAATGGCATGGTGAGCAAAAAAACGATGGATTTAGGCCCAGATCTCTGTACTGGGGTGAATGTATGACATTGTTCTGCATTCTGTCCATCAATTGTTCTTTTTGCATTTGTCACCCCGAGTGGGACGGGTATGCCCAGACGTGGGTCCCGTGCTCTCCATGCCACTGGAGTCAAGCTATCCTGGCTGATGAGGCTGAAAGCCCGAAACCGGTCCTAGGATGCTTGTTTCCAGTCCAGGGAGGACCTGGCCTGGCAGTTCGGGCTGGACTGTTCCCATTGGGCGCAGGGTCAAGACTGATTTGCATATGGCTGGGTCCAAACTGGAATGGCATGGTGAGCAAAAAAACGATGGATTTAGGCCCAGATCTCTGTACTGGGGTGAATGTATGACATTGTTCTGCATTCTGTCCATCAATTGTTCTTTTTGCATTTGTCACCTCCGAGTGGGACGGGTATGCCCAGACGTGGGTCCCGTGCTCTCCATGCCACTGGAGTCAAGCTATCCTGGCTGATGAGGGCTGAAAGCCCGAAACCGGTCCTAGGATGCTTGTTTCCAGTCCAGGGAGGACCTGGCCTGGCAGTTCGGGCTGTACTGTTCCCATTGGGCGTAGGGTCAAGACTGATTTGCATATGGCTGGGTCCAAACTGGAATGGCATGGTGAGCAAAAAACGATGGATTTAGGCCCAGATCTCTGTACTGGGGTGAATGTATGACATTGTTCTGCATTCTGTCCATCAATTGTTCTTTTTGCATTTGTCACCCCGAGTGGGACAGGTATGCCCAGACGTGGGTCCCGTGCTCTCCATGCCACTGGAGTCAAGCTATCCTGGCTGATGAGGGCTGAAAGCCCGAAACTGGTCCTAGGATGCTTGTTTCCAGTCCAGGGAGGACCTGGCCTGGCAGTTCGGGCTGGACTGTTCCCATTGGGTGCAGGGTCAAGACTGATGTGCATATGGCTGAGTCCAAACTGGAATGGCATGGTGAGCAAAAAAACGATGGATTTAGGCCCAGATCTCTGTACTGGGGTGAATGTATGACATTGTTCTGCATTCTGTCCATCAATTGTTTTTTTTGATTTGTCACCCCGAGTGGGACGGGAATGCCCAGACGTGGGTCCCGTGCTCTCCATGCCACTGGAGTCAAGCTATCCTGGCTGATGAGGGCTGAAAGCCCCAAACCGGTCCTAGGATGCTTGTTCCCAGTCCAGGGAGGACCTGGCCTGGCAGTTCGGGCTGGACTGTTCCCATTGGGTGCAGGGTCAAGACTGATTTGCATATGGCTGGGTCCAAACTGGAATAGCATGGTGAGCAAAAAAACGATGGATTTAGGCCCAGATCTCTGTACTGGGGTGAATGTATGACATTGTTCTGCATTCTGTCCATCAATTGTTCTATTTGCATTTGTCACCCCGAGTGGGACGTGTATGCCCAGACGTAGGTCCCGTGCTCTCCATGCCACTGGAGTCAAGCTATCCTGGCTGATGAGGGCTGAAAGCCCGAAACAGGTCCTAGGATGCTTGTTTCCAGTCCAGGGAGGACCTGGCCTGGCAGTTCGGGCTGGACTGTTCCCATTGGGTGCAGGGTCAAGACTGATTTGCGTATGGCTGGGTCCAAACTGGAATGGCATGGTGAGCAAAAACGATGGATTTAGGCCCAGATCTCTGTACTGGGGTGAATGTATGACATTGTTCTGCATTCTGTCCATCAATTGTTCTTTTTGCATTTGTCACCCCGAGTGGGACGGGTATGCCCAGACGTGGGTCCCGTGCTCTCCATGCCACTGGAGTCAAGCTATCCTGGCTGATGAGGCTGAAAGCCCGAAACAGGTCCTAGGATGCTTGTTTCCAGTCCAGGGAGGACCTGGCCTGGCAGTTCGGGCTGGACTGTTCCCATTGGGCGCAGGGTCAAGACTGATTTGCATATGGCTGGGTCCAAACTGGAATGGCATGGTGAGCAAAAAACGATGGATTTAGGCCCAGATCTCTGTACTGGGGTGAATGTATGACATTGTTCTGCATTCTGTCCATCAATTGTTGTTTTTGCATTTGTCACCCCGAGTGGGACGGGTATGCCCAGACGTGGGTCCCGTGCTCTCCATGCCACTGGAGTCAAGCTATCCTGGCTGATGAGGACTGAAAGCCCGAAACCAGTCCTAGGATGCTTGTTTCCTGTCTAGGGAGGACCTGGCCTGGCAGTTCGGGCTGGACTGTTCCCATTGGGCGCAGGGTCAAGACTGATTTGCATATGGCTGGGTCCAAACTGGAATGGCATGGTGAGCAAAAAACGATGGATTTAGGCCCAGATCTCTGTACTGGGGTGAATGTATGACATTGTTCTGCATTCTGTCCATCAATTGTTGTTTTTGCATTTGTCACCCCGAGTGGGACGGGTATGCCCAGACGTGGGTCCCGTGCTCTCCATGCCACTGGAGTCAAGCTATCCTGGCTGATGAGGGCTGAAAGCCCGAAACAGGTCCTAGGATGCTTGTTTCCAGTCCAGGGAGGACCTGGCCTGGCACTTCATGCTGGACTGTTCCCATTGGTTGCAGGGTCAAGACTGATTTGCATATGGCTGGGTCCAAACTGGAATGGCATGGTGAGCAAAAAAACGATGGATTTAGGCCCAGATCTCTGTACTGGGGTGAATGTATGACATTGTTCTGCATTCTGTCCATCAATTGTTCTTTTTGCATTTGTCACCCCGAGTGGGACGGGTATGCCCAGACGTGGGTCCCGTGCTCTCCATGCCACTGGAGTCAAGCTATCCTGGCTGATGAGGCTGAAAGCCCGAAACCGGTCCTAGGATGCTTGTTCCCAGTCCAGGGAGGACCTGGCCTGGCAGTTCGGGCTGGACTGTTCCCATTGGGTGCAGGGTCAAGACTGATTTGCATATGGCTGGGTCCAAACTGGAATGGCATGGTGAGCAAAAAAACGATGGATTTAGGCCCAGATCTCTGCACTAGGGTGAATGTATGACATTGTTCTGCATTCTGTCCATCAATTGTTCTTTCTTCTTTTGCATTTGTCACCGCGAGTGGGACTGGTATGCCCAGACGTGGGTCCCGTGCTCTCCATGCCACTGGAGTCAAGCTATCCTGGCTGATGAGGGCTGAAAGCCTGAAACCGGTCCTAGGATGCTTGTTCCCAGTCCAGGGAGGACCTGGCCTGGCAGTTCGGGCTGTACTGTTCCCATTGGTTGCAGGGTCAAGACTGATTTGCATATGTCTGGCTCCAAACTGGAATGGCATGGTGAGCAAAAAAACGATGGATTTAGGCCCAGATCTCTGTACTGGGGTGAATGTATGACATTGTTCTGCATTCTGTCCATCAATTGTTGTTTTTGCATTTGTCACCCCGAGTAGGACGGGTATGCCCAGACGTGGGTCCCGTGCTCTCCATGCCACTGGAGTCAAGCTATCCTGGCTGATGAGGGCTGAAAGCCTGAAACCGGTCCTAGGATGCTTGTTCCCAGTCCAGGGAGGACCTGGCCTGGCAGTTCAGGCTGGACTGTTCCCATTGGGCGCAGGGTCAAGACTGATTTGCATATGGCTGGGTCCAAACTGGAATGGCATGGTGAGCAAAAAAACGATGGATTTAGGCCCAGATCTCTGTATTGGGGTGAATGTATGACATTGTTCTGCATTCTGTCCATCAATTGTTCTTTTTGCATTTGCCACCCCGAGTGGGACGGGTATGCCCAGATGTGGGTCCCGTGCTCTCCATGCCACTGGAGTCAAGCTATCCTGGCTGATGAGGGCTGAAAGCCCGAAACCGGTACCTAGGATGCTTGTTTCCTGTCCAGGGAGGACTTGGCCTGGCAGTTCGGGCTGGACTGTTCCCATTGGGTGCAGGGTCAAGACTGATTTGCATATGGCTGGGTCCAAACTGGAATAGCATGGTGAGCAAAACAACTATGGATTTAGGCCCAGATCTCTGTACTGGGGTGAATGTATGACATTGTTCTGCATTCTGTCCATCAATTGTTCTATTTGCATTTGTCACCCCGAGTGGGACGGGTATGCCCAGACGTGGGTCCCGTGCTCTCCATGCCACTGGAGTCAAGCATATCCTGGCTGATGAGGGCTGAAAGCCCGAAACCAGTCCTAGGATGCTTGTTTCCAGTCCAAGGAGGACCTGGCCTGGCAGTTCGGGCTGGACTGTTCCCATTGGGTGCAGGGTCAAGACTGATTTGCATATGACTGGGTCCAAACTGGAATGGCATGGTGAGCAAAAAAATGATGGATTTAGGCCCAGATCTCTGTACTGGGGTAAAGGTATGACATTGTTCTGCATTTTGTCCATCAATTGTTCTTTTTGCATTTGTCATCCCGAGTGGGACGGGTATGCCAAGACGTGGGTCCCGTGCTCTCCATGCCACTGGAGTCAAGCTATCCTGGCTGATGAGGACTGAAAGCCCGAAACCGGTCCTAGGATGCTTGTTCCCAGTCCAGGGAGGACCTGGCCTGGCAGTTTGGGCTGGACTGTTCCCATTGGGTGCAGGGACAAGACTGATTTGCATATGGCTGGGTCCAAACTGGAATGGCATGGTGAGCAAAAAATGATGGATTTAGGCTCAGATCTCTGTATTGGGGTGAATGTATGACATTGTTCTGCATTCTGTCCATCAATTGTTTTTTTTGCATTTGTCACCCCGAGTAGGACGGGTATGCCCAGATGTGGGTCCCGTGCTCTCCATGCCACTGGAGTCAAGCTATCCTGGCTGATGAGGCTGAAAGCCCGAAACCGGTCCTAGGATGCTTGTTCCCAGTCCAGGGACGACATGGCCTGGCACTTCATGCTGGACTGTTCCCATTGGTTGCAGGGTCAAGACTGATTTGCATATGGCTGGGTCCAAACTGGAATGGCATGGTGAGCAAAAAAACGATGGATTTAGGCCCAGATCTCTGTACTGGGGTGAATATATGACATTGTTCTGCATTCTGTCCATCAATTGTTCTTTTTGTATTTGTCACCCCGAGTGGGACGGGTTTGCCCAGACGTGGGTCCCGTGCTCTCCATGCCACTGGAGTCAAGCTATCCTGGCTGATGAGGGCTGAAAGCCTGAAACCGGTCCTAGGATGCTTGTTCCCAGTCCAGGGAGGACCTGGCCTGGCAGTTCAGGCTGTACTGTTCCCATTGGTTGCAGGGTCAAGACTGATTTGCATATAGTCTGGGTCCAAACTGGAATGGCATGGTGAGCAAAAAACGATGGATTTAGGCCCAGATCTCTGTACTGGGGTGAATGTATGACATTGTTCTGCATTCTGTCCATCAATTGTTGTTTTTGCATTTGTCACCCCGAGTGGGACGGGTATGCCCAGACGTGGGTCCCGTGCTCTCCATGCCACTGGAGTCAAGCTATCCTGGCTGATGAGGGCTGAAAGCCTGAAACCGGTCCTAGGATGCTTGTTCCCAGTCCAGGGAGCGACCTGGCCTGGCAGTTCAGGCTGGACTGTTCCCATTGGGCGCAGGGTCAAGACTGATTTGCATATGGCTGGGTCCAAACTGGAATGGTATGGTGAGCAAAAAAACGATGGATTTAGGCCCAGATCTCTGTATTGGGGTGAATGTATGACATTGTTCTGCATTCTGTCCATCAATAGTTCTTTTTGCTTTTGCTGCCCCGAGTAGGACGGGTATGCCCAGACGTGGGTGCCGTGCTCTCCATGCCACTGGAGTCAAGCTATCCTGGCTGATGAGGGCTGAAAGCCCGAAACCGGTCCTTAGGATGCTTGTTCCCAGTCCAGGGAGGACCTGGCCTGGCAGTTCGGGCTGGACTGTTCCCATTGGGTGCAGGGTCAAGACTGATTTGCATATGGCTGGGTCCAAACTGGAATGGCATGGTGAGCAAAAAAACGATGGATTTAGGCCCAGATCTCTGTACTGGGGTGAATGTATGACATTGTTCTGCATTCTGTCCATCAATTGTTCTTTTTGCATTTGTCACCCCGAGTGGGACGGGTATGCCCAGACGTGGGTCCCGTGCTCTCCATGCCACTGGAGTCAAGCTATCCTGGCTGATGAGGGCTGAAAGCCCGAAACCGGTCCTAGGATGCTTGTTTCCAGTCCAGGGAGGACCTGGCCTGGCAGTTCGGGCTGGAC
Organism: Calotriton arnoldi; assembly: GCA_963921515.1. Lineage (NCBI taxonomy): Eukaryota > Metazoa > Chordata > Amphibia > Caudata > Salamandridae > Calotriton > Calotriton arnoldi. The sequence continues at coordinate 1,028,139 of CAWUFW010006987.1, forward strand.
TGTTCCCATTGGGCGCAGGGTCAAGACTGATTTGCATATGGCTGGGTCCAAACTGGAATGGCATGGTGAGCAAAAAACGATGGATTTAGGCCCAGATCTCTGTACTGGGGTGAATGTATGACATTGTTCTGCATTCTGTCCATCAATTGTTCTTTTTGCATTTGTCACCCCGAGTGGGACGGGTATGCCCAGACGTGGGTCCGTGCTCTCCATGCCACTGGAGTCAAGCTATCCTGGCTGATGAGGGCTGAAAGTCCGAAACTGGTCCTAGGATGCTTGTTTCCAGTCCAGGGAGGACCTGGCCTGGCAGTTCGGGCTGGACTGTTCCCATTGGGTGCAGGGTCAAGACTGATTTGCATATGGCTGGGTCCAAACTGGAATGGCATGGTGAGCAAAAAAACGATGGATTTAGGCCCAGATCTCTGTACTGGGGTGTATGTATGACATTGTTCTGCATTCTGTCCATCAATTGTTCTTTTTTGCATTTGTCACCCCGAGTGGGGCGGGTATGCCCAGACGTGGCTCCCGTGCTCTCCATGCCACTGGAGTCAAGCTATCCTGGCTGATGAGGGCTGAAAGCCCGAAACCGGTCCTAGGATGCTTGTTTCCGAGTCCAGGGAGGACCTGGCCTGGCAGTTCGGGCTGGACTGTTCCCATTGGGTGCAGGGTCAAGACTGATTTGCATATGGCTGGGTCCAAACTGGAATGGCATGGTGAGCAAAAAACAATGGATTTAGGCCCAGATCTCTGTACTGGGGTGAATGTATGACATTGTTCTGCATTCTGTCCATCAATTGTTCTATTTGCATTTGTCACCCCGAGTGGGACGGGTATGCCCAGACGTGGGTCCCGTGCTCTCCATGCCACTGGAGTCAAGCTATCCTGGCTGATGAGGGCTGAAAGCCCGAAACCGGTCCTAGGATGCTTGTTTCCAGTCCAGGGAGGACCTGGCCTGGCAGTTCGGGCTGGACTGTTCCCATTGGGTGCAGGGTCAAGACTGATTTGCATATGGCTGAGTCCAAACTGGAATGGCACGGTGAGCAAAAAACTATGGATTTAGTCCCAGATCTCTGTACTGGGGTGAATGTATGACATTGTTCTGCATTCTGTCCATCAATTGTTTTTTTTGCATTTGTCACCCCGAGTGGGACGGGTATGCCCAGACGTGGGTCCCGTGCTCTCCATGCCACTGCAGTCAAGCTATCCTGGCTGATGAGGGCTGAAAGCCCGAAACCGGTCCTAGGATGCTTGTTTCCAGTCCAGGGAGGACCTGGCCTGGCAGTTCGGGCTGGACTGTTCCCATTGGGTGCAGGGTCAAGACTGATTTGCGTATGGCTGGGTCCAAACTGGAATGGCATGGTGAGCAAAAAACGATGGATTTAGGCCCAGATCTCTGTACTGGGGTGAATGTATGACATTGTTCTGCATTCTGTCCATCAATTGTTTTTTTTGCATTTGTCACCCCGAGTGGGACGGGTATGCCAAGACGTGGGTCCCGTGCTCTCCATGCCACTGCAGTCAAGCTATCCTGGCTGATGAGGACTGAAAGCCCGAAACCAGTCCTAGGATGCTTGTTCCCAGTCCAGGGAGGACCTGGCCTGGCAGTTTGGGCTGGACTGTTCCCATTGGGTGCAGGGACAAGACTGATTTGCATATGGCTGGGTCCAAACTGGAATGGCATGGTGAGCAAAAAAACGATGGATTTAGGCTCAGATCTCTGTATTGGGGTGAATGTATGACATTGTTCTGCATTCTGTCCATCAATTGTTGTTTTTGCATTTGTCACCCCGAGTGGGACGGGTATGCCCAGACGTGGGTCCCGTGCTCTCCATGCCACTGGAGTCAAGCTATCCTGGCTGATGAGGCTGAAAGCCCGAAACCGGTCCTAGGATGCTTGTTTCCAGTCCAGGGAGGACCTGGCCTGGCAGTTCAGGCTGGACTGTTCCCATTGGGTGCAGGGTCAAGACTGATTTGCATATGGCTGGGTCCAAACTGGAATGGCATGGTGAGCAAAAAACGATGGATTTAGGCCCAGATCTCTGTACTGGGGTGAATGTATGACATTGTTCTGCATTCTGTCCATCAATTGTTCTTTTTGCATTTGTCACCCCGAGTGGGACGGGTATGCCCAGACGTGGGTCCCGTGCTCTCCATGCCACTGGAGTCAAGCTATCCTGGCTGATGAGGGCTGAAAGCCCGAATCCGGTCCTAGGATGCTTGTTTCCAGTCCAGGGAGGACCTGGCCTGGCAGTTCGGGCTGGACTGTTCCCATTGGGCGCAGGGTCAAGACTGATTTGCATATGGCTGGGTCCAAACTGGAATGGCATGGTGAGCAAAAAAACGATGGATTTAGGCCCAGATCTCTGTACTAGGGTGAATGTATGACATTGTTCTGCATTCTGTCCATCAATTGTTCGTTCTTCTTTGCATTTGTCACCCCGAGTGGGACGGGTATGCCCAGACGTGGGTCCCGTGCTCTCCATGCCACTGGAGTCAAGCTATCCTGGCTGATGAGGGCTGAAAGCCTGAAACCGGTCCTAGGATGCTTGTTTCCAGTCCAGGGAGGACCTGGCCTGGCAGTTCGGGCTGGACTGTTCCCATTGGGTGCAGGGTCAAGACTGATTTGCATATGGCTGGGTCCAAACTGGAATGGCATGGTGAGCAAAAAAACGATGGATTTAGGCCCAGATCTCTGTATTGGGGTGAATGTATGACATTGTTCTGCATTCTGTCCATCAATTGTTCTTTTTGCATTTGTCACCCCGAGTGGGACGGGTATGCCCAGACGTGGGTCCCGTGCTCTCCATGCCACTGGAGTCAAGCTATCCTGGCTGATGAGGGCTGAAAGCCCGAAACCGGTCCTTAGGATGCTTGTTTCCAGTCCAGGGAGGACCTGGCCTGGCAGTTCGGGCTGGACTGTTCCCATTGGGCGCAGGGTCAAGACTGATTTGCATATGGCTGGGTCCAAACTGGAATGGCATGGTGAGCAAAAAAACTATGGATTTAGGCCCAGATCTCTGTACTGGGGTGAATGTATGACATTGTTCTGCATTCTGTCCATCAATTGTTCTTTTTGCATTTGTCACCCCGAGTGGGACGGGTATGCCCAGACGTGGGTCCCGTGCTCTCCATGCCACTGGAGTCAAGCTATCCTGGCTGATGAGGGCTGAAAGCCCGAAACCGGTCCTAGGATGCTTGTTTCCAGTCCAAGGAGGACCTGGCCTGGCAGTTCGGGCTGGACTGTTCCCATTGGGCGCAGGGTCAAGACTGATTTGCATATGGCTGGGTCCAAACTGGAATGGCATGGTGAGCAAAAAACGATGGATTTAGGCCCAGATCTCTGTACTGGGGTGAATGTATGACATTGTTCTGCATTCTATCCATCAATTGTTCTTTTTGCATTTGTCACCCCGAGTGGGACGGGTATGCCCAGACGTGGGTCCCGTGCTCTTCATGCCACTGGAGTCAAGCTATCCTGGCTGATGAGGGCTGAAAGCCCGAAACCGGTCCTAGGATGCTTGTTTCCAGTCCAGGGAGGACCTGGCCTGGCAGTTCGGGCTGGACTGTTCCCATTGGGTGCAGGGTCAAGACTGATTTGCATATGGCTGGGTCCAAACTGGAATGGCATGGTGAGCAAAAAACGATGGATTTAGGCCCAGATCTCTGTACTGGGGTGAATGTATGACATTGTTCTGCATTCTGTCCATCAATTGTTGTTTTTGCATTTGTCACCCCGAGTGGGACGGGTATGCCCAGACGTGGGTCCCGTGCTCTCCATGCCACTGGAGTCAAGCTATTCTGGCTGATGAGGGCTGAAAGCCTGAAACCGGTCCTAGGATGCTTGTTCCCAGTCCAGGGAGGACCTGGCCTGGCAGTTCGGGCTGTACTGTTCCTATTGGGTGTAGGGTCAAGACTGATTTGCATATGGCTGGGTCCAAACTGGAATGGCATGGTGAGCAAAAAACGATGGATTTAGGCCCAGATCTCTGTACTGGGGTGAATGTATGACATTGTTCTGCATTCTGTCTATCAATTGTTCTTTTTGCATTTGTCACCCCGAGTGGGACAAGTATGCCCAGACATGGGTCCCGTGCTCTCCATGCCACTGGAGTCATGCTATCCTGGCTGATGAGGGCTGAAAGCCCAAAACTGGTCCAAGGATGCTTGTTCCCAGTCCAGGGAGGACCGGGCCTGGCAGTTCGGGCTGGACTGCTCCCATTGGGTGCAGGGTCAAGACTGATTTGCATATGGCTGGGTCCAAACTGGAATGGCATGGTGAGCAAAAAAACGATGGATTTAGGCCCAGATCTCTGTACTGGGGTGAATGTATGACATTGTTCTGCATTCTGTCCATCAATTGTTCTTTTTGCATTTGTCACCCCCGAATGGGACGGGTATGCCCAGACGTGGGTCCCGTGCTCTCCATGCCACTGGAGTCAAGCTATCCTGGCTGATGAGGGCTGAAAGCCCGAAACCGGTCCTAGGATGCTTGTTTCCAGTCCAGGGAGGACCTGGCCTGGCAGTTCGGGCTGGACTGTTCCCATTGGGTGCAGGGTCAAGACTGATTTGCATATGGCTGGGTCCACACTGGAATGGCATGGTGAGCAAAAAAACGATGGATTTAGGCCCAGATCTCTGTACTGGGGTGAATGTATGACATTGTTCTGCATTCTGTCCATCAATTGTTCTTTTTGCATTTGTCACCCCGAGTGGGACGGGTATGCCCAGACGTGGGTCCCGTGCTCTCCATGCCACTGGAGTCAAGCTATCCTGGCTGATGAGGGCTGAAAGCCCGAAACCGGTCCTAGGATGCTTGTTTCCAGTCCAGGGAGGACCTGACCTGGCAGTTCGGGCTGGACTGTTCCCATTGGGTGCAGGGTCAAGACTGATTTGCATATGGCTGGGTCCAAACTGGAATGGCATGGTGAGCAAAAAACGATGGATTTAGGCCCAGATCTCTGTACTGGGGTGAATGTATGACATTGTTCTGCATTCTGTCCATCAATTGTTGTTTTTGCATTTGTCACCCCGAGTGGGACGGGTATGCCCAGACGTGGGTCCCGTGCTCTCCATGCCACTGGAGTCAAGCTATCCTGGCTGATGAGGGCTGAAAGCCCGAAACCGGTCCTAGGATGCTTGTTTCCAGTCCAGGGAGGACCTGGCCTGGCAGTTCGGGCTGGACTGTTCCCATTGGGCGTAGGGTCAAGACTGATTTGCATATGGCTGGGTCCAAACTGGAATGGCATGGTGAGCAAAAAACGATGGATTTAGGCCCAGATCTCTGTACTGGGGTGAATGTATGACATTGTTCTGCATTCTGTCTATCAATTGTTCTTTTTGCATTTGTCACCCCGAGTGGGACGGGTATGCCCAGACGTGGGTCCCGTGCTCTCCATGCCACTGGAGTCAAGCTATCCTGGCTGATGAGGGCGGAAAGCTCAAAACTGGTCCTAGGATGCTTGTTTCCAGTCCAGGGAGGACCTGGCCTGGCAGTTCGGGCTGGACTGTTCCCATTGGGCGCAGGGTCAAGACTGAATTGCATATGGCTGGGTCCAAACTGGAATGGCATGGTGAGCAAAAAAACAATGGAATTAGGCCCAGATCTCTGTACTGGGGTGAATGTATGACATTGTTCTGCATTCTGTCCATCAATTGTTCTTTTTGCATTTGTCACCCCCGAGTGGGACGGGTATGCCCAGACGTGGGTCCCGTGCTCTCCATGCCACTGGAGTCAAGCTATCCTGGCTGATGAGGGCTGAAAGCCCGAAACCGGTCCTAGGATGCTTGTTTCCAGTCCAGGGAGGACCTGGCCTGGCAGTTCGGGCTGGACTGTTCCCATTGGGCGCAGGGTCAAGACTGATTTGCATATGGCTGGGTCCAAACTGGAATGGCATGGTGAGCAAAAAAACTATGGATTTAGGCCCAGATCTCTGTACTGGGGTGAATGTATGACATTGTTCTGCATTCTGTCCATCAATTGTTCTTTTTGCATTTGTCACCCCGAGTGGGACGGGTATGCCCAGACGTGGGTCCCGTGCTCTCCATGCCACTGGAGTCAAGCTATCCTGGCTGATGAGGGCTGAAAGCCTGAAACCGGTCCTAGGATGCTTGTTTCCAGTCCAAGGAGGACCTGGCCTGGCAGTTCGGGCTGGACTGTTCCCATTGGGCGCAGGGTCAAGACTGATTTGCATATGGCTGGGTCCAAACTGGAATGGCATGGTGAGCAAAAAAACGATGGATTTAGGCCCAGATCTCTGTACTGGGGTGAATGTATGACATTGTTCTGCATTCTGTCCATCAATTGTTCTTTTTGCATTTGTCACCCCAAGTGGGACGGGTATGCCCAGACGTGGGTCCCGTGCTCTCCATGCCACTGGAGTCAAGCTATCCTGGCTGATGACGGCTGAAAGCCCGAAACCGGTCCTAGGATGCTTGTTCCCAGTCCAGGGAGGACCTGGCCTGGCAGTTTGGGCTGGACTGTTCCCATTGGGCGCAGGGTCAAGACTGATTTGCATATGGCTGGGTCCAAACTGGAATGGCATGGTGAGCAAAAATACGATGGATTTAGTCCCAGATCTCTGTACTAGGGTGAATGTATGACATTGTTCTGCATTCTGTCCATCAATTGTTCTTTTTGCATTTGTCACCCCAAGTGGGACGGGTATGCCCAGACGTGGGTCCCGTGCTCTCCATGCCACTGGAGTCAAGCTATCCTGGCTGATGAGGGCTGCAAGCCCGAAACCGGTCCTAGGATGCTTGTTCCCAGTCCAGGGAGGACCTGGCCTGGCAGTTCGGGCTGGACTGTTCCCATTGGATGCAGGGTCAAGACTGATTTGCATATGGCTGGGTCCAAACTGGAATGGCACGGTGAGCAAAAAACGATGGATTTAGGCCCAGATCTCTGTACTGGGGTGAATGTATGACATTGTTCTGCATTCTGTCCATCAATTGTTTTTTTTGCATTTGTCACCCCGAGTGGGACGGCTATGCCCAGACGTGGGTCCCGTGCTCTCCATGCCACTGGAGTCAAGCTATCCTGGCTGATGAGGGCTGAAAGCCCGAAACTGGTCCTAGGATGCCTGTTCTCAGTCCAGGGAGGACCTGGCCTGGAAGTTTGGGCTGGACTGTTCCCATTGGGTGCAGGGTCAAGACTGATTTGCATATGGGTGGGTTCAAACTGGTATAGCATGGTGAGCAAAAAAACCAATGGATTTAGGCCCAGATCTCTGCACTAGGGTGAATGTATGACATTGTTCTGCATTCTGTCCATCAATTGCTCTTTTTGCATTTGTCACCCCGAGTGGGACGGGTATGCCCAGACGTGGGTCCCGTCCTCTCCATGCCGCTGGAGTCAAGCTATCCTGGCTAATGAGGGCTGAAAGCCCAAAACCGGTCCTAGGATGCTTGTTCCCAGTCCAGGGAGGACCTGGCCTGGCAGTTTGGGCTGGACTGTTCTCATTGGGTGCAGGGACAAGACTGATTTGCATATGGCTGGGTCCAAACTGGAATGGCATGGTGAGCAAAAAAACGATGGATTTAGGCTCAGATCTCTGTACTGGGGTGAATGTATGACATTGTTCTGCATTCTGTCCATCAATTGTTTTTTTTGCATTTGTCACCCCGAGTGGGACGGGTATGCCCAGACGTGGGTCCCGTGCTCTCCATGCCACTGGAGTCAAGATATCCTGGCTGATGAGGCTGAAAGCCCGAAACAGGTCCTAGGATGCTTGTTTCCAGTCCAGGGACGACCTGGCCTGGCAGTTCGGGCTGGACTGTTCCCATTGGTTGCAGGGTCAAGACTGATTTGCATATGGCTGGGTCCAAACTGGAATGGCATGGTGAGCAAAAAACGATGGATTTAGGCCCAGATCTCTGTACTGGGGTGAATATATGACATTGTTCTGCATTCTGTCCATCAATTGTTCTTTTTGCATTTGTCACCCCGAGTGGGACGGGTATGCCCAGACGTGGGTCCCGTGCTCTCCATGCCACTGGAGTCAAGCTATCCTGGCTGATGAGGCTGAAAGCCCGAAACCGGTCCTAGGATGCTTGTTCCCAGTCCAGGGAGGACCTGGCCTGGCAGTTCGGGCTGGACTGTTCCCATTGGGTGCAGGGTCAAGACTGATTTGCATATGGTTGGGTTCAAACTGGAATGGCATGGTGAGCAAAAAAAACAATGGATTTAGGCCCAGATCTCTGCACTAGGGTGAATGTATGACATTGTTCTGCATTCTGTCCATCAATTGTTCTTTTTGATTTGCCACCCCCGAATGGGACGGGTATGCCCAGATGTGGGTCCCGTGCTCTCCATGCCACTGGAGTCAAGCTATCCTGGCTGATGAGGGCTGAAAGCCCAAAACTGGTCCTAGGATGCTTGTTCCCAGTCCAGGGAGGACCTGGCCTGGCAGTTCGGGCTGGACTCTTCCCATTGGGTGCAGGGTCAAGACTGATTTGCATATGGCTGGGTCCAAACTGGAATAGCATGGTGAGCAAAAAAACTATGGATTTAGACCCAGATCTCTGTACTGGGGTGAATGTATGACATTGTTCTGCATTCTGTCCATCAATTGTTCTATTTGCATTTATCACCCCGAGTGGGACGGGTATGCCCAGACGTGGGTCCCGTGCTCTCCATGCCACTGGAGTCAAGCTATCCTGGCTGATGAGGGCTGAAAGCCCGAAACCGGTCCTAGGATGCTTGTTCCCAGTCCAGGGAGGACCTGGCCTGGCAGTTTGGGCTGGACTGTTCCCATTGGGTGCAGGGACAAGACTGATTTGCATATGGCTGGGTCCAAACTGGAATGGCATGGTGAGCAAAAAAACGATGGATTTAGGCTCAGATCTCTGTATTGGGGTGAATGTATGACATTGTTCTGCATTCTGTCCATCAATTGTTTTTTTTGCATTTGTCACCCCGAGTAGGACGGGTATGCCCAGACGTGGGTCCCGTGCTCTCCATGCCACTGGAGTCAAGCTATCCTGGCTGATGAGGCTGAAAGCCCGAAACAGGTCCTAGGATGCTTGTTCCCAGTCCAGGGACGACATGGCCTGGCACTTCATGCTGGACTGTTCTCATTGGTTGCAGGGTCAAGACTGATTTGTATATGGCTGGGTCCAAACTGGAATGGCATGGTGAGCAAAAAAACGATGGATTTAGGCCCAGATCTCTGTACTGGGGTGAATATATGACATTGTTCTGCATTCTGTCCATCAATTGTTCTTTTTGCATTTGTCACCCCGAGTGGGACGGGTATGCCCAGACGTGGGTCCCGTGCTCTCCATGCCACTGGAGTCACGCTATCCTGGCTGATGAGGGCTGAAAGCCCGAAACCGGTCCTAGGATGCTTGTTCCCAGTCCAGGGAGGACCTGCCCTGGCAGTTTGGGCTGGACTGTTCCCATTGGGTGCAGGGTCAAGACTGATTTGCATATGGCTGGGTCCAAACTGGAATGGCATGGTGAGCAAAAAAACAATGGATTTAGGCCCAGATCTCTGCACTAGGGTGAATGTATGACATTGTTCTGCATTCTGTCCATCAATTGTTCTTTCTTCTTTGCATTTGTCACCGCGAGTGGGACTGGTATGCCCAGACGTGGGTCCCGTGCTCTCCATGCCACTGGAGTCAAGCTATCCTGGCTGATGAGGGCTGAAAGCCTGAAACCGGTCCTAGGATGCTTGTTCCCAGTACAGGGAGGACCTGGCCTGGCAGTTCGGGCTGTACTGTTCCCATTGGTTGCAGGGTCAAGACTGATTTGCATATGTCTGGCTCCAAACTGGAATGGCATGGTGAGCAAAAAAACGATGGATTTAGGCCCAGATCTCTGTACTGGGGTGAATGTATGACATTGTTCTGCATTCTGTCCATCAATTGTTTTTTTTGCATTTGTCACCCCGAGTAGGACGGGTATGCCCAGACGTGGGTCCCGTGCTCTCCATGCCACTGGAGTCAAGCTATCCTGGCTGATGAGGCTGAAAGCCCGAAACCGGTCCTAGGATGCTTGTTCCCAGTCCAGGGACGACCTGGCCTGGCACTTCAGGCTGGACTGTTCCCATTGGTTGCAGGGTCAAGACTGATTTGCATATGGCTGGGTCCAAACTGGAATGGCATGGTGAGCAAAAAAACGATGGATTTAGGCCCAGATCTCTGTATTGGGGTGAATGTATGACATTGTTCTGCATTCTGTCCATCAATTGTTCTTTTTGCATTTGCCACCCCCGAATGGGACGGGTATGCCCAGACGTGGGTCCCGTGCTCTCCATGCCACTGGAGTCAAGCTATCCTGGCTGATGAGGGCTGAAAGCCCCAAACCGGTACCTAGGATGCTTGTTCCCAGTCCAGGGAGGACTTGGCCTGGCAGTTCGGGCTGGACTCTTCCCATTGGGTGCAGGGTCAAGACTGATTTGCATATGGCTGGGTCCAAACTGGAATAGCATGGTGAGCAAAACAACTATGGATTTAGGCCCAGATCTCTGTACTGGGGTGAATGTATGACATTGTTCTGCATTCTGTCCATCAATTGTTCTATTTGCATTTGTCACCCAGAGTGGGACGTGTATGCCCAGACGTGGGTCCCGTGCTCTCCATGCCACTGGAGTCAAGCTATCCTGGCTGATGAGGGCTGAAAGCCCGAAACCGGTCCTAGGATGCTTGTTCCCAGTCCAGGGAGGACCTAGCCTGGCAGTTCGGGCTGGACTGTTCCCATTGGGTGCAGGGTCAAGACTGATTTGCATATGACTGGGTCCAAACTGGAATGGCATGGTGAGCAAAAAAATGATGGATTTAGGCCCAGATCTCTGTACTGGGGTGAAGGTATGACATTGTTCTGCATTTTGTCCATCAATTGTTCTTTTTGCATTTGTCACCCCTAGTGGGACGGGTATGCCAAGACGTGGGTCCCGTGCTCTCCATGCCACTGGAGTCAAGCTATCCTGGCTGATGAGGACTGAAAGCCCGAAACCGGTCCTAGGATGCTTGTTCCCAGTCCAGGGAGGACCTGGCCTGGCAGTTTGGGCTGGACTGTTCCCATTGGGTGCAGGGACAAGACTGATTTGCATATGGCTGGGTCCAAACTGGAATGGCATGGTGAGCAAAAAAACGATGGATTTAGGCTCTGATCTCTGTACTGGGGTGAATGTATGACATTGTTCTGCATTCTGTCCATCAATTGTTTTTTTTGCATTTGTCACCCCGAGTGGGACGGGTATGCCCAGACGTGGGTCCCGTGCTCTCCATGCCACTGGAGTCAAGCTATCCTGGCTGATGAGGGCTGAAAGCCCGAAACAGGTCCTAGGATGCTTGTTCCCAGTCCAGGGAGCGACCTGGCCTGGCACTTCGTGCTGGACTGTTCCCATTGGTTGCAGGGTCAAGACTGATTTGCATATGGCTGGGTCCAAACTGGAATGGCATGGTGAGCAAAAAACGATGGATTTAAGCCCAGATCTCTGTACTGGGGTGAATGTATGACATTGTTCTGCATTCTGTCCATCAATTGTTTTTTTTGCATTTGTCACCCCGAGTGGGACGGGTATGCCCAGACGTGGGTCCCGTGCTCTCCATGCCACTGGAGTCAAGCTATCCTGGCTGATGAGGGCTGAAAGCCCGAAACCGGTCCTAGGATGCTTGTTCCCAGTCCAGGGAGGACCTGGCCTGGCAGTTCGGGCTGGACTGTTCCCATTGGGTGCAGGGTCAAGACTGATTTGCATATGGCTGGGTCCAAACTGGAATGGCATGGTGAGCAAAAAAACGATGGATTTAGGCCCAGATCTCTGTACTAGGGTGAATGTATGACATTGTTCTGCATTCTGTCCATCAATTGTTCTTTCTTCTTTTGCATTTGTCACCCCGAGTGGGACTGGTATGCCCAGACGTGGGTCCCGTGCTCTCCATGCCACTGGAGTCAAGCTATCCTGGCTGATGAGGGCTGAAAGCCTGAAACCGGTCCTAGGATGCTTGTTCCCAGTCCAGGGAGGACCTGGCCTGGCAGTTCGGGCTGTACTGTTCTCATTGGTTGCAGGGTCAAGACTGATTTGCATATGGCTGGGTCCAAACTGGAATGGCATGGTGAGCAAAAAAACGATGGATTTAGGCCCAGATCTCTGTACTGGGGTGAATGTATGACATTGTTCTGCATTCTGTCCATCAATTGTTTTTTTGCATTTGTCACCCCGAGTGGGACGGGTATGCCCAGACGTGGGTCCTGTGCTCTCCATTCCACTGGAGTCAAGCTATCCTGGCTGATGAGGGCTGAAAGCCCGAAACCGGTCCTAGGATGCTTGTTTCCAGTCCAGGGAGGACCTGGCCTGGCAGTTCGGGCTGGACTGTTCCCATTGGGTGCAGGGTCAAGACTGATTTGCATATGGCTGGGTCCAAACTGGAATGGCATGGTGAGCAAAAAAACGATGGATTTAGGCCCAGATCTCTGTATTGGGGTGAATGTATGACATTGTTCTGCATTCTGTCCATCAATTGTTCTTTTTGCATTTGTCACCCCCGAATGGGACGGGTATGCCCAGACGTGGGTCCCGTGCTCTCCATGCCACTGGAGTCAAGCTATCCTGGCTGATGAGGGCTGAAAGCCCGAAACCGGTCCTTAGGATGCTTGTTCCCAGTCCAGGGAGGACTTGGCCTGGCAGTTCGGGCTGGACTGTTCCCATTGGGTGCAGGGTCAAGACTGATTTGCATATGGCTGGGTCCAAACTGGAATGGCATGGTGAGCAAAAAAACGATGGATTTAGGCCCAGATCTCTGTACTGGGGTGAATGTATGACATTGTTCTGCATTCTGTCCATCAATTGTTCTATTTGCATTTGTCACCCAGAGTGGGACGGGTATGCCCAGACGTGGGTCCCGTGCTCTCCATGCCACTGGAGTCAAGCTATCCTGGCTGATGAGGGCTGAAAGCCCGAAACCGGTCCTAGGATGCTTGTTCCCAGTCCAGGGAGCACCTGGCCTGGCACTTCGGGCTGGACTGTTCCCATTGGGTGCAGGGTCAAGACTGATTTGCATATGACTGGGTCCAAACTGGAATGGCATGGTGAGCAAAAAACGATGGATTTAGGCCCAGATCTCTGTACTGGGGTGAAGGTATGACATTGTTCTGCATTTTGTCCATCAATTGTTCTTTTTGCATTTGTCACCCCGAGTGGGACGGGTATGCCCAGACATGGGTCCCGTGCTCTCCATGCCACTGGAGTCAAGCTATCCTGGCTGATGAGGGCTGAAAGTCCAAAACTGGTCCTAGGATGCTTGTTCCCAGTCCAGGGAGGACCTGGCCTGGCAGTTCGGGCTGGACTGTTCCCATTGGGTGCAGGGTCAAGACTGATTTGCATATGGTTGGGTCCAAACTGGAATGGCATGGTGAGCAAAAAAACGATGGATTTAGGCCCAGATCTCTGTACTGGGGTGAATGTATGACATTGTTCTGCATTCTGTCCATCAATTGTTCTATTTGCATTTGTCACCCAGAGAGGGACGTGTATGCCCAGACGTAGGTCCCGTGCTCTCCATGCCACTGGAGTCAAGCTATCCTGGCTGATGAGGGCTGAAAGCCCGAAACCGGTCCTAGGATGCTTGTTCCCAGTCCAAGGAGGACCTAGCCTGGCAGTTCGGGCTGGACTGTTCCCATTGGGTGCAGGGTCAAGACTGATTTGCATATGACTGGGTCCAAACTGGAATGGCATGGTGAGCAAAAAAATGATGGATTTAGGCCCAGATCTCTGTACTGGGGTAAAGGTATGACATTGTTCTGCATTTTGTCCATCAATTGTTCTTTTTGCATTTGTCACCCCTAGTGGGACGGGTATGCCAAGACGTGGGTCCCGTGCTCTCCATGCCACTGGAGTCAAGCTATCCTGGCTGATGAGGACTGAAAGCCCGAAACCGGTCCTAGGATGCTTGTTCCCAGTCCAGGGAGGACCTGGCCTGGCAGTTTGGGCTGGACTGTTCCCATTGGGTGCAGGGACAAGACTGATTTGCATATGGCTGGGTCCAAACTGGAATGGCATGGTGAGCAAAAAAACGATGGATTTAGGCTCAGATCTCTGTATTGGGGTGAATGTATGACATTGTTCTGCATTCTGTCCATCAATTGTTTTTTTGCATTTGTCACCCCGAGTAGGACGGGTATGCCCAGACGTGGGTCCCGTGCTCTCCATGCCACTGGAGTCAAGCTATCCTGGCTGATGAGGCTGAAAGCCCGAAACAGGTCCTAGGATGCTTGTTCCCAGTCCAGGGACGACATGGCCTGGCACTTCATGCTGGACTATTCCCATTGGTTGCAGGGTCAAGACTGATTTGCATATGGCTGGGTCCAAACTGGAATGGCATGGTGAGCAAAAAAACGATGGATTTAGGCCCAGATCTCTGTACTGGGGTGAATATATGACATTGTTCTGCATTCTGTCCATCAATTGTTCTTTTTGTATTTGTCACCCCGAGTGGGACGGGTATGCCCAGACGTGGGTCCCGTGCTCTCCATGCCACTGGAGTCAAGCTATCCTGGCTGATGAGGGCTGCAAGCCCGAAACCGGTCCTAGGATGCTTGTTCCCAGTCCAGGGAGGACCTGGCCTGGTAGTTCGGGCTGGACTGTTCCCATTGGGTGCAGGGTCAAGACTGATTTGCATATGGTTGGGTTCAAACTGGAATGGCATGGTGAGCAAAAAAACAATGGATTTAGGCCCAGATCTCTGCACTAGGGTGAATGTATGACATTGTTCTGCATTCTGTCCATCAATTGTTCTTTCTTCTTTTGCATTTGTCACCCCGAGTGGGACTGGTATGCCCAGACGTGGGTCCCGTGCTCTCCATGCCACTGGAGTCAAGCTATCCTGGCTGATGAGGGCTGAAAGCCTGAAACCGGTCCTAGGATGCTTGTTCCCAGTCCAGGGAGGACCTGGCCTGGCAGTTCAGGCTGTACTGTTCCCATTGGTTGCAGGGTCAAGACTGATTTGCATAAGTCTGGGTCCAAACTGGAATGGCATGGTGAGCAAAAAACGATGGATTTAGGCCCAGATCTCTGTACTGGGGTGAATGTATGACATTGTTCTGCATTCTGTCCATCAATTGTTTTTTTTGCATTTGTCACCCCGAGTGGGACGGGTATGACCAGACGTGGGTCCTGTGCTCTCCATTCCATTGGAGTCAAGCTATCCTGGCTGATGAGGCTGAAAGCCTGAAACCGGTCCTAGGATGCTTGTTCCCAGTCCAGGGACGACCTGGCCTGGCACTTCAGGCTGGACTGTTCCCATTGGTTGCAGGGTCAAGACTGATTTGCATATGGCTGGGTCCAAACTGGAATGGCATGGTGAGCAAAAAAACGATGGATTTAGGCCCAGATCTCTGTATTGGGGTGAATGTATGACATTGTTCTGCATTCTGTCCATCAATTGTTCTTTTTGATTTGCCACCCCGAATGGGACGGGTATGCCCAGACGTGGGTCCCGTGCTCTCCATGCCACTGGAGTCAAGCTATCCTGGCTGATGAGGGCTGAAAGCCCCAAACCGGTCCTTAGATGCTTGTTCCCAGTCCAGGGAGGACTTGGCCTGGCAGTTCGGGCTGGACTCTTCCCATTGGGTGCAGGGTCAAGACTGATTTGCATATGGCTGGGTCCAAACTGGAATAGCATGGTGAGCAAAAAAACTATGGATTTAGGCCCAGATCTCTGTACTGGGGTGAATGTATGACATTGTTCTGCATTCTGTCCATCAATTGTTCTATTTGCATTTGTCACCCAGAGTGGGACGTGTATGCCCAGACGTGGGTCCCGTGCTCTCCATGCCACTGGAGTCAAGCTATCCTGGCTGATGAGGGCTGAAAGCCCGAAACCGGTCCTAGGATGCTTGTTCCCAGTCCAAGGAGGACCTGGCCTGGCAGTTCGGGCTGGACTGTTCCCATTGGGTGCAGGGTCAAGACTGATTTGCATATGACTGGGTCCAAACTGGAATGGCATGGTGAGCAAAAAACGATGGATTTAGGCCCAGATCTCTGTACTGGGGTAAAGGTATGACATTGTTCTGCATTTTGTCCATCAATTGTTCTTTTTGCATTTGTCACCCCGAGTAGGACGGGTATGCCCAGACATGGGTCCCGTGCTCTCCATGCCACTGGAGTCAAGCTATCCTGGCTGATGAGGGCTGAAAGTCCAAAACTGGTCCTAGGATGCTTGTTCCCAGTCCAGGGAGGACCTGGCCTGGCAGTTCGGGCTGGACTGTTCCCATTGGGTGCAGGGTCAAGACTGATTTGCATATGGCTGGGTCCAAACTGGAATGGCATGGTGAGCAAAAAAACGATGGATTTAGGCCCAGATCTCTGTACTGGGGCGTATGTATGACATTGTTCTGCATTCTGTCCATCAATTGTTCTTTTTGCATTTGTCACCCGAGTGGGACGGGTATGCCCAGACGTGGCTCCCGTGCTCTCCATGCCACTGGAGTCAAGCTTTCCTGGCTGATGAGGGCTGAAAGCCCGAAACCGGTCCTAGGATGCTTGTTTCCGAGTCCAGGGAGGACCTGGCCTGGCAGTTCGGGCTGGGCTGTTCCCATTGGTTGCAAGGTCAAGACTGATTTGCATATGGCTGGGTCCAAACTGGAATGGCATGGTGAGCAAAAAAACAATGGATTTAGGCCCAGATCTCTGTACTAGGGTGAATGTATGACATTGTTCTGCATTCTGTCCATCAATTGTTCTATTTGCATTTATCACCCCTAGTGGGACGTGTATGCCCAGACGTAGGTCCCGTGCTCTCCATGCCACTGGAGTCAAGCTATCCTGGCTGATGAGGCTGAAAGCCCGAAACAGGTCCTAGGATGCTTGTTCCCAGTCCAGGGAGGACCTGGCCTGGCAGTTCGGGCTGGACTGTTCCCATTGGGTGCAGGGACAAGACTGATTTGCATATGGCTGGGTCCAAACTGGAATGGCATGGTGAGCAAAAAAACGATGGATTTAGGATCAGATCTCTGTATTGGGGTGAATGTATGACATTGTTCTGCATTCTGTCCATCAATTGTTTTTTTTGCATTTGTCACCCCGAGTAGGACGGGTATGCCCAGACGTGGGTCCCGTGCTCTCCATGCCACTGGAGTCAAGCTATCCTGGCTGATGAGGCTGAAAGCCCGAAACAGGTCCTAGGATGCTTGTTCCCAGTCCAGGGAGCGACATGGCCTGGCACTTCATGCTGGACTGTTCTCATTGGTTGCAGGGTCAAGACTGATTTGTATATGGCTGGGTCCAAACTGGAATGGCATGGTGAGCAAAAAAACGATGGATTTAGGCCCAGATCTCTGTACTGGGGTGAATATATGACATTGTTCTGCATTCTGTCCATCAATTGTTCTTTTTGCATTTGTCACCCCGAGTGGGACGGGTATGCCCAGACGTGGGTCCCGTGCTCTCCATGCCACTGGAGTCAAGCTATCCTGGCTGATGAGGCTGAAAGCCCGAAACCGGTCCTAGGATGCTTGTTCCCAGTCCAGGGAGGACCTGCCCTGGCAGTTTGGGCTGGACTGTTCCCATTGGGTGCAGGGTCAAGACTGATTTGCATATGGCTGGGTCCAAACTGGAATGGCATGGTGAGCAAAAAAAACAATGGATTTAGGCCCAGATCTCTGCACTAGGGTGAATGTATGACATTGTTCTGCATTCTGTCCATCAATTGTTCTTTCTTCTTTTTGCATTTGTCACCGCGAGTGGGACTGGTATGCCCAGACGTGGGTCCCGTGCTCTCCATGCCACTGGAGTCAAGCTATCCTGGCTGATGAGGGCTGAAAGCCTGAAACCGGTCCTAGGATGCTTGTTCCCAGTACAGGGAGGACCTGGCCTGGCAGTTCGGGCTGTACTGTTCCCATTGGTTGCAGGGTCAAGACTGATTTGCATATGTCTGGCTCCAAACTGGAATGGCATGGTGAGCAAAAAAACGATGGATTTAGGCCCAGATCTCTGTACTGGGGTGAATGTATGACATTGTTCTGCATTCTGTCCATCAATTGTTTTTTGCATTTGTCACCCCGAGTAGGACGGGTATGCCCAGACGTGGGTCATGTGCTCTCCATGCCACTGGAGTCAAGCTATCCTGGCTGATGAGGCTGAAAGCCTGAAACCGGTCCTAGGATGCTTGTTCCCAGTCCAGGGACGACCTGGCCTGGCACTTCAGGCTGGACTGTTCCCATTGGTTGCAGGGTCAAGACTGATTTGCATATGGCTGGGTCCAAACTGGAATGGCATGGTGAGCAAAAAAACGATGGATTTAGGCCCAGATCTCTGTATTGGGGTGAATGTATGACATTGTTCTGCATTCTGTCCATCAATTGTTCTTTTTGATTTGCCACCCCCGAATGGGACGGGTATGCCCAGATGTGGGTCCCGTGCTCTCCATGCCACTGGAGTCAAGCTATCCTGGCTGATGAGGGCTGAAAGCCCCAAACCGGTACTTAGATGCTTGTTCCCAGTCCAGGGAGGACTTGGCCTGGCAGTTCGGGCTGGACTCTTCCCATTGGGTGCAGGGTCAAGACTGATTTGCATATGGCTGGGTCCAAACTGGAATAGCATGGTGAGCAAAACAACTATGGATTTAGGCCCAGATCTCTGTACTGGGGTGAATGTATGACATTGTTCTGCATTCTGTCCATCAATTGTTCTATTTGCATTTGTCACCCAGAGTGGGACGTGTATGCCCAGACGTGGGTCCCGTGCTCTCCATGCCACTGGAGTCAAGCTATCCTGGCTGATGAGGGCTGAAAGCCCGAAACCGGTCCTAGGATGCTTGTTCCCAGTCCAAGGAGGACCTGGCCTGGCAGTTCGGGCTGGACTGTTCCCATTGGGTGCAGGGTCAAGACTGATTTGCATATGACTGGGTCCAAACTGGAATGGCATGGTGAGCAAAAAAATGATGGATTTAGGCCCAGATCTCTGTACTGGGGTAAAGGTATGACATTGTTCTGCATTTTGTCCATCAATTGTTCTTTTTGCATTTGTCACCCCTAGTGGGACGGGTATGCCAAGACGTGGGTCCCGTGCTCTCCATGCCACTGGAGTCAAGCTATCCTGGCTGATGAGGACTGAAAGCCCGAAACCGGTCCTAGGATGCTTGTTCCCAGTCCAGGGAGGACCTGGCCTGGCAGTTTGGGCTGGACTGTTCCCATTGGGTGCAGGGACAAGACTGATTTGCATATGGCTGGGTCCAAACTGGAATGGCATGGTGAGCAAAAAAACGATGGATTTAGGCTCAGATCTCTGTACTGGGGTGAATGTATGACATTGTTCTGCATTCTGTCCATCAATTGTTTTTTTTGCATTTGTCACCCCGAGTAGGACGGGTATGCCCAGACGTGGGTCCCGTGCTCTCCATGCCACTGGAGTCAAGCTATCCTGGCTGATGAGGCTGAAAGCCCGAAACAGGTCCTAGGATGCTTGTTCCCAGTCCAGGGACGACATGGCCTGGCACTTCATGCTGGACTGTTCCCATTGGTTGCAGGGTCAAGACTGATTTGCATATGGCTGGGTCCAAACTGGAATGGCATGGTGAGCAAAAAAGCGATGGATTTAGGCCCAGATCTCTGTACTGGGGTGAATATATGACATTGTTCTGCATTCTGTCCATCAATTGTTCTTTTTGTATTTGTCACCCCGAGTGGGACGGGTATGCCCAGACGTGGGTCCCGTGCTCTCCATGCCACTGGAGTCAAGCTATCCTGGCTGATGAGGCTGCAAGCCCGAAACCGGTCCTAGGATGCTTGTTCCCAGTCCAGGGAGGACCTGGCCTGGTAGTTCGGGCTGGACTGTTCCCATTGGGTGCAGGGTCAAGACTGATTTGCATATGGTTGGGTTCAAACTGGAATGGCATGGTGAGCAAAAAAACAATGGATTTAGGCCCAGATCTCTGCACTAGGGTGAATGTATGACATTGTTCTGCATTCTGTCCATCAATTGTTCTTTCTTCTTTTTGCATTTGTCACCCCGAGTGGGACTGGTATGCCCAGACGTGGGTCCCGTGCTCTCCATGCCACTGGAGTCAAGCTATCCTGGCTGATGAGGGCTGAAAGCCTGAAACCGGTCCTAGGATGCTTGTTCCCAGTCCAGGGAGGACCTGGCCTGGCAGTTCAGGCTGTACTGTTCCCATTGGTTGCAGGGTCAAGACTGATTTGCATAAGTCTGGGTCCAAACTGGAATGGCATGGTGAGCAAAAAAACGATGGATTTAGGCCCAGATCTCTGTACTGGGGTGAATGTATGACATTGTTCTGCATTCTGTCCATCAATTGTTTTTTTGCATTTGTCACCCCGAGTAGGACGGGTATGACCAGACGTGGGTCCTGTGCTCTCCATTCCATTGGAGTCAAGCTATCCTGGCTGATGAGGCTGAAAGCCTGAAACCGGTCCTAGGATGCTTGTTCCCAGTCCAGGGACGACCTGGCCTGGCACTTCAGGCTGGACTGTTCCCATTGGTTGCAGGGTCAAGACTGATTTGCATATGGCTGGGTCCAAACTGGAATGGCATGGTGAGCAAAAAAACGATGGATTTAGGCCCAGATCTCTGTATTGGGGTGAATGTATGACATTGTTCTGCATTCTGTCCATCAATTGTTCTTTTGATTTGCCACCCCGAATGGGACGGGTATGCCCAGACGTGGGTCCCGTGCTCTCCATGCCACTGGAGTCAAGCTATCCTGGCTGATGAGGGCTGAAAGCCCCAAACCGGTCCTTAGATGCTTGTTCCCAGTCCAGGGAGGACTTGGCCTGGCAGTTCGGGCTGGACTCTTCCCATTGGGTGCAGGGTCAAGACTGATTTGCATATGGCTGGGTCCAAACTGGAATAGCATGGTGAGCAAAAAAACTATGGATTTAGGCCCAGATCTCTGTACTGGGGTGAATGTATGACATTGTTCTGCATTCTGTCCATCAATTGTTCTATTTGCATTTGTCACCCAGAGTGGGACGTGTATGCCCAGACGTGGGTCCCGTGCTCTCCATGCCACTGGAGTCAAGCTACCCTGGCTGATGAGGGCTGAAAGCCCGAAACCGGTCCTAGGATGCTTGTTCCCAGTCCAAGGAGGACCTGGCCTGGCAGTTCGGGCTGGACTGTTCCCATTGGGTGCAGGGTCAAGACTGATTTGCATATGACTGGGTCCAAACTGGAATGGCATGGTGAGCAAAAAAACGATGGATTTAGGCCCAGATCTCTGTACTGGGGTAAAGGTATGACATTGTTCTGCATTTTGTCCATCAATTGTTCTTTTTGCATTTGTCACCCCGAGTAGGACGGGTATGCCCAGACATGGGTCCCGTGCTCTCCATGCCACTGGAGTCAAGCTATCCTGGCTGATGAGGGCTGAAAGTCCAAAACTGGTCCTAGGATGCTTGTTCCCAGTCCAGGGAGGACCTGGCCTGGCAGTTCGGGCTGGACTGTTCCCATTGGGTGCAGGGTCAAGACTGATTTGCATATGGTTGGGTCCAAACTGGAATGGCATGGTGAGCAAAAAAACGATGGATTTAGGCCCAGATCTCTGTACTGGGGTGAATGTATGACATTGTTCTGCATTCTGTCCATCAATTGTTCTATTTGCATTTGTCACCCAGAGTGGGACGTGTATGCCCAGACGTAGGTCCCGTGCTCTCCATGCCACTGGAGTCAAGCTATCCTGGCTGATGAGGGCTGAAAGCCCGAAACCGGTCCTAGGATGCTTGTTCCCAGTCCAAGGAGGACCTAGCCTGGCAGTTCGGGCTGGACTGTTCCCATTGGGTGCAGGGTCAAGACTGATTTGCATATGACTGGGTCCAAACTGGAATGGCATGGTGAGCAAAAAAATGATGGATTTAGGCCCAGATCTCTGTACTGGGGTAAAGGTATGACATTGTTCTGCATTTTGTCCATCAATTGTTCTTTTTGCATTTGTCACCCCTAGTGGGACGGGTATGCCAAGACGTGGGTCCCGTGCTCTCCATGCCACTGGAGTCAAGCTATCCTGGCTGATGAGGACTGAAAGCCCGAAACCGGTCCTAGGATGCTTGTTCCCAGTCCAGGGAGGACCTGGCCTGGCAGTTTGGGCTGGACTGTTCCCATTGGGTGCAGGGACAAGACTGATTTGCATATGGCTGGGTCCAAACTGGAATGGCATGGTGAGCAAAAAAACGATGGATTTAGGCTCAGATCTCTGTATTGGGGTGAATGTATGACATTGTTCTGCATTCTGTCCATCAATTGTTTTTTTGCATTTGTCACCCCGAGTAGGACGGGTATGCCCAGACGTGGGTCCCGTGCTCTCCATGCCACTGGAGTCAAGCTATCCTGGCTGATGAGGCTGAAAGCCCGAAACAGGTCCTAGGATGCTTGTTCCCAGTCCAGGGACGACATGGCCTGGCACTTCATGCTGGACTATTCCCATTGGTTGCAGGGTCAAGACTGATTTGCATATGGCTGGGTCCAAACTGGAATGGCATGGTGAGCAAAAAAACGATGGATTTAGGCCCAGATCTCTGTACTGGGGTGAATATATGACATTGTTCTGCATTCTGTCCATCAATTGTTCTTTTTGTATTTGTCACCCCGAGTGGGACGGGTATGCCCAGACGTGGGTCCCGTGCTCTCCATGCCACTGGAGTCAAGCTATCCTGGCTGATGAGGCTGCAAGCCCGAAACCGGTCCTAGGATGCTTGTTCCCAGTCCAGGGAGGACCTGGCCTGGTAGTTCGGGCTGGACTGTTCCCATTGGGTGCAGGGTCAAGACTGATTTGCATATGGTTGGGTTCAAACTGGAATGGCATGGTGAGCAAAAAAACAATGGATTTAGGCCCAGATCTCTGCACTAGGGTGAATGTATGACATTGTTCTGCATTCTGTCCATCAATTGTTCTTTCTTCTTTTGCATTTGTCACCCCGAGTGGGACTGGTATGCCCAGACGTGGGTCCCGTGCTCTCCATGCCACTGGAGTCAAGCTATCCTGGCTGATGAGGGCTGAAAGCCTGAAACCGGTCCTAGGATGCTTGTTCCCAGTCCAGGGAGGACCTGGCCTGGCAGTTCAGGCTGTACTGTTCCCATTGGTTGCAGGGTCAAGACTGATTTGCATAAGTCTGGGTCCAAACTGGAATGGCATGGTGAGCAAAAAAACGATGGATTTAGGCCCAGATCTCTGTACTGGGGTGAATGTATGACATTGTTCTGCATTCTGTCCATCAATTGTTTTTTTTGCATTTGTCACCCCGAGTAGGACGGGTATGACCAGACGTGGGTCCTGTGCTCTCCATTCCATTGGAGTCAAGCTATCCTGGCTGATGAGGCTGAAAGCCTGAAACCGGTCCTAGGATGCTTGTTCCCAGTCCAGGGACGACCTGGCCTGGCACTTCAGGCTGGACTGTTCCCATTGGTTGCAGGGTCAAGACTGATTTGCATATGGCTGGGTCCAAACTGGAATGGCATGGTGAGCAAAAAAACGATGGATTTAGGCCCAGATCTCTGTATTGGGGTGAATGTATGACATTGTTCTGCATTCTGTCCATCAATTGTTCTTTTTGATTTGCCACCCCGAATGGGACGGGTATGCCCAGACGTGGGTCCCGTGCTCTCCATGCCACTGGAGTCAAGCTATCCTGGCTGATGAGGGCTGAAAGCCCCAAACCGGTCCTTAGATGCTTGTTCCCAGTCCAGGGAGGACTTGGCCTGGCAGTTCGGGCTGGACTCTTCCCATTGGGTGCAGGGTCAAGACTGATTTGCATATGGCTGGGTCCAAACTGGAATAGCATGGTGAGCAAAAAAACTATGGATTTAGGCCCAGATCTCTGTACTGGGGTGAATGTATGACATTGTTCTGCATTCTGTCCATCAATTGTTCTATTTGCATTTGTCACCCAGAGTGGGACGTGTATGCCCAGACGTAGGTCCCGTGCTCTCCATGCCACTGGAGTCAAGCTATCCTGGCTGATGAGGGCTGAAAGCCCGAAACCGGTCCTAGGATGCTTGTTCCCAGTCCAAGGAGGACCTGGCCTGGCAGTTCGGGCTGGACTGTTCCCATTGGGTGCAGGGTCAAGACTGATTTGCATATGACTGGGTCCAAACTGGAATGGCATGGTGAGCAAAAAAACGATGGATTTAGGCCCAGATCTCTGTACTGGGGTAAAGGTATGACATTGTTCTGCATTTTGTCCATCAATTGTTCTTTTTGCATTTGTCACCCCGAGTAGGACGGGTATGCCCAGACATGGGTCCCGTGCTCTCCATGCCACTGGAGTCAAGCTATCCTGGCTGATGAGGGCTGAAAGTCCAAAACTGGTCCTAGGATGCTTGTTCCCAGTCCAGGGAGGACCTGGCCTGGCAGTTCGGGCTGGACTGTTCCCATTGGGTGCAGGGTCAAGACTGATTTGCATATGGCTGGGTCCAAACTGGAATGGCATGGTGAGCAAAAAAACGATGGATTTAGGCCCAGATCTCTGTACTGGGGCGTATGTATGACATTGTTCTGCATTCTGTCCATCAATTGTTCTTTTTGCATTTGTCACCCGAGTGGGGCGGGTATGCCCAGACGTGGCTCCCGTGCTCTCCATGCCACTGGAGTCAAGCTTTCCTGGCTGATGAGGGCTGAAAGCCCGAAACCGGTACTAGGATGCTTGTTCCGAGTCCAGGGAGGACCTGGCCTGGCACTTCGGGCTGGGCTGTTCCCATTGGTTGCAAGGTCAAGACTGATTTGCATATGGCTGGGTCCAAACTGGAATGGCATGGTGAGCAAAAAAACAATGGATTTAGGCCCAGATCTCTGTACTAGGGTGAATGTATGACATTGTTCTGCATTCTGTCCATCAATTGTTCTATTTGCATTTGTCACCCCAAGTGGGACGGGTATGCCCAGACGTGGGTCCCGTGCTCTCCATGCCACTGGAGTCAAGCTATCCTGGCTGATGAGGGCTGAAAGCCCGAAACCGGTCCTAGGATGCTTGTTCCCAGTCCAGGGAGGACCTGGCCTGGCAGTTCGGGCTGGACTGTTCCCATTGGGTGCAGGGTCAAGACTGATTTGCATATGGCTGAGTCCAAACTGGAATGGCATGGTGAGCAAAAAAACGATGGATTTAGGCCCAGATCTCTGTACTGGGGTGAGTGTATGACATTGTTCTGCATTCTGTCCATCAATTGTTTTTTTGCATTTGTCACCCGGAGTGGGACGGGTATGCCAAGACGTGGGTCCCGTGCTCTCCATGCCACTGCAGTCAAGCTATCCTGGCTGATGAGGACTGAAAGCCCGAAACCAGTCCTAGGATGCTTGTTCCCAGTCCAGGGAGGACCTGGCCTGGCAGTTTGGGCTGGACTGTTCCCATTGGGTGCAGGGTCAAGACTGATTTGCGTATGGCTGGGTCCAAACTGGAATGGCATGGTCAGCAAAAAACGATGGATTTAGGCCCAGATCTCTGTACTGGGGTGAATGTATGACATTGTTCTGCATTCTGTCCATCAATTGTTTTTTTGCATTTGTCACCCCAAGTGGGACGGGTATGCCAAGACGTGGGTCCCGTGCTCTCCATGCAACTGCAGTCAAGCTATCCTGGCTGATGAGGACTGAAAGCCCGAAACCAGTCCTAGGATGCTTGTTCCCAGTCCAGGGAGGACCTGGCCTGGCAGTTTGGGCTGGACTGTTCCCATTGTGTGCAGGGACAAGACTGATTTGCATATGGCTGGGTCCAAACTGGAATGGCATGGTGAGCAAAAAAACGATGGATTTAGGCTCAGATCTCTGTATTGGGGTGAATGTATGACATTGTTCTGCATTCTGTCCATCAATAGTTTTTTTGCATTTGTCACCCCGAGTAGGACGGGTATGCCCAGACGTGGGTCCCGTTCTCTCCATGCCACTGGAGTCAAGCTTTCCTGGCTGATGAGGGCTGAAAGCCCGAAACCGGTACTAGGATGCTTGTTCCGAGTCCAGGGAGGACCTGGCCTGGCACTTCGGGCTGGGCTGTTCCCATTGGTTGCAAGGTCAAGACTGATTTGCATATGGCTGGGTCCAAACTGGAATGGCATGGTGAGCAAAAAAACAATGGATTTAGGCCCAGATCTCTGTACTAGGGTGAATGTATGACATTGTTCTGCATTCTGTCCATCAATTGTTCTATTTGCATTTGTCACCCCAAGTGGGACGGGTATGCCCAGACGTGGGCCCGTGCTCTCCATGCCACTGGAGTCAAGCTATCCTGGCTGATGAGGGCTGAAAGCCCGAAACCGGTCCTAGGATGCTTGTTCCCAGTCCAGGGAGGACCTGGCCTGGCAGTTCGGGGTGGACTGTTCCCATTGGGTGCAGGGTCGAGACTGATTTGCATATGGCTGAGTCCAAACTGGAATGGCATGGTGAGCAAAAAAACGATGGATTTAGGCCCAGATCTCTGTACTGGGGTGAGTGTATGACATTGTTCTGCATTCTGTCCATCAATTGTTTTTTTGCATTTGTCACCCCGAGTGGGACGGGTATGCCAAGACGTGGGTCCCGTGCTCTCCATGCCACTGCAGTCAAGCTATCCTGGCTGATGACGACTGAAAGCCCGAAACCAGTCCTAGGATGCTTGTTCCCAGTCCAGGGAGGACCTGGCCTGGCAGTTTGGGCTGGACTGTTCCCATTGTGTGCAGGGACAAGACTGATTTGCATATGGCTGGGTCCAAACTGGAATGGCATGGTGAGCAAAAAACGATGGATTTAGGCTCAGATCTCTGTATTGGGGTGAATGTATGACATTGTTCTGCATTCTGTCCATCAATAGTTTTTTTGCATTTGTCACCCCGAGTAGGACGGGTATGCCCAGACGTGGGTCCCGTTCTCTCCATGCCACTGGAGTCAAGCTAACCTGGCTGATGAGGCTGAAAGCCCGAAACAGGTCCTAGGATGCTTGTTCCCAGTCCAGGGACGACATGGCCTGGCACTTCATGCTGGACTGTTCCCATTGGTTGCAGGGTCAAGACTGATTTGCATATGGCTGGGTCCAAACTGGAATGGCATGGTGAGCAAAAAAACGATGGATTTAGGCCCAGATCTCTGCACTAGGGTGAATGTATGACATTGTTCTGCATTCTGTCCATCAATTGTTCTTTCTTCTTTTTGCATTTGTCACCCCGAGTGGGACTGGTATGCCCAGACGTGGGTCCCGTGCTCTCCATGCCACTGGAGTCAAGCTATCCTGGCTGATGAGGGCTGAAAGCCTGAAACCGGTCCTAGGATGCTTGTTCCCAGTCCAGGGAGGACCTGGCCTGGCAGTTCGGGCTGTACTGTTCCCATTGGTTGCAGGGTCAAGACTGATTTGCATATGTCTGGCTCCAAACTGGAATGGCATGGTGAGCAAAAAACGATGGATTTAGGCCCAGATCTCTGTACTGGGGTGAATGTATGACATTGTTCTGCATTCTGTCCATCAATTGTTTTTTTGCATTTGTCACCCCGAGTAGGACGGGTATGCCCAGACGTGGGTCCTGTGCTCTCCATGCCACTGGAGTCAAGCTATCCTGGCTGATGAGGCTGAAAGCCTGAAACCGGTCCTAGGATGCTTGTTCCCAGTCCAGGGAGGACCTGGCCTGGCACTTCAGGCTGGACTGTTCCCATTGGTTGCAGGGTCAAGACTGATTTGCATATGGCTGGGTCCAAACTGGAATGGCATGGTGAGCAAAAAAACAATGAATTTAGGCCCAGATCTCTGTATTGGGGTGAATGTATGACATTGTTCTGCATTCTGTCCATCAATTGTTCTTTTTGATTTGCCACCCCGAATGGGACGGGTATGTCCAGACGTGGGTCCCGTGCTCTCCATGCCAATGGAGTCAAGCTATCCTGGCTGATGAGGGCTGAAAGCCCCAAACCGGTCCTAGGATGCTTGTTCCCAGTCCAGGGAGGACCTGGCCTGGCAGTTCGGGCTGGACTCTTCCCATTGGGTGCAGGGTCAAGACTGATTTGCATATGGCTGGGTCCAAACTGGAATAGCATGGTGAGCAAAAAAACTATGGATTTAGGCCCAGATCTCTGTACTGGGGTGAATGTATGACATTGTTCTGCATTCTGTCCATCAATTGTTCTATTTGCATTTGTCACCCAGAGTGGGACGTGTATGCCCAGACGTAGGTCCCGTGCTCTCCATGCCACTGGAGTCAAGCTATCCTGGCTGATGAGGGCTGAAAGCCCGAAACCGGTCCTAGGATGCTTGTTCCCAGTCCAGGGAGGACTTGGCCTGGCAGTTCGGGCTGGCCTGTTCCCATTGGGTGCAGGGTCAAGACTGATTTGCATATGACTGGGTCCAAACTGGAATGGCATGGTGAGCAAAAAAATGATGGATTTAGGCCCAGATCTCTGTACTGGGGTAAAGGTATGACGTTGTTCTGCATTTTGTCCATCAATTGTTCTTTTTGCATTTGTCACCCCGAGTGGGACGGGTATGCCAAGACGTGGGTCCCGTGCTCTCTGTGCCACTGGAGACAAGCTATCCTGGATGATGAGGACTGAAAGCCCGAAACCGGTCCTAGGATGCTTGTTCCCAGTCCAGGGAGGACCTGGCCTGGCAGTTTGGGCTGGACTGTTCCCATTGGGTGCAGGGACAAGACTGATTTGCATATGGCTGGGTCCAAACTGGAATGGCATGGTGAGCAAAAAAACGATGGATTTAGGCTCAGATCTCTGTATTGGGGTGAATGTATGACATTGTTCTGCATTCTGTCCATCAATTGTTTTTTTTGCATTTGTCACCCCGAGTAGGACGGGTATGCCCAGACGTGGGTCCCGTGCTCTCCATGCCACTGAAGTCAAGCTATCCTGGCTGATGAGCCTGAAAGCCCGAAACAGGTCCTAGGATGCTTGTTCCCAGTACAGGGACGACATGGCCTGGCACTTCATGCTGGACTGTTCCCATTGGTTGCAGGGTCAAGACTGATTTGCATAGGGCTGGGTCCAAACTGGAATGGCATGGTGAGCAAAAAAACGATGGATTTAGGCCCAGATCTCTGTACTGGGGTGAATATATGACATTGTTCTGCATTCTGTCCATCAATTGTTCTTTTTGCATTTGTCACCCCGAGTGGGACGGGTATGCCCAGACGTGGGTCCCGTGCTCTCCATGCCACTGGAGTCAAGCTATCCTGGCTGATGAGGGCTGAAAGCCTGAAACCGGTCCTAGGATGCTTGTTCCCAGTCCAGGGAGGACCTGGCCTGGCAGTTCAGGCTGTACTGTTCCCATTGGTTGCAGGGTCAAGACTGATTTGCATATGTCTGGGTCCAAACTGGAATGGCATGGTGAGCAAAAAAACGATGGATTTAGGCCCAGATCTCTGTACTGGGGTGAATGTATGACATTGTTCTGCATTCTGTCCATCAATTGTTTTTTTTGCATTTGTCACCCCGAGTAGGACGGGTATGACCAGACGTGGGTCCTGTGCTCTCCATGCCATTGGAGTCAAGCTATCCTGGCTGATGAGGCTGAAAGCCTGAAACCGGTCCTAGGATGCTTGTTCCCAGTCCAGGGACGACCTGGCCTGGCACTTCAGGCTGGACTGTTCCCATTGGTTGCAGGGTCAAGACTGATTTGCATATGGCTGGGTCCAAACTGGAATGGCATGGTGAGCAAAAAAACGATGGATTTAGGCCCAGATCTCTGTATTGGGGTGAATGTATGACATTGTTCTGCATTCTGTCCATCAATTGTTCTTTCTTCTTTTTGCATTTGTCACCCCGAGTGGGACTGGTATGCCCAGACGTGGGTCCCGTGCTCTCCATGCCACTGGAGTCAAGCTATCCTGGCTGATGAGGGCTTAAAGCCTGAAACCGGTCCTAGGATGCTTGTTCCCAGTCCAGGGAGGACCTGGCCTGGCAGTTCAGGCTGTACTGTTCCCATTGGTTGCAGGGTCAAGACTGATTTGCATATGTCTGGGTCCAAACTGGAATGGCATGGTGAGCAAAAAACGATGGATTTAGGCCCAGATCTCTGTACTGGGGTGAATGTATGACATTGTTCTGCATTCTGTCCATCAATAGTTTTTTTTGCATTTGTCACCCCGAGTAGGACGGGTATGACCAGACGTGGGTCCTGTGCTCTCCATGCCATTGGAGTCAAGCTATCCTGGCTGATGAGGCTGAAAGCCTGAAACCGGTCCTAGGATGCTTGTTCCCAGTCCAGGGACGACCTGGCCTGGCACTTCAGGCTGGACTGTTCCCATTGGTTGCAGGGTCAAGACTGATTTGCATATGGCTGGGTCCAAACTGGAATGGCATGGTGAGCAAAAAACGATGGATTTAGGCCCAGATCTCTGTATTGGGGTGAATGTATGACATTGTTCTGCATTCTGTCCATCAATTGTTCTTTTTGCATTTGCCACCCCGAATGGGACGGGTATGCCCAGACGTGGGTCCCGTGCTCTCCATGCCACTGGAGTCAAGCTATCCTGGCTGATGAGGGCTGAAAGCCCGAAACCGGTCCTAGGATGCTTGTTCCCAGTCCAGGGAGGACCTGGCCTGGCAGTTCGGGCTGGACTCTTCCCATTGGGTGCAGGGTCAAGACTGATTTGCATATGGCTGGGTCCAAACTGGAATAGCATGGTGAGCAAAAAAACTATGGATTTAGGCCCAGATCTCTGTACTGGGGTGAATGTATGACATTGTTCTGCATTCTGTCCATCAATTGTTCTATTTGCATTTGTCACCCAGAGTGGGACGTGTATGCCCAGACGTGGGTCCCGTGCTCTCCATGCCACTGGAGTCAAGCTATCCTGGCTGATGAGGGCTGAAAGCCCGAAACCGGTCCTAGGATGCTTGTTCCCAGTCCAAGGAGGACCTGGCCTGGCAGTTCGGGCTGGACTGTTCCCATTGGGTGCAGGGTCAAGACTGATATGCATATGACTGGGTCCAAACTGGAATGGCATGGTGAGCAAAAAAACGATGGATTTAGGCCCAGATCTCTGTACTGGGGTAAAGGTATGACATTGTTCTGCATTTTGTCCATCAATTGTTCTTTTTGCATTTGTCACCCCGAGTAGGACGGGTATGCCCAGACATTGGTCCCGTGCTCTCCATGCCACTGGAGTCAAGCTATCCTGGCTGATGAGGGCTGAAAGTCCAAAACTGGTCCTAGGATGCTTGTTCCCAGTCCAGGGAGGACCTGGCCTGGCAGTTCGGGCTGGACTGTTCCCATTGGGTGCAGGGTCAAGACTGATTTGCATATGGCTGGGTCCAAACTGGAATGGCATGGTGAGCAAAAAAACGATGGATTTAGGCCCAGATCTCTGTACTGGGGCGTATGTATGACATTGTTCTGCATTCTGTCCATCAATTGTTCTTTTTGCATTTGTCACCCGAGTGGGGCGGGTATGCCCAGACGTGGCTCCCGTGCTCTCCATGCCACTGGAGTCAAGCTTTCCTGGCTGATGAGGGCTGAAAGCCCGAAACCGGTACTAGGATGCTTGTTCCGAGTCCAGGGAGGACCTGGCCTGGCACTTCGGGCTGGGCTGTTCCCATTGGTTGCAAGGTCAAGACTGATTTGCATATGGCTGGGTCCAAACTGGAATGGCATGGTGAGCAAAAAAACAATGGATTTAGGCCCAGATCTCTGTACTAGGGTGAATGTATGACATTGTTCTGCATTCTGTCCATCAATTGTTCTATTTGCATTTGTCACCCCAAGTGGGACGGGTATGCCCAGACGTGGGTCCCGTGCTCTCCATGCCACTGGAGTCAAGCTATCCTGGCTGATGAGGCTGAAAGCCCGAAACCGGTCCTAGGATGCTTGTTCCCAGTCCAGGGACGACCTGGCCTGGCACTTCAGGCTGGACTGTTCCCATTGGTTGCAGGGTCAAGACTGATTTGCATATGGCTGGGTCCAAACTGGAATGGCATGGTGAGCAAAAAAACGATGGATTTAGGCCCAGATCTCTGTATTGGGGTGAATGTATGACATTGTTCTGCATTCTGTCCATCAATTGTTCTTTTTGATTTGCCACCCCGAATGGGACGGGTATGCCCAGACGTGGGTCCCGTGCTCTCCATGCCACTGGAGTCAAGCTATCCTGGCTGATGAGGGCTGAAAGCCCCAAACCGGTCCTTAGATGCTTGTTCCCAGTCCAGGGAGGACTTGGCCTGGCAGTTCGGGCTGGACTCTTCCCATTGGGTGCAGGGTCAAGACTGATTTGCATATGGCTGGGTCCAAACTGGAATAGCATGGTGAGCAAAAAAACTATGGATTTAGGCCCAGATCTCTGTACTGGGGTGAATGTATGACATTGTTCTGCATTCTGTCCATCAATTGTTCTATTTGCATTTGTCACCCAGAGTGGGACGTGTATGCCCAGACGTAGGTCCCGTGCTCTCCATGCCACTGGAGTCAAGCTACCCTGGCTGATGAGGGCTGAAAGCCCGAAACCGGTCCTAGGATGCTTGTTCCCAGTCCAAGGAGGACCTGGCCTGGCAGTTCGGGCTGGACTGTTCCCATTGGGTGCAGGGTCAAGACTGATTTGCATATGACTGGGTCCAAACTGGAATGGCATGGTGAGCAAAAAAACGATGGATTTAGGCCCAGATCTCTGTACTGGGGTAAAGGTATGACATTGTTGTGCATTCTGTCCATCAATTGTTCTTTTTGCATTTGTCACCCCGAGTGGGACGGGTATGCCCAGACATGGGTCCCGTGCTCTCCATGCCACTGGAGTCAAGCTATCCTGGCTGATGAGGGCTGAAAGCCCAAAACTGGTCCTAGGATGCTTGTTCCCAGTCCAGGGAGGACCTGGCCTGGCAGTTCGGGCTGGACTGTTCCCATTGGGTGCAGGGTCAAGACTGATTTGCATATGGCTGGGTCCAAACTGGAATGGCATGGTGAGCAAAAAAACGATGGATTTAGGCCCAGATCTCTGTACTGGGGTGAATGTATGACATTGTTCTGCATTCTGTCCATCAATTGTTCTATTTGCATTTGTCACCCAGAGTGGGACGTGTATGCCCAGACGTAGGTCCCGTGCTCTCCATGCCACTGGAGTCAAGCTATCCTGGCTGATGAGGGCTGAAAGCCCGAAACCGGTCCTAGGATGCTTGTTCCCAGTCCAAGGAGGACCTAGCCTGGCAGTTCGGGCTGGACTGTTCCCATTGGGTGCAGGGTCAAGACTGATTTGCATATGACTGGGTCCAAACTGGAATGGCATGGTGAGCAAAAAAATGATGGATTTAGGCCCAGATCTCTGTACTGGGGTAAAGGTATGACATTGTTCTGCATTTTGTCCATCAATTGTTCTTTTTGCATTTGTCACCCCTAGTGGGACGGGTATGCCAAGACGTGGGTCCCGTGCTCTCCATGCCACTGGAGTCAAGCTATCCTGGCTGATGAGGACTGAAAGCCCGAAACCGGTCCTAGGATGCTTGTTCCCAGTCCAGGGAGGACCTGGCCTGGCAGTTTGGGCTGGACTGTTCCCATTGGGTGCAGGGACAAGACTGATTTGCATATGGCTGGGTCCAAACTGGAATGGCATGGTGAGCAAAAAAACGATGGATTTAGGCTCAGATCTCTGTATTGGGGTGAATGTATGACATTGTTCTGCATTCTGTCCATCAATTGTTTTTTTTGCATTTGTCACCCCGAGTAGGACGGGTATGCCCAGACGTGGGTCCCGTGCTCTCCATGCCACTGGAGTCAAGCTATCCTGGCTGATGAGGCTGAAAGCCCGAAACAGGTCCTAGGATGCTTGTTCCCAGTCCAGGGACGACATGGCCTGGCACTTCATGCTGGACTATTCCCATTGGTTGCAGGGTCAAGACTGATTTGCATATGGCTGGGTCCAAACTGGAATGGCATGGTGAGCAAAAAAACGATGGATTTAGGCCCAGATCTCTGTACTGGGGTGAATATATGACATTGTTCTGCATTCTGTCCATCAATTGTTCTTTTTGTATTTGTCACCCCGAGTGGGACGGGTATGCCCAGACGTGGGTCCCGTGCTCTCCATGCCACTGGAGTCAAGCTATCCTGGCTGATGAGGCTGCAAGCCCGAAACCGGTCCTAGGATGCTTGTTCCCAGTCCAGGGAGGACCTGGCCTGGTAGTTCGGGCTGGACTGTTCCCATTGGGTGCAGGGTCAAGACTGATTTGCATATGGTTGGGTTCAAACTGGAATGGCATGGTGAGCAAAAAAACAATGGATTTAGGCCCAGATCTCTGCACTAGGGTGAATGTATGACATTGTTCTGCATTCTGTCCATCAATTGTTCTTTCTTCTTTTTGCATTTGTCACCCCGAGTGGGACTGGTATGCCCAGACGTGGGTCCCGTGCTCTCCATGCCACTGGAGTCAAGCTATCCTGGCTGATGAGGGCTGAAAGCCTGAAACCGGTCCTAGGATGCTTGTTCCCAGTCCAGGGAGGACCTGGCCTGGCAGTTCAGGCTGTACTGTTCCCATTGGTTGCAGGGTCAAGACTGATTTGCATAAGTCTGGGTCCAAACTGGAATGGCATGGTGAGCAAAAAAACGATGGATTTAGGCCCAGATCTCTGTACTGGGGTGAATGTATGACATTGTTCTGCATTCTGTCCATCAATTGTTTTTTTGCATTTGTCACCCCGAGTAGGACGGGTATGACCAGACGTGGGTCCTGTGCTCTCCATGCCATTGGAGTCAAGCTATCCTGGCTGATGAGGCTGAAAGCCTGAAACCGGTCCTAGGATGCTTGTTCCCAGTCCAGGGACGACCTGGCCTGGCACTTCAGGCTGGACTGTTCCCATTGGTTGCAGGGTCAAGACTGATTTGCATATGGCTGGGTCCAAACTGGAATGGCATGGTGAGCAAAAAAACGATGGATTTAGGCCCAGATCTCTGTATTGGGGTGAATGTATGACATTGTTCTGCATTCTGTCCATCAATTGTTCTTTTTGATTTGCCACCCCCGAATGGGACGGGTATGCCCAGACGTGGGTCCCGTGCTCTCCATGCCACTGGAGTCAAGCTATCCTGGCTGATGAGGGCTGAAAGCCCCAAACCGGTCCTTAGATGCTTGTTCCCAGTCCAGGGAGGACTTGGCCTGGCAGTTCGGGCTGGACTCTTCCCATTGGGTGCAGGGTCAAGACTGATTTGCATATGGCTGGGTCCAAACTGGAATAGCATGGTGAGCAAAAAAACTATGGATTTAGGCCCAGATCTCTGTACTGGGGTGAATGTATGACATTGTTCTGCATTCTGTCCATCAATTGTTCTATTTGCATTTGTCACCCAGAGTGGGACGTGTATGCCCAGACGTAGGTCCCGTGCTCTCCATGCCACTGGAGTCAAGCTATCCTGGCTGATGAGGGCTGAAAGCCCGAAACCGGTCCTAGGATGCTTGTTCCCAGTCCAAGGAGGACCTGGCCTGGCAGTTCGGGCTGGACTGTTCCCATTGGGTGCAGGGTCAAGACTGATTTGCATATGACTGGGTCCAAACTGGAATGGCATGGTGAGCAAAAAAACGATGGATTTAGGCCCAGATCTCTGTACTGGGGTAAAGGTATGACATTGTTCTGCATTTTGTCCATCAATTGTTCTTTTTGCATTTGTCACCCCGAGTAGGACGGGTATGCCCAGACATGGGTCCCGTGCTCTCCATGCCACTGGAGTCAAGCTATCCTGGCTGATGAGGGCTGAAAGTCCAAAACTGGTCCTAGGATGCTTGTTCCCAGTCCAGGGAGGACCTGGCCTGGCAGTTCGGGCTGGACTGTTCCCATTGGGTGCAGGGTCAAGACTGATTTGCATATGGCTGGGTCCAAACTGGAATGGCATGGTGAGCAAAAAAACGATGGATTTAGGCCCAGATCTCTGTACTGGGGCGTATGTATGACATTGTTCTGCATTCTGTCCATCAATTGTTCTTTTTGCATTTGTCACCCGAGTGGGGCGGGTATGCCCAGACGTGGCTCCCGTGCTCTCCATGCCACTGGAGTCAAGCTTTCCTGGCTGATGAGGGCTGAAAGCCCGAAACCGGTACTAGGATGCTTGTTCCGAGTCCAGGGAGGACCTGGCCTGGCACTTCGGGCTGGGCTGTTCCCATTGGTTGCAAGGTCAAGACTGATTTGCATATGGCTGGGTCCAAACTGGAATGGCATGGTGAGCAAAAAAACAATGGATTTAGGCCCAGATCTCTGTACTAGGGTGAATGTATGACATTGTTCTGCATTCTGTCCATCAATTGTTCTATTTGCATTTGTCACCCCAAGTGGGACGGGTATGCCCAGACGTGGGTCCCGTGCTCTCCATGCCACTGGAGTCAAGCTATCCTGGCTGATGAGGGCTGAAAGCCCGAAACCGGTCCTAGGATGCTTGTTCCCAGTCCAGGGAGGACCTGGCCTGGCAGTTCGGGCTGGACTGTTCCCATTGGGTGCAGGGTCAAGACTGATTTGCATATGGCTGAGTCCAAACTGGAATGGCATGGTGAGCAAAAAAACGATGGATTTAGGCCCAGATCTCTGTACTGGGGTGAGTGTATGACATTGTTCTGCATTCTGTCCATCAATTGTTTTTTTGCATTTGTCACCCGGAGTGGGACGGGTATGCCAAGACGTGGGTCCCGTGCTCTCCATGCCACTGCAGTCAAGCTATCCTGGCTGATGAGGACTGAAAGCCCGAAACCAGTCCTAGGATGCTTGTTCCCAGTCCAGGGAGGACCTGGCCTGGCAGTTTGGGCTGGACTGTTCCCATTGGGTGCAGGGTCAAGACTGATTTGCGTATGGCTGGGTCCAAACTGGAATGGCATGGTCAGCAAAAAACGATGGATTTAGGCCCAGATCTCTGTACTGGGGTGAATGTATGACATTGTTCTGCATTCTGTCCATCAATTGTTTTTTTGCATTTGTCACCCCAAGTGGGACGGGTATGCCAAGACGTGGGTCCCGTGCTCTCCATGCAACTGCAGTCAAGCTATCCTGGCTGATGAGGACTGAAAGCCCGAAACCAGTCCTAGGATGCTTGTTCCCAGTCCAGGGAGGACCTGGCCTGGCAGTTTGGGCTGGACTGTTCCCATTGTGTGCAGGGACAAGACTGATTTGCATATGGCTGGGTCCAAACTGGAATGGCATGGTGAGCAAAAAAACGATGGATTTAGGCTCAGATCTCTGTATTGGGGTGAATGTATGACATTGTTCTGCATTCTGTCCATCAATAGTTTTTTTGCATTTGTCACCCCGAGTAGGACGGGTATGCCCAGACGTGGGTCCCGTTCTCTCCATGCCACTGGAGTCAAGCTTTCCTGGCTGATGAGGGCTGAAAGCCCGAAACCGGTACTAGGATGCTTGTTCCGAGTCCAGGGAGGACCTGGCCTGGCACTTCGGGCTGGGCTGTTCCCATTGGTTGCAAGGTCAAGACTGATTTGCATATGGCTGGGTCCAAACTGGAATGGCATGGTGAGCAAAAAAACAATGGATTTAGGCCCAGATCTCTGTACTAGGGTGAATGTATGACATTGTTCTGCATTCTGTCCATCAATTGTTCTATTTGCATTTGTCACCCCAAGTGGGACGGGTATGCCCAGACGTGGGCCCGTGCTCTCCATGCCACTGGAGTCAAGCTATCCTGGCTGATGAGGGCTGAAAGCCCGAAACCGGTCCTAGGATGCTTGTTCCCAGTCCAGGGAGGACCTGGCCTGGCAGTTCGGGGTGGACTGTTCCCATTGGGTGCAGGGTCGAGACTGATTTGCATATGGCTGAGTCCAAACTGGAATGGCATGGTGAGCAAAAAAACGATGGATTTAGGCCCAGATCTCTGTACTGGGGTGAGTGTATGACATTGTTCTGCATTCTGTCCATCAATTGTTTTTTTGCATTTGTCACCCCGAGTGGGACGGGTATGCCAAGACGTGGGTCCCGTGCTCTCCATGCCACTGCAGTCAAGCTATCCTGGCTGATGACGACTGAAAGCCCGAAACCAGTCCTAGGATGCTTGTTCCCAGTCCAGGGAGGACCTGGCCTGGCAGTTTGGGCTGGACTGTTCCCATTGTGTGCAGGGACAAGACTGATTTGCATATGGCTGGGTCCAAACTGGAATGGCATGGTGAGCAAAAAAACGATGGATTTAGGCTCAGATCTCTGTATTGGGGTGAATGTATGACATTGTTCTGCATTCTGTCCATCAATAGTTTTTTTTGCATTTGTCACCCCGAGTAGGACGGGTATGCCCAGACGTGGGTCCCGTTCTCTCCATGCCACTGGAGTCAAGCTAACCTGGCTGATGAGGCTGAAAGCCCGAAACAGGTCCTAGGATGCTTGTTCCCAGTCCAGGGACGACATGGCCTGGCACTTCATGCTGGACTGTTCCCATTGGTTGCAGGGTCAAGACTGATTTGCATATGGCTGGGTCCAAACTGGAATGGCATGGTGAGCAAAAAACGATGGATTTAGGCCCAGATCTCTGCACTAGGGTGAATGTATGACATTGTTCTGCATTCTGTCCATCAATTGTTCTTTCTTCTTTTGCATTTGTCACCCCGAGTGGGACTGGTATGCCCAGACGTGGGTCCCGTGCTCTCCATGCCACTGGAGTCAAGCTATCCTGGCTGATGAGGGCTGAAAGCCTGAAACCGGTCCTAGGATGCTTGTTCCCAGTCCAGGGAGGACCTGGCCTGGCAGTTCGGGCTGTACTGTTCCCATTGGTTGCAGGGTCAAGACTGATTTGCATATGTCTGGCTCCAAACTGGAATGGCATGGTGAGCAAAAAACGATGGATTTAGGCCCAGATCTCTGTACTGGGGTGAATGTATGACATTGTTCTGCATTCTGTCCATCAATTGTTTTTTTTGCATTTGTCACCGCGAGTAGGACGGGTATGCCCAGACGTGGGTCCTGTGCTCTCCATGCCACTGGAGTCAAGCTATCCTGGCTGATGAGGCTGAAAGCCTGAAACCGGTCCTAGGATGCTTGTTCCCAGTCCAGGGAGGACCTGGCCTGGCACTTCAGGCTGGACTGTTCCCATTGGTTGCAGGGTCAAGACTGATTTGCATATGGCTGGGTCCAAACTGGAATGGCATGGTGAGCAAAAAAACAATGAATTTAGGCCCAGATCTCTGTATTGGGGTGAATGTATGACATTGTTCTGCATTCTGTCCATCAATTGTTCTTTTTGATTTGCCACCCCCGAATGGGACGGGTATGTCCAGACGTGGGTCCCGTGCTCTCCATGCCACTGGAGTCAAGCTATCCTGGCTGATGAGGGCTGAAAGCCCCAAACCGGTCCTTAGATGCTTGTTCCCAGTCCAGGGAGGACTTGGCCTGGCAGTTCGGGCTGGACTCTTCCCATTGGGTGCAGGGTCAAGACTGATTTGCATATGGCTGGGTCCAAACTGGAATAGCATGGTGAGCAAAAAAACTATGGATTTAGGCCCAGATCTCTGTACTGGGGTGAATGTATGACATTGTTCTGCATTCTGTCCATCAATTGTTCTATTTGCATTTGTCACCCAGAGTGGGACGTGTATGCCCAGACGTAGGTCCCGTGCTCTCCATGCCACTGGAGTCAAGCTATCCTGGCTGATGAGGGCTGAAAGCCCGAAACCGGTCCTAGGATGCTTGTTCCCAGTCCAAGGAGGACCTGGCCTGGCAGTTCGGGCTGGCCTGTTCCCATTGGGTGCAGGGTCAAGACTGATTTGCATATGACTGGGTCCAAACTGGAATGGCATGGTGAGCAAAAAAATGATGGATTTAGGCCCAGATCTCTGTACTGGGGTAAAGGTATGACGTTGTTCTGCATTTTGTCCATCAATTGTTCTTTTTGCATTTGTCACCCCGAGTGGGACGGGTATGCCAAGACGTGGGTCCCGTGCTCTCTGTGCCACTGGAGACAAGCTATCCTGGATGATGAGGACTGAAAGCCCGAAACCGGTCCTAGGATGCTTGTTCCCAGTCCAGGGAGGACCTGGCCTGGCAGTTTGGGCTGGACTGTTCCCATTGGGTGCAGGGACAAGACTGATTTGCATATGGCTGGGTCCAAACTGGAATGGCATGGTGAGCAAAAAACGATGGATTTAGGCTCAGATCTCTGTATTGGGGTGAATGTATGACATTGTTCTGCATTCTGTCCATCAATTGTTTTTTTGCATTTGTCACCCCGAGTAGGACGGGTATGCCCAGACGTGGGTCCCGTGCTCTCCATGCCACTGAAGTCAAGCTATCCTGGCTGATGAGCCTGAAAGCCCGAAACAGGTCCTAGGATGCTTGTTCCCAGTACAGGGACGACATGGCCTGGCACTTCATGCTGGACTGTTCCCATTGGTTGCAGGGTCAAGACTGATTTGCATAGGGCTGGGTCCAAACTGGAATGGCATGGTGAGCAAAAAAACGATGGATTTAGGCCCAGATCTCTGTACTGGGGTGAATATATGACATTGTTCTGCATTCTGTCCATCAATTGTTCTTTTTGCATTTGTCACCCCGAGTGGGACGGGTATGCCCAGACGTGGGTCCCGTGCTCTCCATGCCACTGGAGTCAAGCTATCCTGGCTGATGAGGGCTGAAAGCCTGAAACCGGTCCTAGGATGCTTGTTCCCAGTCCAGGGAGGACCTGGCCTGGCAGTTCAGGCTGTACTGTTCCCATTGGTTGCAGGGTCAAGACTGATTTGCATATGTCTGGGTCCAAACTGGAATGGCATGGTGAGCAAAAAACGATGGATTTAGGCCCAGATCTCTGTACTGGGGTGAATGTATGACATTGTTCTGCATTCTGTCCATCAATTGTTTTTTTGCATTTGTCACCCCGAGTAGGACGGGTATGACCAGACGTGGGTCCTGTGCTCTCCATGCCATTGGAGTCAAGCTATCCTGGCTGATGAGGCTGAAAGCCTGAAACCGGTCCTAGGATGCTTGTTCCCAGTCCAGGGACGACCTGGCCTGGCACTTCAGGCTGGACTGTTCCCATTGGTTGCAGGGTCAAGACTGATTTGCATATGGCTGGGTCCAAACTGGAATGGCATGGTGAGCAAAAAAACGATGGATTTAGGCCCAGATCTCTGTATTGGGGTGAATGTATGACATTGTTCTGCATTCTGTCCATCAATTGTTCTTTCTTCTTTTGCATTTGTCACCCCGAGTGGGACTGGTATGCCCAGACGTGGGTCCCGTGCTCTCCATGCCACTGGAGTCAAGCTATCCTGGCTGATGAGGGCTTAAAGCCTGAAACCGGTCCTAGGATGCTTGTTCCCAGTCCAGGGAGGACCTGGCCTGGCAGTTCAGGCTGTACTGTTCCCATTGGTTGCAGGGTCAAGACTGATTTGCATATGTCTGGGTCCAAACTGGAATGGCATGGTGAGCAAAAAAACGATGGATTTAGGCCCAGATCTCTGTACTGGGGTGAATGTATGACATTGTTCTGCATTCTGTCCATCAATAGTTTTTTTGCATTTGTCACCCGAGTAGGACGGGTATGACCAGACGTGGGTCCTGTGCTCTCCATGCCATTGGAGTCAAGCTATCCTGGCTGATGAGGCTGAAAGCCTGAAACCGGTCCTAGGATGCTTGTTCCCAGTCCAGGGACGACCTGGCCTGGCACTTCAGGCTGGACTGTTCCCATTGGTTGCAGGGTCAAGACTGATTTGCATATGGCTGGGTTCAAACTGAAATGGCACGGTGAGCAAAAAACGATGGATTTAGGCCCAGATCTCTGTATTGGGGTGAATGTATGACATTGTTCTGCATTCTGTCCATCAATTGTTCTTTTTGATTTGCCACCCCCGAATGGGACGGGTATGCCCAGACGTGGGTCCCGTGCTCTCCATGCCACTGGAGTCAAGCTATCCTGGCTGATGAGGGCTGAAAGCCCGAAACCGGTCCTAGGATGCTTGTTCCCAGTCCAGGGAGGACCTGGCCTGGCAGTTCGGGCTGGACTGTTCCCATTGGGTGCAGGGTCAAGACTGATTTGCATATGGCTGGGTCCAAACTGGAATGGCATGGTGAGCAAAAAAGCTATGGATTTAGGCCCAGATCTCTGTACTGGGGTGAATGTATGACATTGTTCTGCATTCTGTCCATCAATTGTTCTATTTGCATTTGTCACCCGGAGTGGGACGGGTATGCCCAGACGTGGGTCCCGTGCTCTCCATGCCACTGGAGTCAAGCTATCCTGGCTGATGAGGGCTGAAAGCCCAAAACCGGTCCTAGGATGCTTGTTCCCAGTCCAAGGAGGACCTGGCCTGGCAGTTCGGGCTGGACTGTTCCCATTGGGTGCAGGGTCAAGACTGATTTGCATATGGCTGGGTCCAAACTGGAATAGCATGGTGAGCAAAAAAACTATGGATTTAGGCCCAGATCTCTGTACTGGGGTGAATGTATGACATTGTTCTGCATTCTGTCCATCAATTGTTCTTTTTGCATTTGTCACCCGAGTGGGACGGGTATGCCCAGACGTGGCTCCCGTGCTCTCCATGCCACTGGAGTCAAGCTATCCTGGCTGATGAGGGCTGAAAGTCCGAAACCGGTCCTAGGATGCTTGTTCCCAGTCCAGGGAGGACCTGGCCTGGCAGTTCGGGCTGGACTGTTCCCATTGGTTGCAGGGTCAAGACTG